>CAWUFW010011963.1:0-576755 GCA_963921515.1 Calotriton arnoldi | reverse complement strand
ATCAGAGATGTGCTTAAGGCACATGGAAACCATTTTAGAGAGGAAGCAGCTAGGCTGGGGTTCTGATTATCAGGGCCCCAGCCAGACTAAAGTCGAAAAACAGTGAAGCATCAGCAAAAAGGGGGGGTACCCATGTGAAGCAGATCCTACTCTCCTACAGAACGCTGGGCCTTCACAGGATCAGGAAGAAACCACCCCTGTCTCCGAGAAGAGCAACTAACCAAGAGCAGCAACAGTCTCTGACGGTCAATAAAACTGCCTAAAACAAAATACGGTCTCCGTCTTGCTTTCTCAGCAGCGCCACACGTGGTGTCAGAAGTAGGATTTAAACTCCATAGACTTTCAATATGGAGACCCTTATACAACAGCTGATTCGCGGGCAGGAGAAGCTCAAATGGGCGCTGGAAAAGCAGATGACGGCCGCTCAGGCGGACAGGGACCTGTTCAAGAATTCCATGAATCAACAAGTGGAATGCATCCAGAAGGTGGCGGTAGATCAGTTACAGTTGACCTCTCAAATGCAAACACGACAGGGGACCCAAGCAGGGCACCCCAATATCGTCCTACAGAAGTATGTCCCAGGGGAAGATCCTGATGCCTTCCTATTGAACTTTGAAAGGGCAGCCCGAGCCTGTGGGTGGCCAGAACCTAAATGGCCCTTTTTCCTGGCCCCGTTGCTAACAGGGGAGGCCCAGGCGGCGTATCAAGGGGCCAATTCACCAGGGAATACCCCCTATAACGAAATAAAAGGTATCATCCTAGACCACCTGGGCATGAACTCCGAAGTGCGGTTCCGAAAGGAGAGGGGTGTGCCTGGCAACAACCCAAAAACTCTGTTTTTCAAACTTAAAGCAGCAGCAGACAAATGGCTTAAGCCACAGGAACACATGAAAGAGGAGATTATGTCTCTTATCTATCTTGAACAATATTTGGAGGCCCTACCCTTTCCGACACAGAGATGGTTGAGACAACACACACACCTGATGGTGGAATAAGCTGTGGAAATGGCCACCATGTTCTCCAGGGCCCAACCTCGTTCCTTGCCCTGGGAGACCGAAAAAACGATTTGCTTTTCCACCATTTCTGTCAAAACGGAAAGGAAACCACCGAAGCCCACCCAGAGCCTCCAAGACCATGCAGCTATCGGCCAGATCCTGACCCATCAAGGGGGCCACAATGCTTTGACTGTGGGGAATGGGGTCACATCGCCAAGTACTGTCCCCACAAGAAAACAACCGAAGAACCAATGGATGTCAGTTGTGTGCCTCAGTCCGTCCTTTACACCGAAGAACTGGGTCCATGCTTTTATGTAAGTGTACAGGTGAATGGGAACGCAGTAAGGGCTTTGTTGGACTCTGGTTGCCGTCAGTCGGTCATACTCGAGTCCCTAATAGACCAGTCTCACATCATAACCGGGGAATGTATACCCATAAGATGTGTCCATGGTGATGTGCGTATCTACCCGGTAGCACGGGTCCACATCTCCCTACCGGGTGGGGGAGCCATACAGGCCAGAGTAGGGGCGTTACCTAATCTCCCTGAACAGTTGATATTGGGTCTAGATAATCCGTTGTTCCTGAGCCTCCTCAGGAATAAGCTGAATCCCGCTAACTCACAAAGCACAGCCCATTCCACCCTCCTAACCCAAGCCCCGTGGGTCTCCGATAAAAGCTTCAAGTACAATCAGACAAATGACTCTACCCTCCAGGCAGCATGGGTCCAAGCCAGAAAGCCTCCTATTCTACCTGACCCCGTCTATCCTCTGTTCCATATCGAAAACGATCTCCTATATAGAACGGGAAAACCAGGTGACCCCCCTCAGTTATTGGTACCACAGGGTTTTCGGGAGCAGGTTCTGTTCTTTGCTCACTCCCACTTGCTTGCCGGACATAGGGGAACCCAAAAGACCACACAAACAGTATTACAACACTTTTACTGGCCAGGCATTTCTGCCCACATCACCAAGTATTGCCAGGAATGTGAGGTCTGCCAGAAGAAGAACCCCTATAGGCCGCCTCCAGTCCCCCTGGAACCCCTTCCGATATTCGGAAAACCTTTTGAAAGGATAGGGATGGACCTCATTGGCCCACTACCAAGGTCCAAAAAGGGCAACCAATATGCGTTAGTTGTTGTCGACTACGCTACTCGTTATCCTGAGGCCTTCCCATTGAGAGAACCCACTACCCCAAACATCAGTGACAAACTTCTCGAACTGTTTCACGGGTGGGATTCCCAAAAGAAATCCTCACGGACCAAGGGAGACCCTTCGTCTCCTGGTTAATGTCACAGATATGCAAATCCCTTAGCATATCTCACCTAAAGACCTTTGTGTACCATCCTCAAACCAATGGTCTCTGTGAACGGTACAACGCCACCCTTAAGTTGACCCTAAAAAAAATGCTATCGGTAGAAGGAAGAGAATGGGATATGCTTCTTCCTCTGGCACTTTTTGTTATTAGGAGCCAAATACAAAGTAGTCTGGGCTGCTCCCCGTTTGAACTCCTCTATGGGAGACAACCTTGTACCCTTTTGGAGATAACAACAGGCATGCGAACAAGAAAAACAGAACTAAACTAGATCCTTCCTTGATTATACCCAGGCCCTAGGCACCCGACTACATAAACTGCGGGAGTTTGCAGATGCCAACTTAGAAAAAGCCCAAACCAGACAGCAACTTTTCTATGACAAGGGGAAGAAATGGCGACACCTAAACGTGGGTGACTGGGTGTTGGTACTCACGCCGTCTGCCCTTCCCAAGATCCGATCTGAGTGGAAGGGACCCTACGAGATCACTAAAAAGATCGGTCTAATTTCTTATCGGTTGCAGATCACACCCAGAAGGACTCAGACTTACCACATTAACCTTCTAAAAAAATGGTTAGGCCCTCTACCCAAAACCACTCAGCTAACTGTCCCTGAACCTATCAAGGATCACACCACTCTGGACAGACTGGTGATTAACAAGACCCTGTCCAGTGACCAGAAAAAGGCCCTACGGGCTGCATTGTGTCATTTTTCTGCCTTATTTTCCGACCTCCCTGGGAAGACCACCCTAGTAGAACATTCCATCACTACTGTGCCTAGAAAGACCGTGAAACAAAGGCCGTATCGGATACCTGCCGCCCGGAGAGAAACGATAAACAATGAAGTCGAAAGCATGCTTGCTATGGGAGTTATCAAACCATCCCAGTGCAACTGGTCCTCTCCAATCGTCTTAGTGCCAAAACCAGAAGGATCCGTTCGGTTTTGCATAGACTTTAGGGCTGTCAACGCTATCTCAAAGTTCGATTCTTATCCACTGCCTCGCGTGGACGAACTCATCGAGAAATTAGGTGACGCCCAATACATCACCACACTTGACCTCACAAAGGGTTACTGGCAGGTTCCGCTACGACAACAAGACCAAGAGAAAACTGCCTTCTCTACACCAACAGGCCTATACGAATTCACTGTCTTACCCTTTGGTCTGCACGGCGCTCCGGCTACGTTCCAGAGGCTCATGAATAGGGTACTCCTGGGTCACCAATCCTATTCATCCGCCTATCTGGACGACATTGTCATTTTTAGTCCCACGTGGGAACAACATGTGTCCCATTGTCACAAGGTTTTTCAGGCCCTTCGATCAGCTGGCCTTCATGTGAACGCCAAGAAGTCCCGGGTAGGATTCCAGAAGGTTAGATATCTGGGCTATCTCCTGGGAAATGGGATTATAGAACCACAACAAGAGAAAGTAAGAGCAATCATGAACACTCCCTTTCCCTCCACGAAAAGAGAGGTCAGGGCTTTTTTAGGGTTAATAGGCTATTATCGGAGGTTCATCCCCAGATACTCAGACATAGCAACACCCTTGACTGACCTCTTAAAGAAACAGGTGAAACCAAGAGACCTCCTAAACCCCACGCCTTTGGCGGTACAAGCATTCCACGATCTGAAGAACGCTATCACCTCCAGCCCCGTACTAAAGTCCCATGACTTTACTAAGCCTTTCATCCTGCAGACGGATGCCTCAGAAAACGGCCTAGGAGCCGTTCTGTCACAAGCTTCCAAGGACGGTACCGAATACCCTGTGCTGTTTATCAGTCGCAAACACTACCCCTGAGAACAGGGATACCGGATAATTGAAAAAGAATGTCTTGCCATCAAATGGGCTGTGGACAAACTCCGGTTTTACCTGGAAGGTTCCCACTTCCTCTTATATACTGACCATGCACCCTTACTCTGGATGAGCCGAAACAAGGGGAACAATCCCAGGGTCTTGCGCTGGTTCCTATCCCTACACCCGTTCTCATTTGAGGTCAGACATCGCAAGGGTACGGAAAATGGGAATGCGGACTTCCTCTTCCGTGTTCCCCGACCGGGAACAGTCTGGGAAAGGGGTGTGTCACGAGGTGCCAAACGGAGCACTAACGGAGGAGGATGATACAGACCTGTTCCCCCCTTACATATCTCCTCTCCTCTGTTTCCAGTCCACGTCGGAGTCCTATTCCCAAGACCTACACTGCGCCTTTAAGGATCTCAATGTCCGGGACTCTTCACTTACCCACGTGATGTGGTCACATGGACCAATGAGAGCTGAGTTTTCCACCGCGAATGCCTTGAACTGGAAACCTCCTCCCCAAGAAGACGCCGCCGAGTCAGAACGTGAGTGTGGAGCTCCAACGGACGAACAGGCGAGTGCCAAATTGGAGAAGACGACAGACGGAGATCCGCTGTTCAGGACCGAAACCCGAGACCCACCGGAGGAGAGCACGGAAACTGCAGCGGCAGAAGAAAAGAGGGAGCCGGACCCTATCCGGCGCTATGAACTGGCCAGCCACGTTCCCGGAGGAGCGTGGCTTTCTGAGGTACGTGCACGCCTCAGGGCCGCTTTTGGGAAGGGGACCGGAGACGGTAAACCGCCCCGGAATGAGAAGGGAGAGGGTTGACAGATCTGGGCTGTCTGGCATGCGAGGCTGCGCGTAAAGAATAACCCGGTTATATGGGGCCGCACATGCACGCACAACACTGGTGAAGGACCTTGGGTGATACCTTCCTCCACCCCCTGACCCTTACATAGTAAAGACCAACAGGACAACGCTCTTACAGAGCTTTTCTTTCTTTTATTCCCTGAGGAACGCTGGGCCTTCACAGGACCAGGAAGAAACCACCCCTGTCTCAGAGAAGAGCAACTAACCAAGAGCAGCAACAGTCTCTGATGGTCAATAAAACTGCCTAAAACAAAATACGGTCTCCGTCTTGCTTTCTCAGCAGCGCCACACTGTCTTCATGTGTACAACACATAGCTGCCACGTTTTTAGATTGCTGTGTGACATTTTCATAATTTCTGTGTAATTATGAGTGACATTTCAATGACTATGAATGACACTTTCTCACGAGCAAAATCAAGCAATGAAGACGAGGGAAACCTATAAATATCAGGAATTGCACCCATTTGAGCAACGCAGAACTCTAAGAAGAGTCACATCATAGGTTGCAAGTTGTATTATTTAAAAAAGAAATATGCTCATCAATAAAAATCATTAGCTGACTGAGCAGTCCGCCCAGCATCGCCGCCCGCTACCTGCCCAGCCATGCTGGTAGCACCATCACACCAGTCGCAGCCTGACACAGAGCTACACTACAGGCTCTGCTGACTTAGTGACGCTCTGAGTGCTGAGAACTTAAGTTGTCAAATGCCACAGTGGCTCTCACAGTCACCCGACCCAAAACAAGTGAGTGCGAGCGACTACTAATACAGCTTACCTTCAGTGAGGAGACAGACTGCTGTGTGATGCACAGTTCTCAGCTGTAACAGGGCAGGCAGGCGGCAGCTCAGAAGATGATCATGACCTTGGCACAAGAATAAAAAAGGAACTATTAGAGGTGCTGCCAAGCAGGTCTGCGCGCATGAAAAAAACAAAAATAAATAAAGATGCGCTGTTAAATTGGTCCCAAAGAAAGCAGGAACCTGCAGTCCTCGCAAATATCACAGAAAAGAGCTGCTAAACCAGTACCAAGAAGGTCTCTGCAACACGTTATGAAATCACTTGCATAACGTGATGTGAATGCAGAGCCCGCATACTGCCCAGATGAACAGAGAGGCCCCTGCACACATTTGTTTTCAGAAGTTCTGGGCTGTCACTGAGCTACTACAAAGACACTGGCAGGCACTGACCAGGTGGGCTGTGCTGAATTAACGATACTGGCGCTGAAAGTAATTGGACCGGTAGCACTGGTGGCGCGCTAGCGCTAATAATAAAATTTAAAACACATTTAGAAGAAGAGAGAGCGATACCTCACTGAGGCACAACTTACTTTGCGAGGCTACTCGGGGAGCAGCAATTGTACGGGCTGCACCTCACCACAAAGACTCCCTCTGCAACAAATACTGGCTCAGCAGCAGCTGCACATGAGCGGCTGGTGTGCTGGGCTGCTGAGGAACAGCTCCAGTGGCCGCCGCGGTCCGTGCGGTGTTCAGCTAATCCGCCAGTCGGTCTCTCGCGTGTTTGAGATAATAAAATATTCGTGGCACAATGTGGTCACAGTATGAGCAGCACGCCGCTGCCATTGCCACTGCCTGTAGCCTGTCACTGGTTTATTCGAACTGCAGCCACCTGCTCACCACTCGTGCTGCAGCATAATGAACATATAGTCATTAATCATGCTATGCCACGTGTCGGGTGAATGTCTGTTATATTGTAGCTGCTTATAGCTGCAGACTCACCCCCAAGCCTGCCGGAAGCAGCGTGCACGGCGCGCTGCCACTCCAGACCAGACCAGCTTTCGTTTCAGCCAGACAATATTGTTGCATGATTTGTTAGCGCTGAGGAGGCGCTATTATGCATGACTTCTCACTTCAGTGCGGTGATGCGGACCACCTCACTGAAATGCATTAGTCTAAAGCCTGATGTGTGGTACTTGGCAGGGCTGACCACAGCTTTCCTGTGTTCCTTACAGGCCTTGAGAAACCTACTCCCCACTCCCTGTGGTGAGCCAGATTGGATCAGGGCGAGCTATTTTTAGGGCCTACTGGCCCAGACTGGCGAGAGAGCTCGAGAAAGCAAAGAACTGGTGTTCTGTGCATTCAGAAAGTAGATGAGCAATAAATTTGTCTTTAAATCTTTTTTATTATCTTGTCACATTTCCTGTGGGTGTTCAAAGTCAGAGGTCTAATGTCACCCTAGATCTTCTTACAAATTTCTGCATATTTTATCCTGGAGATTTCGTGTTGACTTTTGTTTCTAGGATGGCAAAGTTGGAGGCTTTTGTAAAGTGAACTGCCTGACAATCCTGCAGGACACACAACGTTTAAATAACTTGTAAATGAACTGTACAAATATTTCTAAATGTATTTCTATTTTTAGGAAAGCACTTTTTTGTAATTCTGAAGTGAGATGGAAACAAAGATTTTTATAGGACCAAAACAAAGCAGGTTACTTTACTTGGTGATGTGCAAATGATACATATATACTGAAACCCAATTTCCACAAATTATCGTTTGTATGCTATGTAGTTTTATCAGTAAAACTGCATGTCACTGGGAAGGTTTGTAGCCAATTCAATGAAGAATGTCTATCTGTAAGTGACAGTGCGCTACCATATTGTGCTTTAGTAAAATATTTATTAAAAGTGAGAGCTTTTAAATATGAATTGAGAAACATTCCTGCCCCTGCCCTGGTGACAATGCTATTTAAGAGACAAGTCAGGGGTCACGTGTACTCTATACCGGGCCTAGCTTTTATTATACATGGAGCAACAGTTTAGTCTATTAGATCAAAGAAGATTTTTTCGTACAGCAGACATGCTGAACTCACATATTTGAAGGTGAATATGTGTTGATGAAAAATACGATGCAGTGAAATGAAATATTGGCCTTGGATCACACAATTTGAGATGAGTTTAAGAGTCAAACGTATTATAGTTAGATCGAGTAGATTATTCAAGTCACCAGACCTGCAGGTCTGGTTAAATGTTTCAGTTTTTTCTAGGCCTGCCAAGTCCCATCCCACAATCAGCTTCCCATTTGTACCGGACCATGAGTGTTTCTGTCTGTCTATCCTCTAATTGTTCCAAGTGCAATAAATTAGACTATGTATTTGATTGGGTGGTGGGGGGTCATGGGGAAAACATGGCAAGTATCTATGGAAGCTTTCAGTATTGTTCTGTAATGCAGAAATTGGCCATTAAGTTTGTCAGGGCTCAGTGCGAGTTATAAATGTGTAGTTTATAAACCGATCTCCTATAGACATGCAACCCTGCAATATCCATTTCAACATATGACCATACAATTGCAAGTGCAAATACATACATTTTAAAATTACGGACTTTAAAATACACAAGTATAAGATCACATATATAAGCATCAAGGACTTATATTTCCTGACTACCTCCGAATCAAAAAATATTAACAACAAAAACCTCTAAAAAGTCCAGAAGTGAACTAAAAGGGTCCGCCATGTTGTTGGAATAATCCATAGAAATCAGAGGTTTTCAGGGCCCTAGATTTCATACCAATGTAACATGTCTGCAATCAATTAAATAAAATCAGATAAAACAATCAAAGCATCAATATCACAATAAATATCCA
The DNA here is from genome assembly GCA_963921515.1 of Calotriton arnoldi. Lineage (NCBI taxonomy): Eukaryota > Metazoa > Chordata > Amphibia > Caudata > Salamandridae > Calotriton > Calotriton arnoldi. Next base: position 568,189 of record CAWUFW010011963.1, on the reverse strand, counting down.
ATATAAAAACAGATTTGCCAATAAGAAAATGCACTGTTATTAACTATTCTAAAATTAATGGACCAGATGTAGTCTAATAGCCTGTTGCTTCCCACTATCCTACATGTTCCATAAAGATTACTCTGTAACCCTGTAGGATTAATATCTTCTCATATCATTGGAAAATACAAATTCCCCACAGACAGCCCTTTCAATCTGATAGCCCAGGCCCTCTGTAAATATCTTGCCACTGCAAAAACTATAACTTACTTTAGTCACTTCTTAGGATTATTTGCGCCTCCCAATAATGCATTACACCCTCTAACTTGCAAACGACTATTTTCCAGTTCTTATGCAGCGTGCTATATCTACGACAAAATAGGAAGAAATGATCTTCTGTTTCTTCTGTCTATAGACAGAAAGGACAATGCCCTGATAATGAACCTGTTTTGTCCCATCTGGAGGGGAGCGATCTTAATGGTAAAGTACCACTTCAGAACTGCACATAGTGGCGTTTTAGCCTCCAGAGGGTAAATTCTATCCATATACATCTCAAATTTGGGCAAACATTTATGACTCAAGAACTGGCCTGTGGGGCTCCCCTCTCTGTTTTTAGCCCAGATTCGGAGCATAACATTTTCCCAATATACTTTTTTAAGAGTCAGTTTTACACCTTTAGGGGCGCATGCATTAAGGTAGGATTTTGCGAGTTCTTAATTGTGATTATTAAGGAATCGCAATTAAGGACTCGCAAAAGCCTATGCATGTAGGAATCGCTATAAAAATAGCGATTCCTAAACAATCCTTAATTGCGACTCGCAAATTGCGCATGCAATTTCAAGGGTGCAAGGGTGTCAAAAGGACACCCTGTTGCACCCTGAAATTGGCATGTGCACCGATGTTGCGCACACACATGCCCCAAGGGCATGTGTGTGCGAACATGAAATCTTTGAAAAATGCACTTTAGTGCATTTTTCAAGATTTTGCAAATTACCGACCAGTTTAATTGCTCTGTAATTTGCGGCCCCAAATAGCGAAATCGCTAATTTAAAGTGGTTCTTGCATTGCATTTAAGGAATCGCGATTCCTTAAATGCAATCGCAATTTGAGAAATCGCAATGAATTGCGAATTCTTAAATTGCGAGTGCCTTGAACCGTGATGCATTGCAAAAGCACTTTTTGCGGGCGCAAACGGCCGATTTTAGCGAATCGCACCGTTTGTGCTTGCAAAAAAGGTTGATACATGTACCTGATAGTGGCTTCTGTAGGAGTATTCCACAGTTCGTCCAATTTCAGCCATTCACACTGCTTCTTGACATATTTCAGCCACGTACAAACATATTTGTCACAAGAAATTAAATTTCCTAGTGACTCCCTATAAGGAGTTAATTCCAGAGTTGCGCATACCCGAACCCAATAGATTAACGGCTTTTAGAGGGACACCAGATGTATGGGAAACATCCATTACAACGCAGTCATTACAACGACCTACCTTTACAACGCAACTGTTACAATGCAACTGCCTTTACATCGCATGCCATTACAGTGCATGTCATTACAGCGCATGTCACTACAACGCATGCCATTACAACGCATACCATTACAACACATGTCATTACAACACATTTTAAGGTAAGTAATGGAGATTTTTTTAGTATTAGGGTGGATATGGGTTTTGGGGTACATGGGAAAAGTAATTTTTACCCCTACACTTTCCAACACTTTCCCTACTGTTGCACTCACTGGAGTGGGAATAGTAATTTTTACCCCTACACTATCCAACACTTAGTAATTTTTACCCCCTACTCTATCCAACACTTACCCTACTGTTGCCCTAAAAGTATTATGCGTTGTAATGGTATGCGTTGTAATGGTATGCGTTGTAATGGAATGCTTTGTAATGGTAGTTTTTAAAAATGCGTTGTAATGGCATGCGTTGTAAAATCATGCAATGTAAAGGTAGTTGCGATGTAAAGACTGCGTTGTAAAATCATGCATTGTAATTGCATGCGTTGTAACGTCATATATTCAGATGTATAGAGTTAAGTGCTAAATCTAGTCTCAAAGGAACAAGGGGAGTACACCTTGGTAAATTAAGACCTCTATAGAATTTATTTTCTTCTAATGTAAGAGAAGTTACGTCATCATACCCCCATATTTCTGCCCCATAGAGAGCTGTTGCCACTGCCGTAGCTTTATAGATTTTTAGTGCCGGTGAAACCGTGCCTCCTGCAGTTGCCTTATGCTTCCTTCTAATTAGGAGTGCTCTTTGGTTAAGTGCTGATTTAGTCTTTCTCAGCTGCATCCCCCATTTCAGGGTATCTGTCAATCTTATACCTAAGTAATCAAAGTTTTTTTTACTGTTTATCTGTTAGATCACTGTTAGACCTGGCATCCTTGGCGTGGGTCTCCCTTCCATTTTTTCGTAATGCCTCCCCTGTTGCCGATATGTTTTTGCTGGACTAGATGCTCATGGGCACTTTGCCGCTGCTAATCAGTGCCAAAGTGCAAGTGCTCCCTATCGTTAATTGATATAGGTATTAGTGACTCCATGATTGGATGATTGGTTTACTTGTCAGTCCCTAGTACAGTGCACTCAGTGTGCCCAGGGCTTGTAAATCCAATGCCGCTGGTGGGCTTGCAGCACTGGTTGTGCCACCCACAGAAGCGGCTTGTAAATGTGTCTCAGGCCTGCCATCGCAGAGCCTGTGTGCAGCCTAGGGCTGCCATGTCGACTTGGTGAGTACACCCCTTACCAGTCCCTAAACCTTCCCTTTACTGCATGTTGGTCACCCCTAAAGTAGGCCCTAGGGCAGGGTGCATTGTAAGTATAAGGTAGGACATGCCCTGGTGTGTGTGGCATGTCCTAATAGTGAATTACAGCCATTTTCGTTTTTCACTATTGCAAGGCTACCTGCTCCCCATAGGCCAGAATGGGCAGACTGACTATTACACCTTATAGTCAGAACTGACCCCGGGAACATGGTAGAAAAACGAATTTAGTATGCCTGAACTCAGGATGATAAAATACATCTTTTAGTGAAGTTGGTTTTAACATTCTGTGTTTGAAAATACCACTTTTAGAAAGTGGGTATTTTCTTGCCTAACTATCCAAGCCTGCCTCTGCTAGGTTGTGTATTCCTTGTCTGGAGATTGAGTGACAGGGGCTGGGGGTGGCTACAGGAGACAGGGTGAGTCAGCGCAGGGCTGAATAGAAAGATCTGCATCCAGAGTGGAGGGAGGAGTTGCACCTGGGTCTGAATAGGGCTGTGTCTGCCTTCCACAATGCTGGCTCCACCTCCTGCCGGGCGGCTGAGCACTCTGCCCCACATTCTGAAAGGAAAGAAGGAGTCAGAAAACAAAGTGCTCCAGGACTGACCAGAACTGGTTTTGGACTAGGCAGAGGCCTCTCTGCCTCCACAGAACAAAGAGAATCAGGGTATAAAAAGGGGACCCAGACCCCTAGGAAATTAGATCACTTTTGGGAACAAGAAGAAACCTTTGCTGAGGAGCGGAACCAAGAAGAAACTGAGGAGAGACTATCCCTAAGCCTGAAGGGCTGCTTGGGGGATTGGCCTGCAGTGGTTTGCCTGTCTGCCAAAGAAAGGAGAAAGGAACTTTTGCTTTGCTGTGACTTTCATCAACTTGTGAAGGATCTCCAAGGGCTTGGAAGAGAGCTTGCCCCCTGACCGAAGTCCCAGGACCATTGGACTTCACCCCTTTGTGAATTGCTGCTGGAAACTCTGTTTCAGTGGCTGCAGAGGTAGGGAGCTGTGACCGACTCTCACGACCGACTCGGTGTCCTGTAAGCACCGCATCGAAGCACCGTCTCGCCCTGCAACGCACGGTCCTGGTCTCACCGACTCCGTCAACGAGCCGCTGCCTGCACCGCATCGAGGGACAACGCGTCCTGCAACGCTCGCTACGCCGAATCGAACTGGTCCGACCGACACAGTCACTGCTGCTGAGTTCGAGTCCTGTGACCGCACCGGAGTTGGGCACCGCTCGCACGCTTTGCGACGCACCGCCCGACTCGCACCGCTGTCCGGACTGATCGACGCCAGCTCCTGAATCCGGCTCCGTCGCCGCACCGCAACCTGCCAGCACCGCATCGAAGCACCGTCTCGCCCTGCAACGCACGGCCCTGGTCTCACCGACTCCGTCTCGACGACGTCAACGAGCCGCTGCCTGCACCGCATCGAGGGACAACGCGTCCTGCAACGCTTCCATTTTTGCATCGCGACCGCGACGAACAGCCATCCGGCTCGCACGCCCGTGCCTGCCGCTTCAAGTAAAAGGTACTGTGACCGAGTCTGTCTACGCTGTGTTGGCCCGTCTCGACGCGGTCAGCTGGATTTGTTAGACTCTGTTTGTTCTCAACATCGCCGTAGCCGGAGGAGGCTACCGACTCGCACAGAACCTTGAATTAAGCCTTTTGATCAGAACTAAGCATTCTTAACAGTATCGTGGATTATTTTTGTCGTTTATGGTCTTGTGATAAATCTATATAAAGTATACCTATTTTTATAAATATATAACCTGTGTGGTGTCCGTTTGTAGTGTTGTCACTTGATTACTGTATGTGTTCACAAATGCTTTACACACTGCCTCTGAACTAAGCCTGTCTGCTCGTGCCAAGCTACCAAGAGGGTGAGCAGGGGTTATTTCGGGAGTGTACCTACTTTCCCTGACTAGACTCAAGGGTCCCTATTTGGACAAAGGTACCTACCTCTGCCAACTAGAGACCCCCAAATCTAACATTGGTGGTCAGCGGTGAGGATTCTGGACTTGCATTTGTCACTCATGTACAGTGATTGGTGAACACTACTTAGTGAGTGCAGACCAAAACGCAACCACATACTTTTATAGCATTTTTCTGGGATTTCCTATTTTTGCAAATGCCAAGTTCAGTCACTATGGAGAAACCAGCATCAGTAGCCTCTGTTGAGTGTGATTGGGAAGAAGAGAGGCTAGAATGCTACACCCTTAAGCAGCTCAAGCAATTCTGCAAAAAGTTTAAAGTGTCCATGACCGGACTCTCCAGGAAGGAGGACCTTCAAAAGGCGCTGAGGGCCTGGGTCGAATCAAGGAGTGCCCCTGTGGAGGGGGCTGAGAATGCAGAAGGGCAGCTGGAGGGGCTATTGGGTCTAGGGGCTAGAAGACCACCTTCCCCAGTAGGTAGCAGTGTTTCTGCCAGAGGACTGTCTCCAGAGGAGTTGGAGGACAGGAAAGAGAGTAGGATGCACGAAATGGAGCTGACCAAGCTCAAGCTGAATGGGCAGTTAGAATTCGAAATGCAAACTAGGAAATTGGCCCTAGAGGAAAAGAAAATGCAGTTTGAACATGAGAAAGTTTTGAGGGAGTTGGAATTGAAGGCCAAAAGCTTAGAGATTACTCCCTCTGGTGGCAGTGTACCGCCTGTGCCTGTTGAAGCTAGGGTGTATATTCCAAAAGATGTGGTTAAGGAGTTTTTTAAAAATGATGACATTGGGCAGTGGTTCAAAGCCTATGAGGTAGCCATGTCTTCCCACCGGGTCCCTGAGAAGGATTGGGGAGCGGGGTTGTGGGGACGGTTCCTCAGTGAAGGGCGGGATACCTTGTTGGATTTGCCCTCTGAAGTCTATAATTCGTACAGCCACATGAAGGATGCCTTAATGACTAGGTATGGTTTGACCCCTGAGCTTTATAGGCAAAGGTTCAGGAACTGTAGTAAGATTGAAAGCAGTACCTGGGTTGAATATGTGACCTTCTTTTGCAGAGCCTTGGATGGTTGGGTAAAGGGTAGCAAAGCGACTGATTTTCAGGCGCTCTTTGATTTGATTGCCTGGGAGCACTTGTCCGGTAATTGTTTTCCTGAGCTACGCCAGCACCTGATTGATAGTAAGCTGACTAACCCTAGGCAGCTTGCTGAGGAGGCGGACCGCTGGGTGAGTACCCGGGTCCACAAGGGTCACGTGGGAGACTCCGCCAAGGGTGGGCAGGGTCCCCAGCAGAAGAGTGGGGGGACAAGGGTAAACAGAAGGAGTTCCATAAAGGGCCCCAAAGTAGACCCCAAGGGAACCAAGGGAAAGGTTCCCAGCCTCCCCTGAGAAGAAGCCAGTGGCCCTGACAGGCCCCCTGTTCACCAGGGACCACTGGTATGTTACAAGTGTGGCGCCCTGGCCACAAGGCAAACGATCCTCGTTGCCCTTTGCATGGAAAACCAGCACCCACCAGTGCAGTCCCCCGGCAGTTGGCTAGTGTAGCCCTGGGGGAGGAGTTGGGTGCCCAAGGTGGGGGATCCCACAGTGTTTTCCCTTGTCTCATTAGGAGACTCTGAGATGGTCCCTAGGACCCCGCTGCCTGAGAACACTAAGAAATACAGGCAGTGGGTGACCATCAATGGCCATAGGGTGGAGGCTCTGAGAGACACAGGAGCCAGTGTGACAGCTGTCAAGTGTCACCTGGTGTCTAAGGAGCAGGTTATCCCTGATGCATTCTATCCGGTTGTTGCCGCTGACAACACAGAGAGTCACTGCAAGGTGGCTCAGGTTCCCTTTGAGTGGGGGGTGTCTCGGGTACTCTTCAAGTAGCTGTGAGGCCAGCCATGCCTGTTGACTGTTTGTTAGGGAACGATTTGGAGAGCTCACCTTGGGCTAAGGTGGAGCGGAGTGCGCATTTAGAAATGTTGGGCTTGCCTGATTGGGCATGTGTGACCACCCGGTCAATGGCAGCTAAAGGTGTTCAAGAGGACCTGGAGCCTGAGAGGGAGGCCCAGGTGCCTGCCGGAGAGAGAGGATGCCGGGGGCGCGGGAAACCGGCCCCGAAGTTCCCACGGTCCAGGAGGAGGCAGACCCTGAGGGGGATGCCCTGGAGCCTACAGGGGAACAGGTAGCTGAACTGGGGGACCTACCTGAGCTGACCCATTGGCAGCAAGAAGGAGGACCCTCCAGGGAGGAGTTCTGCGAGGAGCAGAACGCATGCCCTTCTCTCGTGGGTCTGAGGCAACAGGCCACAGACCAGGCAGCAGGTGATCAGTCTGGATCACATTGGGTTTACTGGGAGAATGGTCTCCTGTATTCAGAGCCTAAGGTTGCTGAGCCTGGGTCAGCCCATGTGCTGGTGGTACCCCAGCGCTTCAGAGCCTTCCTACTGGGGTTGGCTCATGATGTACCGTTAGCGGGACATCTGGGGCAGGACAAGACCTTTGACAGGCTTGTTACCCATTTCTATTGGCCCCAGATGCGCAGGAGTGCCGCCACTCACTGCAGGACATGCCAGACTTTCCAGGCAAGTGGAAAGAGTGGGAGGAAGCACAAGGCTCCTCTCCAGCCATTCCCTGTGGTCAGCACCCCTTTGAACGGGTGGGTATTGACATTGTGGGGCCACTGGACCCCAAGACAGCCATGGGCAACAGGTTTATCCTGTTCTTGGTGGACCATGCCACCCGGCACCCTGAAGCCATCCCTCTGAGGACAGTGACGGCCCCCGTGGTGGGACGGGCACTGATGGGAATTTTCTCACGTGTGGGATTCCCTCAAGAGGTGGTGTCTGACAGAGGTACCAACTTCGTGTCCAAGTACATGAAGTCCCTGTGGCAGGAGTGCGGTGTAACTTACAAGTTCACCACTCCTTACCACCCTCAAGGAAATGGGCTGGTTGAGAGATTCAACCGGACCCTCAAGGGCATGATTATGGGTCTGGAAGAACCCATGAGGCGTAAATGGGACGTCCTCTTACCATGCCTGTTGTTTGCATACCGGGAGGTGCCACAGAAGTCTCTAGGGTTCAGTCCCTTTGAGCTCCTCTATGGACACCCGGTGCGAGGACCTCTGAGTTTGGTCAAGGAAGGCTGGGAGCAATCTCCCAGGAAACCTCCCCAGGATGTATACAGTTACATGCTGGCCTTCAGGAACCAGACTAGGCGTTTCAGAGAACTTGCTGAGGCAAATCTGGAAGCCAGCCAGGAGGAGATGAAGCGGTGGTACGACCAGAATGCCACTCTGGTAGAGCTTCAGCCTGGTCAGAAAGTGTGGGTCATGGCCCCTGTGGAGCCTTGTGCGCTCCAGGACAGGTGGACCGGCCCCTTTACGGTGGTGGAGCGCAAGAGTCCAGTTACCTATTTGGTGGACTTGCAGTCTCCCAGGAACCCCTTGCGGGTCCTGCATGTGAACCGCCTGAAGCCCCACTTGGAGAGGTCCCAAGTGGGCATGCTCTTAGCTACAGATGATGGAATGGAGGAGGAGACCGAGCCTCTTCCTGACCTCCTGTCAGCCCGAGAGCAAGATGGATCAGTGGAGGGAGTAAACCTCTCTACCTCCCTGACACCTGAGCAGCAGGGTGACTGTCGCCAACTGTTGGGACAGTTCCCTGACCTGTTCTCCCTGGTTCCCAGTGTCACTCATTGGTGCGTCCATGATGTGGACACTGGGGACAGTCTTCCTGTGAAGCACAAGGCCTACAGGGTGACTGACAGGGTCAGAGCCTGCATCAAGGAGGAGGTCTCCAAGATGTTTGCGCTAGGGGTGATTGAGTCCTCTAACAGCCCTTGGGCCAGCCCAGTGGTCTTGGTTCCAAAGGCTGCCGCGCCTGGTGCCACACCAGAACTCCGGTTCTGTGTGGACTACAGGGGACTCAATTCTGTCACCAGGACTGACGCCCACCCCATCCCCAGAGCTGATGAGCTCATAGATCGGTTAGGGGCTGCGCGGTACCTCAGTACGTTTGACTTAACGTCTGGGTACTGGCAGATCGCCTTGACTGATGGGGCAAAGAGAGGTCAGCATTCTCCACACCAGATGGGCACTACCAGTTCCGGGTGATGCCCTTTGGGATGAAGAATGCCCCTGCCACCTTTCAGAGGTTGGTCAACCAGGTGTTGGTTGGACTGGAGGATTTCAGTGCCGCCTACCTGGATGACATCGCAGTGTTCAGTGCCAGTTGGGAAGAACATCTGCGTCACCTCTGGGAAGTGTTGATGGCGCTGCGGAGGGCAGGCCTCACAATCAAGGCGAGTAAGTGCCAGATTGGGCAGGGTTCTGTGGTGTACTTGGGACACCAGGTTGGGAGCGGCCAGGTGGCGCCCCTCCAACCGAAAATTGATACCATTCTGGCTTGGGAGCCCCCCAAGACCCAGACAGAGGTGAGAGCCTTCCTAGGACTCACCGGGTATTACCGGAGATTCGTCAAGGGGTATGGCAGCATTGTTGCCCCCTTGACAGAGCTGACTTCCAAGAAGCAGCCCAGGAAAGTGATTTGGACTGACGCCTGTCAAAAGCTTTTGACACCTTGAAGAATGCCATGTGCACGGCGCCTGTGCTCCAGGCACCCAACTTCTCCAATGAGTTCATCGTTCAGACCGACGCTTCAGAGCATGGTGTAGGGGCTGTTCTATCACAGATCAATGAGGAGGGCCTAGACCAACCTGTAGCCTTCCTCAGTAGGAGGTTACTTCCCCGGGAACAGAGATGGAGTGCTATTGAGCGTGAGGCATTTGCTGTGGTCTGGGCACTGAAGAAGCTGAGACCATACCTGTTTGGGACTCACTTCCGGGTTCAGACAGACCACAGGCCCCTCAGATGGTTGATGCAGATGAGGGGTGAGAATCCAAAGCTGTTGAGGTGGTCCATTTCCCTACAGGGGATGGACTTTACGGTGGAACACCGCCCTGGTACAGAACACGCCAATGCTGATGGACTGTCCAGATTTTTCCGCCTTAGCGATGAGAACTCCCTAGGGGTAGGATAGTTCTCCCCACATTTCAGCTGGAGGGGACACGTGTTAGACCTGGCATCCTTGGCGTGGGTCTCCTTCCATTTTTTCGTAATGCCTCCCTGTTGCCGATATGTTTTTGCTGGACTAGATGCTCATGGGCACTTTGCCGCTGCTAATCAGTGCCAAAGTGCAAGTGCTCCCTATCGTTAATTGATATAGGTATTAGTGACTCCATGATTGGATGATTGGTTTACTTGTCAGTCCCTAGTACAGTGCACTCAGTGTGCCCAGGGCTTTTAATCCAATGCCGCTGGTGGGCTTGCAGCACTGGTTGTGCCACCCACAGAAGCGGCTTGTAAAATGTGTCTCAGGCCTGCCATCGCAGAGCCTGTGTGCAGCCTAGGGCTGCCATGTCGACTTGGTGAGTACACCCCCTTACCAGTCCCTAAACCTTCCCTTTACTGCATGTTGGTCACCCCTAAAGTAGGCCCTAGGGCAGGGTGCATTGTAGGTATAAGGTAGGACATGCCCTGGTGTGTGTGGCATGTCCTAATAGTGAATTACAGCCATTTTCGTTTTTCACTATTGCAAGGCTACCTGCTCCCCATAGGCCAGAATGGGCAGACTGACTATTACACCTTATAGTCAGAACTGACCCCGGGAACATGGTAGAAAAACGAATTTAGTATGCCTGAACTCAGGATGATAAAATACATCTTTTAGTGAAGTTGGTTTTAACATTCTGTGTTTGAAAATACCACTTTTAGAAAGTGGGTATTTTCTTGCCTAACTATCCAAGCCTGCCTCTGCTAGGTTGTGTATTCCTTGTCTGGAGATTGAGTGACAGGGGCTGGGGGTGGCTACAGGAGACAGGGTGAGTCAGCGCAGGGCTGAATAGAAAGATCTGCATCCAGAGTGGAGGGAGGAGTTGCACCTGGGTCTGAATAGGGCTGTGCCTGCCTTCCACAATGCTGGCTCCACCTCCTGCCGGGCGGCTGAGCACTCTGCCCCACATTCTGAAAGGAAAGAAGGAGTCAGAAAAACAAAGTGCTCCAGGACTGACCAGAACTGGTTTTGGACTAGGCAGAGGCCTCTCTGCCTCCAGAGAACAAAGAGAATCAGGGTATAAAAGGGGACCCAGACCCCTAGGAAATTAGATCACTTTTGGGAACAAGAAGAAACCTTTGCTGAGGAGTGGAACCAAGAAGAAACTGAGGAGAGACTATCCCTAAGCCTGAAGGGCTGCTTGGGGGATTGGCCTGCAGTGGTTTGCCTGTCTGCCAAAGAAAGGAGAAAGGAACTTTTGCTTTGCTGTGACTTTCATCAACTTGTGAAGGATCTCCAAGGGCTTGGAAGAGAGCTTGCCCCCTGACCGAAGTCCCAGGACCATTGGACTTCACCCCCTTTGTGAATTGCTGCTGGAAACTCTGTTTCAGTGGCTGCAGAGGTAGGGAGCTGTGACCGACTCTCACGACCGACTCGGTGTCCTGTAAGCACCGCACGGTCCTGGTCTCACCGACTCCGTCAACGAGCCGCTGCCTGCACCGCATCGAGGGACAACGCGTCCTGCAACGCTTCGCTACGCCGAATCGAACTGGTCCGACCGACACGGTCACTGCTGCTGAGTTCGAGTCCTGTGACCGCACCGGAGTTGGGCACCGCTCGCACGCTTTGCGACGCACCGCCCGACTCGCACCGCTGTCCGGACTGATCGACGCCAGCTCCTGAATCCGGCTCCGTCGCCGCACCGCAACCTGCCAGCACCGCATCGAAGCACCATCTCGCCCTGCAACGCACGGCCCTGGTCTCACCGGACTCGCCTCGACGACGTCAACAAGCCGCTGCCTGCACCGCATCGAGGGACAACGCGTCCTGCAACGCTTCCATTTTTGCATCGCGACCGCGACGAACAGCCATCCGGCTCGCACGCCCGTGCCTGCCGCTTCAAGTAAAAGGTACTGTGACCGAGTCTGTCTACGCTGTGTTGGCCCGCTCTCGACGCGGTCAGCTGGATTTGTTAGACTCTGTTTGTTCTCAACATCGCCGTAGCCGGAGGAGGCTACCGACTCGCACAGAACCTTGAATTAAGCCTTTTTGATCAGAACTAAGCATTCTTAACAGTATCGTGGATTATTTTTGTCGTTTATGGTCTTGTGATAAATCTATATAAAGTATACCTATTTTTATAAATATATAACCTGTGTGGTGTCCGTTTGTAGTGTTGTCACTTGATTACTGTATGTGTTCACAAATGCTTTACACACTGCCTCTGAACTAAGCCTGTCTGCTCGTGCCAAGCTACCAAGAGGGTGAGCAGGGGTTATTTCGGGAGTGTACCTACTTTCCCTGACTAGACTCAAGGGTCCCTATTTGGACAAAGGTACCTACCTCTGCCAACTAGAGACCCCCAAATCTAACAATCACCTCCCAAATTCTACCTCACCTGGGTATATGTGTATGTATGAAGCACTCTAAGGATCCAGAGAAGATCTCCTGGTAACCTGTAGGCATTCAACACCCTCCATAGGTTATCCCTCAGCACTATGTCAAAAGCTGACCTCAAATCAATAAATGGTACAACAAAGGAATGGTCACAGTGGAATTCAGTTACATTCCAACTTGAAAGAGGCATATTTAAATCATGCATAAAAACAACAATTTAAACATCACCACAAGGAATCAATGAATAATTGTGATTTAATTTTGATCACAAACATTGAGAAAGATAATAAGAATGAATCAAATTGATAATACAATAAATGTACAAATTAGAGTCATGAACTTGGTGCTCAAGAAGAAGGAATGGGGGGGGTGAGTGTTTTGGGAAGGGTTGCTTGATGGTGTAAGGGAAGGGAAAGGTATTGTGTTATACGTACATCCAAGGATTGTAGTACCTATCCCGCCTATTAATTGGCAACAAAATATAAAACAAGACATAACATAGTAGGTACAGATACAAAATCTCTGTCACCTATGTTTGTTATACAACAAAATATGTCGACGTTTCGACCCCTGTAATCATAAAGGTGACTTCAGCCATATTGGGGGGTCTTCATCAGGACCATGGGGGGCTCGTGAAGGGGGGGACGAAAGCACCTGGAATTGATTAAGCACGCATTAGTAAGGTGATGTAAACAAAAGGCAAAACTGGTGTAACTAAAGATAAAAAGGGATTTACCAATGAAAGACAGCACAAAGAATCCGGCTGCGTTTGGAGTATAGGGCCCGTGAGCTCCTGAAAAGTCAGAGACGAGAAAGGACAAGGGTAGTATACACAGAGGATCAGTGACGTGATTACTGAAACCTCACAGGTGGACTCACTGTGTATGAATTAAGATAGCCACAGTCCGTGAATGGAGCCGGTTAGTGTTCCTGGTACATCAAGATGTCCAACGAGGTTGCTGAGTAACCTGCAGTAGTGGAAGGGCTGTGATTAAAAATGTATATATGTGGATCAAGTGTGCCCCGTGTGAGGGAGCCAAAAGGATTCACTTACATAAACTAGAGCACGAGGGATATTTAATTGAGTACACCGTAAACAATGTTGCAACAAGGTGTCACAACGGGTATGCTAATAAACTGCCTCCAGGTTTAACATAATGAATTGAAAACAGTTGGCTGTCGTCAACTCCACCACTGATCACCTCATCGTGGGATTGAGAAAGCCACAAGCAAGGTATACGGGCGGCTTAAAAACAATTAAATTGTACGAAAAACCGAAAAAGACGGAGGTCTATGTCTAAATCAATGCAAAATAATGCGAGCGCATTAAAATAAATAAACACATGAACTTGAACTTAAACCCTCCCAAGGGGCCGGCAGGAAAGCTAAGCGCCAACAACCCACGGGTTCAAAGACAGACGAGGCACTTACCCGACGGCGGCTCTGGTCAGAATCCAGGTAACAGCCGCCCCTCGAGGTAGCGATGCCCTCTTAAGCGCGTAAGGCGCGTGCATGTATACGCTACGTTAGGGAAGACGCTAGATGCTGGCTGTGACCCGGCAATCTAGTTTTAACGTAAGTGCTTGTCCCCCTCCTTTTACAGCATGATAAACATGTGGCAAAAGTCAGTCCAAACTATCACTTGTATCGGCGCACATTCTGTAACTGTTAGAATAGAATATGGATCTAAAAGTCAAAAGACATCATACATGTGGTAATTATACTGTATATCCTGAATGTGGTGGGAATTTATGCATTCGTGAATTATTTTGAAAAACGGATTAACATACATAAACAATGATGTTAACACAGGAGTGACATAATTTAAGATGAAATCCAATTCAATACGGTAAATAATGATACTGGCACAGGAGTGACATGGTTTAAGATGAAATCCAATTCAATACAATAACATGAAAGACTCTCCTTATCACGAGTTCCAATTGCGAAGCTGATTGTCATAGATCTGGCAAGATTAGAACCCACAATTAAGTTAAAACTACAGGTTAGCCTGGTGTTATGTCACATGACAGAGGGAGAAGTGAGGCATTGTATACACAAGAAATGAAGTTAATAGTAAACAAAAGTGTATGTATTAATCTCTGTTTAGACAGGAAAGTTGCGCATATGTAGCATCCAGCTCATTGAGTCCATTGTGGACAGAGTCAAAGTGGTCCATCCACTTGCATTCACGTACGTTCAGGATGGAATCTAGGTCACCCCCTCTAATTCCCAGCGTGATCTTTTCTAGCATCACCCATCTTAACGACTCTGGTTGATGGTCCTGGGATTGAAAATGTTCAACCAGGGGTGCCCCAATGGTGCCACACCTGATCCTGCTGCAATGTTGCAATACACGTGCTTTAACCTTCTGTCTGGTTTGACCAACGTAGATTTTTTCGCAAGGACAAAGGATAGAATAGATTACGTCCGTTGTATTGCAGTTCGTATGAGCTTTCAGGTCAATCGTGTGATGCTGGTACACGAACTGTTTTGTTTCCAGAGTCAGTTTGCAGGCCTTGCATGTGCCACATTTGTAGTGGCCTGTAACCTCCGGTAGCCGCCACAAAGTTTGGATGGTAGGTTGTGATGGAGTGTCGAGGAGGGATCTGACCACGTAGTCTCTGATGTTTTTACCCTTTTTAAAGGAGTGCATAGGGGGATTGGGTACTTCCAGGTCGTCTGCAACAATCTTCCAGTGCTTATTCACGATTTGTTTGATTACGTTGCTACTCGTGTTGTAGGTTGTAATGCAGATCATCCTGTCCAAGGTATCCGTAGTGCGGTCTTTGGGCGTCAATAGTGTCTCCCGCTGGTTAAACCATGCCCGCTTCCTCGCATGCTTGACCAGCCTTCTGGGGTAACCGCGCTCCACCAGTCGATTAATGAGGTCATCAGACTCATTAAAATAATCCTCCTTAAGGGAACAGTTTCCCCTGATCCTTAAGAACTGGCCAAAAGGCAAATTATCGCGTAGACCTCTGGGGTGGTGGCTCCCATATCTCAAGAGGGTGTTTCTCTCTGCTTGTTTCCTAAAAAGAGTGGTGTATTGTTGTTGGTCCTTGGCCTTGATGGATATGTCCAGAAAGTCAATTGATTGTTGATCCCACTGAATGGTGAATTTGATATCATCGGATCTGTCATTAATCCAATCATGGAATTTTTGGAGATCGGTCACGTTGCCGGTCCATATTAACAGCACATCGTCAATATACCTTTTCCAGTGTGTCACCTGGTTGGTAAATGGGTTTTGTTCACTATAGATGAATTCTTCCTCGAAGTTGTCCATGAGCAAAATCGCCAGGTCCGGGGCGAAGCTGGCGCCCATCGCGACTCCCTTTGTCTGCAAATGGTACTCCCCTTGGAAGAAGAAAAAATTCTTCATCATAGCAATTTCTAGCAACTGGAGAATTAATTCAGTTGGGATAATCGATGGTTGTTGTCTTCTGTCCAATGCCTTCCGCATCACTTCTAGGGCCAGGCGCTGAGGAATACTCGTGTACAAGGACACGATATCCATGGTAACCAAGATCTGAGTCTCAGGATCAAAGGCCATCCCATCAACCAAATTGATCACTTCCACGGTATCACGGAGGTAGGACCTGGTGTTTTCAGCCAAGGGTTTTAGGAAGAAGTCCACAAATTTACACAAGGGTTCTAGTACAGACCCGCAGCCGGACACAATCGGTCTGCCCAGTGGTTTCTCCAAATTTTTATGTACCTTAGGTAAGGTATAGATGGTAGGGAGACGTGGCTGCCGTTGGTTAAGGTAATTAAACTCCAAATCAGATAAAAACCCTGATTCTCTCCCAGTCTTCGTGATCCTAGAGATTAATTTGCTGATTTCCTTTGTGGGGTCTGCATTGAGGCGTGTGTAGCTGACCCCATCTCTGAGTTGGGAATAAATCTCCTTCTTATAGTCATCGGTGTCTTGAACCACTATTGCCCCGCCTTTGTCGGCCGGATTGATGACAATCGACCTGTTTTTCTTGAGAGAGTTGAGCGCCTCACGTTCTCCGGAGGTAACATTGTGTTTGACATAGCGTTTGGTTGAGAATGCCTTTGAAACATCCTTAAGTACCATGCTCTCATATGTCAGAATCCTATGAGACATCATGTGGCTTGGTGGTATAAACGTCGATGGAATCCTGAGACCTGTATGGGATGTTGATGGTACCTACCGATGGTGAGTGCCGGAAATGGTATCTCAATCTGATCTTGCGGAAGAACCTGTGGAGTTCCGCTCTGATGTTGAATTTATTAGGATAGGTGGTGGGTACATATGAAAGGCCTTTACTCAAGATCTTGGTTTCATCATCCGTTAGTTCATGGGCAGATAAGTTGATAATCGGGCTTTTCTTTATTACCACCTGTAGACCCGGCGTCGCGTCTGGATCTCTCCATGGTTCTCCTGAGGAAACGCACCTGCTTCTGGGTCTGGCCTCGCAATCTTCCTCCATCCCAGTTCTGACCTTGCTGGGGCGGGCCCCTTTGTTGGCCCCTGTTCCAATTGTTGTTTCTCCCCCTGGGTGGTTTCCATTGTCCGTCCTCTAAAAAAGACGGACCTGCTTGTGGTTGATACCATCCTTCCTGGTATTGATATCCTGCACTTGGGCCTGATTGGTCACTTTCACTGCCAGTGCTGTTGGATCCTGAGGATTCTGAAATAGTTGTGAAACGTCTGTTTCCTCTGTATCCTCCTCGACCTCTGTTGGCAAACCGGCCTTGGGAGTCCTGTTTAAAGTAGTCCTCTTGTAGATATGAATATGTCAGTTTTTTATCACAAAAACGTATATCCTTGGATAGTTTGTCCAGTTTTTTTGCCTGTGTGGTAGTGTCAAATTCCTTGACCGTTTTCTCAAGACGTTCTAAAGCTTCCTTTGCATTGGTTATGGCAGAGTCTTCAGAGATTTCACGCTTGAGATCAGTGATTTCTTTGATTAATTTTTCCACTTGTTCCAGGGCGATTTCTATGCCCAGAACCATCCAATGGCGCGAACAATTGTTCGCCCATGGCTGAAGCCCTCTTTAAATTTTGGCACATCAACAAAGATTGCTGGCTCATTCTTAACCTGGAGACCCACAGGTATAATGTTTGCCTGCAGATATTTCGTTAGTAGGTGGCCATGCAGTCTGGTCCTGACTAACTTCTTTTCAAGCCTCTCCAATTTACTGATTTTCTCATTCAAAGAGTAGTCGATGTTGGGAGTATTGGATGAGAGGAAAAGAGGATTAGATTGACCCTGAATTAATCTATTGATATATTCCTCTCTGTAAGATAAAGTTTCGTTCTCTGACATACTGAGAAAAATTAGAAAAGTTAGAAAAGTACCCTCGCAGGTAAAACCTGCACATTAAAGAGTTAATATGAATGGGCTGACCCGTGAGACCACTGGACCCGGGTATTTATATGGTACAACAAAGGAATGGTCACAGTGGAATTCAGTTACATTCCAACTTGAAAGAGGCAGATTTCAATCATGCATAAAAACAACAATTTAAACATCACCACAAGGAATCAATGAATAATTGTGATCTAATTTTGATCACAAATATTGAGAAAGATAATAAGAATGAATCAAATGGATAATACAATAAATGTACAAATTAGAGTCATGAACTTGGTGCTCAAGAAGAAGGGAAGGGGGGTGAGTGTTTTGGGAAGGGTTGCGTGATGGTGTAAGGGAAGGGAAAGGTATTGTGTTATACGTACATCCAAGGATTGTAGTACCTATCCCGCCTATTAATTGGCAAAAAAATATAAAACAAGACATAACTTAGTAGGTACAGATACAAAATCTCTGTTACCTATGTTTGTTATACAACAAAATATATCGACGTTTCGACCCCTGTAATCATAAAGGTGACTTCAGCCTTATTGGGGAGTCTTCATCAGGACCATGGGGGGCTCGTGAATGGGGGACGAAAGCACCTGGAATTGATTAAGCACACATTAGTAAGGTGATGTAAACAAAAGGCAAAACTAGTGTAACTAAAGATAAAAAGGGATTTAGCAATGAAAGACAGCACGAAGAATCCGACTGCGTTTGGAGTATAGGGCCCGTGAGCTCCTGAACTCCTTAGATGTACGTATAACACAGTACCTTTCCCTTCCCTTACACCATCACGCAACCCTTCCCAAAACACTCACCCCCCTTCCCTTTTTCTTGAGCACCAAGTTCATGACTCTAATTTGTACATTTATTGTATTATCCATTTGATTCATTCTTATAATCTTTCTCAATGTTTGTGATCAAAATTAAATCACAATTATTCATTGATTCCTTGTGGTGATGTTTAAATTGTTGTTTTTATGCATGATTGAAATCTGCCTCTTTCAAGTTGGAATGTAACTGAATTCCACTGTGACCATCCTTTTGTTGTACCATATAAATACCCGGGTCCAGTGGTCTCACGGGTCACCCCATTCATATTAACTCTCAAATCAATAAAGGCAACATATAGATGGTCCTTTTTCAAGGTGACGTACTTCCAGCACAGCACCTGGAAGCGAAAGACCTGATCGAGGGTATTTACTTTCTTCCTGAACCCTGCCTGAGTGCCTTACAGAATCTGATTGTCAAATATCCATGCTTGTAGTCTTGCCAGTATCTGGCTACAAAAGATTTTTTGACTATCGTCCAGTACACTGATAGGCCTATAATTAGATGGTAAGACTCTACTCCCCTTTTTAAAAATTGGGATTATAGCAGCACCATGCCATGAGGGTGTAATTTGACTACCTCTCATTATAGTGTTGCCCAGATGGTTAAGGTTGAGGACCCAGATTTCAGGATGTGACAAATATGGGTCACCAGGTATGCCATCCAATCCAGGAGTCTTTTGTTTCTTCATTTGTTTTAGGGCATACTCGGTCTATCTTAGGGTGAAGCAAGTAGGCTCACTATTAGCAACAATCTCACTACACTCATGGGAGATTAGAGCGACTTGCTCTGTTCCGCAATCTTTTGCCTTATCTTGTTCTGTTTCTCTCCTTGGTCCCACTCACTATAAGAGCCCCAAAGTGGTCAACCCATTTGTCTGGCTGAACTACCACCTCTAGATGGTTATCAGTGGTCCGCGTTCCAGCTGCCACTATTTTCCAAAAGACCTGTGAGTTTTTATTGTCAAGTACATCATTGAGTTCCATTTCCAGTGTCTTTTAGTTTTAGTCAAGGTCGTCTTATAATTTTTTCTTGCAAGAGCTATTGCTGATTTACTACCCTTTTTTATAGCATTTATTAGGTAGATCTTTCCATGCCTGCAATCTCTACTATACCAGGTAGGTAATACATTTTGATGGCACCCCCGCTTTTGGTCCTCGATAAAGAATGGCCTTAATTGGTTCAAGTTTGCCGTATCCATTGTACCTAGTTTGGAAAAGAGTTTCAGAAATATTTCATATATTTGCTTCTAGATATCAGGGCTTGACGCTATTTTGGCCCGTTTGACATTTCTCCTATTATTTACTGTCTCAATTAGGCTAAAAAAAGGTTAAGGGTGCCAGGTTTGAGCTCTATAACATAGATTTCCCAAGTTTTGCTCTCAGTGCTTGATGGTCACAATCCGTTTTTGGGACAGTTGCCATATCCACCAAGAATGGCCATAATATCTTATCCAGCAATATATAATCAATGTTGCTGGTTATAGATCCTCTTCTAAAGCTGGGACATGGAGTAGAATCTGATCTAGTGTTACCAGTAACTATTCTACTCCGCATGCCATTACCCCACATTTTTTACTCCGCAAAAACTTTTACAACGCAGGGCTTTACAACGCAATCCATTACAACGCATTCCCCATTCCAACGCAATTACTATTCTACCTCCAAGGGGGCGTTACTTTGGGGAATGCATTGTAACAGTTTTGCGGTGTAAAGCCCTGCGTTGTAAAAGTTTTTGCGGAGTAAAAACCGCGGAGTAGTGGCATGCGGAGTAAAGCATGCGGGGTAAAGGATGTTTCCCTCGACAATCATATCTTCCAGCTGTATTGCCACTGTGGTTGTCTTTGATGCAACTTGATCCAGAGTTCCTGTTCTGGATAGTGCATCAAGAGTTCCTATGATCTGATCTATTTCTGTTATACCAGGGTGAAGTCTTGCATTACAGTCCCCCGCAATTATTTTTAAAGCGCTCTGATGTGAATGGGTCAGTATATTGGCAAGGAGATCCACCGTCGGAGATTGTTTATTCGGGGAGACTGATCTTATACACATATTCACAATGACAATATGTCTAGGTCCTTGCGGAGTAGTTAGTGTTATTTCTAGTCCCAGCAGATGCATTCTATTGGATGGAACTATTTTAACTGTTGGGAATAGATCCAACCTCATCCAAATTAGGAGGCCACCAGAAGCTCTACCCGATGGGGACGATATTGTATTAACAAGAAATGTAATATAACCACTTCTGAATACCGGATCTTCCGCCCAAGTCTCCTGGAATTGGACAATATGATGGCGATCAATTAATTCCCCCCAATCAGGTCAGGAAGCTTACTTCTAACCCCAGCTAAGTTCCACAATAGAAGTCTGAGAGGATCATCCTGAATTACCCTGTCCACCGCACCATATAGATTTATGGCATGATTCTGGAGAACTGTTTCAACAGACACGTTTTCAGCATACATTAAATCACTGTTCATCCTCCCTCTCTTATCCCTAACTTTTAATTCATGGAATGGCTCCAGTACTGGAATTAAGTTGATATCATTCTTACACTGTATTTTATTGCCCGTTGAAGCCCTTGAACATGAATGTAGTCAGTCAATCTCAGAGAGATTAGAAAGCTCATGTGAGTTAGGCAACTGTTGGAGGGGAACTGGCAAGTTATGGGTTACAGGCCTTATACTATTTACTTGCGGGTGGGGATATTCAACGTAAGTTTTATTTGGGACTTAATAGCGGGCCTAAACTTCAACTCCTGTGAAATTAGCCCATCAACCAGGTCTTTAAGTCTTTAATTTGAGCCCTATGCTGTCAAAGTGGCTCTGTTTGCCACTGAAGCGTGTCGCCTGGAGAATATTTTTCCCTGATTATAGATCTGCACCCTCTAACGTGTCTCAACCAGTGGATAACTTTATTGACACGTGAATCATGAGATTTGTGATCTTCTTCAATGTTAGGGACATTTATAAGGAAGATATCATATGGTGTATTCATGGCCTCTGATGATTTATTGTTACATAAGTGGCTATAATGTCTATACAGCCTTGGGTCACTCTGTCTTTCGGGTATATAGTTTCCTTGTGGACAGTTCGTCCTAGGTATATACTTGCCTCCTATCAGATCCCCTCTGTCGTTATTTTCGCTAGAAGGTAGCTGCGGACTATGATGGTTGCCTTTTGGTGGAACTTCTGTTTTACCCCTACAAGGGGTTACTTTATGAGCGGAGAGTTGATATTCTAGCCGCTATAGCCTGTTTGTTTCTGCTGTCATTAATATGATTACTATTGTTTATTACCATATCCACTAACTTATCTAGTTTTTCATTTAGCACCTTTGCCAGATTACCCATACACTCATGCAAGCTGAAAATCTCTCCCCTAAGTGCATTTATGTGATTAGGTGTTTCCAATTCATCCTTACTGATGTTATCCAAGCAATGCGCAGACCCTGCTTGTTCCGGGACTGTATTTGTTTCTATAAGTTCTAGTGCCACATTCCTATTCGAGCATTCAATGTTTGGGGCTCTCCGGTAGCGGGACAGCTGTGTAGTTATCTTTTTTCCTAGCCCCCAAATTTCCGTTAGGGCTTGATTTACCAAAAAGGAGGTAATGCCCTTCTGTGTAGGTCTTTTACCCCCTTCCCCAAATGACTTCCAGGTTCCTTTGCGGCAAGTAAGCCCTCCACCTCCTCTATTTAGCTCATCCGTTTCGCTCAAAGTGCAATTCTCTGCAAAGTGCCTAGGTATCTTACTAGCGCCTTCCACACCTGCCTGCTTATCCAAAGTTTTCCGCTTGCCATAGTGTTAGATGGCTGCGTGCTATTCACCACCAAAGATATTCAATTTATTTTTGAGCAGCCTATCCCAATTTACTTATCCTTAATTATTAAGGTTGAATAGTGTAGCATTTCACACATATGAAACAGTGGCATCAGCTTCAATATGATAACCACCTTAAATCATTGAAGCCATCATCTGCTACTAGTTAAGGTAGTCTCAGGCCTCCAAAACAGAGTTACTCAAAAATTAGCAGGGACAGTCCTCACCCCCTATTGTAGAGGATAAAATCACAAGGGTTCTGGAGTGAACTAGCAGCTGGAAAATCATTAATCACAAAAGGCAGTCTCTGCTCAAAGCAGCTAACAATTAGACTCAGTATTGAATAGCACTTAAACACCAGAGAGTAGGCTCCTCAGTTGTTATTAGTTTAACAAGACCCAATTGTAAACGGGCTTACCCAGTTCAAATTTGGTGGATGACAACATTGGTAGAAGCAAGACCAAAGGGGATGGTCCTGCACTGCCTCTTCCTGTTGCGGACGGGGCTTGATGCTGGGCCTGCCCTTGGCACAGGCTTCCCTGGCGCTGCCCGCACTTGTCCCGTGCAGCGGGAGAGTGAGGCTGATTAAGTAGGCTGAAGTAGAACAGCTGACAGTCCTGCCAGGGGTTGTGGGCACTGAAGTCCCCAGCGGCTATCTAACGTTCCGGCTTTACCCCCAGCAAGATTCTGAATGCCCAGGTGTGATCATAATGGCGAGGCTTCTTTCGGCAGAATAAAGCAGGCAAATCTGGAATGCAAATTAAGTGCTGCATACCAATGCTTTGTAGAAGTAGAGTCAGGTTGGGGGATACTTTGCTCGGCCCCCAGCGCATCCATGTCTTTTGATGCATGCACAAAATACGAGAGCATATACTTTGGCGCTGTGGAAGCACAGTGTTTTCCTGCTAAGCAACTTCAATATTTTTTTGCCTCAAAGTGCTCAACATGTTGTTAAGTTCTTGAAACAGTGTTTGGGGGCTTGGATATGCTGTAGTGGAACATATATAAGCAGTGGGACAACAGTACCATCTTTGGTCTCGTACCGTGGCCTGTCATTGACCAAGGGTAGTGACATCCAAAAGGAAGCCTGCGAGAAGTTGGCCTGGTATATGATGTCCACTAATTAAGTGGGCACCTTGCACCAGTCCAAACAACCCTTATGGTGATTTAAGAGGTCAAAGATAACCTTATGAAAGCTATCCAAGTGGTAGCTGTGGAGAGAAGCCTTCAGGCTTAGTCTTGAAGGAATGTTAAGCAGCTTGTTTTACCAGAATGCAATCTTATTGTATTGGTTAAATGAAAGGAGAACCACACAGTAGTTATAGGAATATATATTTATTATTATAACACCTTAAATACCTCACAGTATCTGCTACACGCAGATAAACACAAAGCACACAATACTTTAGCACAGAAACAATCGTAAGTAGCACTAATACACAGTGGGCTCCAGGGGGAGACCAAACCATATACTAAAATAGTGGTATAAGAACCACGCCTCGAGTCAAGACAGTGTCTAGAATGTGTAGAATCGCTGGGACCCCAAGGAACCACCCAAGGTGAGTGAGTAAGGACCCCACGGAGGACGGGTGCAGTGTGAGAAAACGACCGCGTGCTACGTACAATTCAATGGGAGAGTCGTGGTTGCAATTTTAAAGTTAAAGGACCCTTCTCAGTGGATTACGAGGAAACCCTTTGGAACACAGAAGGTTGGAGAGCCACCCCACCGTGGATGCCGAAGTACCAGAGTTACCTATCCCAGGGAAGCCGGGTGCACAGGTCTGAAGTGGCGTCGGAAACCCCCGTCATTGTCAATGGGAGTCTTCAAAGAAATGGCACTGCTGGAAAGAAGAAAAGTGTCCGGTGGAATCCGCTGGTGGATTCTTGATGGAAGGAACCTGAAAGCAGAGGGGACAGAGTCTGGGTCACTCAGGAGTGACCAGGGGCTCGGTAGAGCAATGCCCACCGATGTCGGGTGCTTCAGGTGCGAAGAAGGAGACCTTGACTCTACAGCTGCAGGGACCAGGAGACGTTGAGGAAGCCGGATACGAGCTGTCCCACAAAGGATGTCGAGTGCTGAGGGGTCGGTGTCCGGCGGGAGCACCAACAAGCCTTGGCAATGGCAACCCATGAAGAAGGTCAAGAAAGGTTACAGTCTGGCCCATCAAGAACCAGAGGACTCACCACAGCAAGGGGAGTCAGGACAGGCCTGGAGCAACCAGGGGAGCCCAAGAAAATCAGGATTGTCCCTCAAGTGGACCCACAGGCCGAAGGCACAGGAGTCGCGAGGGGACCTCTAGCAGTTTCACCAAACAACAGCTTGCAGGGCACAGAGTGCGAGGAGGCTAAAGTCCTTGGTACGAAATGTGCGCAGAGGTTGGGTCTATCGACAACCCAATACACAAAGTTGGGGAACACCAACAAGCATATGCAATTGCAAAAGTATGCGGTGCACAGGGGGTCAGGTTATGTGGTCCCCACGAGGGATACTGGCCTCAAACTTGGTGAGAGGGCAGTTCGACCTCAAGGAACATAGGAACCCACCTCCTGGATTGCTGGAGCCTTCGGAGTCCGCAGGAGCTCAGGATCAGCAGACTGGTCAGTTGCGTTACGGTGCCTGTGAATGCAGGGGAGTGACTCCTTCACCCCAAGGGAGATACTTCAGTTGTCCTTGATGCTCCACAGGTCCTACACTGAGCCTGTATGGTGCACGGGCACAGACGATGCTTTGGACGGAGAGGGAGACGAAGTCGGGCCCAGTCGAAGTCCAGCGAAGTCCAGAGTGTCCAGACGGTCGAAGGTCAGTGGTTTCCTGTTCAGAATCTTGTCCACGTCGAATCTAAGGTCCTACAGCCAGGTAAGCCCTTTTGTACCCACGGGAGAGGGTTGGACAGATTCAGGGGACCCTCCTAGGGGAGGGTCAGGACAGGGGGGTGGTTACACCCATGTCTTTTGTCCAGTTTTGCACCAGAGCAGGAGCCAACGGCTCCCAGAACTGGTTTGAATTGGACTATGCACAGGGACACCAAATGTGCCCCTTGTGCAGACTTTCACCCACCCAGTTCCTATACACTAAATCCTGTCTGGGAGGTGGTCACACCTCCCTGTGACAGGATGCCTATTGTGCTGCCTTCCTCTGCTCGAGCTTGGCTCAGCAGCAGGAGGGCAGAAATGTGTCTCTGGTCGGCAGCATCCATTTTGTGCTGTCTGGGTCGAGAAGGCTGGTACTGGGAAGACCATGGACCCACGAAGCTTGCTTCTGAGGGGTGGAATCATACCTCCCACACTGGGTACCGGTGTGGAGGTATGATTCCAAGGTGTTTGATACCAAACACGACATGTTTTCTTTCAGCCCTTTTCGAGATAGCATTTACCGCGAGGTTATAATGCACCGCTACCTTTATGTCCGGCTGTGTCACAGACAACCCGGGAGAATGGTCTCCGAAGGCTGCAGAGGGGCTCTGCTCATGCATGGGCACCCTCGCAGGTAAAACCCAGCACCCTGCCTTCAGGATTGTTAAGGCCTGCTATAGGGGTGACTTATAGGTTTTAGGTGTAGTGACCTATAGATATAGTAAACCTAGATTTATCGTAAGTGGTGCAGGCACCAGCTTACACAGGCTGCAATGGCAGACCTGTAGTTCCATTTTGCATGGTCTCCCCTGGGTGGCATAATACATGCTTCAGGCCAGGTGAGACCTCTGGGGTACTTATGCCCTGGGTACATGGGTAAAATATACTAGGGACTTATAAGGGTACCCCAGTATCCAATCTGGAGTGTAGCTAAGTACATGTCAATACATTTTAGGGAGAAAGCAGATAGACTGGGGTCCTGATTAGCAGGATCCCAGTCAGACTAGTCAAAAACAGTGTAACATCCAGCAAAAAGTGGGGGTAACTATACGAAGCAGATCCTACTTTCCTACACAACCCCCCCCCCCAAACGTAAGGAGATGAGACTAACCTTGCCCAGTTGAGTCTTCATTTTCTAAGTGGAAATAGCTGGAGAGTCCATCTGCATTGGCATGGTTACTCCCAGGTCTATGTTCCACTGTATAGTCCATCCCCTGTAGGGAAATGGACCACCTCAAAAGTGTGGGGTTTTCACCCTTTATCTGTTTTAGCCATAAGAGGGGCTTATGGTCTGTCTGAACAATGAAGTGAGTGCCAAACAAGTATGGCCTCAGCTTCTTCAGAGCCCAAACCATAGCAAAGGCTTCCCTCTCAATAGCTGACCAACGTTTCTCTCTGGGGGTCAACCTTCTGCTAATAAAAGCTACTGGTTGATCCTGACCCTTTGCATTAAGTTGTGACAACACAGCCCCTACCCCCAACTCAGATGCATCTGTTTGGACAATGAATTATTTGGAATAGTCAGGACTTTGCAGAATGGGAGCAGTGCACATGGCCTGCTTGAAATCATCAAATGCCTTCTGACAGCTAACTGTCCACTGGACTTTCTTGGGCATTCTCTTTGAGGTAAGATCATTCAAGGGAGTCACTATAGACCCATATCCTTTTACAAACCTCCTGTAGTACCCAGTCAGGCCCAAGAAAGCTCTGACCTGAGTCTGGGTAGTGGGAGCAACCCAGTCCATGATGGTCTGGATTTTGTTCTGCAATGGTTGAACCTGGCCTCCACCCACAAGGTGGCCCAGGTACACAACCGTACTCTGCCCTATCTGGCACTTGGTGGCCTTGATAGTGAGGCCTGCTTTCTGCAGAGCCTCCAAAACATTCTTCAGGTGGACCAGGTGGAGCTAAAGACAGCTATATCATCAAGATATGCTGCACTATAGGGTTCCAGGCCAGTAAGGACTTTGTTCACCAACCTTTGGAATGTGGCAGGTGCATTCTTCAAGACAAAGGGCATCACAATAAATTGATAATGTCCACTAGGGGTTGAAAATGCTGTCTTGGGTTTGGCATCCTCGGGTAGTCTGATTTGCCAATATCCAGCAGTAAGCTCAAATGTGCTCAAGAACTTGGCTGAGGCCAAGGTATCAATGAGTTCATCTGCCCTAGGAATAGGGTGAGCATCAGTCCTAGTGACTGCATTGAGCCCCCTGTAGTCCACACAAAACCTCATTTCTCTCTTACCACCCTGGGTATGAGGTTTGGGTACCAGGACCACTGGACTAGCCCAAGGGCTATCTGAGGGTTCAATCACTCCCAATTCCAGCATCTTTTGGACCTCAGTCCTGATGCAATCTCTGACATGGTCAGGCTGCCTGTAAATCTTATTTTTAACAGGTAGACTCTCACCTGTGTCCACTTCATGGGTACACCAAGTGGTCTGACTAGGAGTCAAAGAAAACATGTGTCTGTATTGATTGAGGACCTTCCTGCAATCAATCTGTTGTTGCTTAGTGAGGCTGCCTGCCAAGGCTACACCATCAACTGAGCCATCATCAGGGTTCTGTGAGAGGAGATCAGGGAGTGGGTCACTCTCTTCCTCCTGTCCCTCATCAGTAGCCATGAGCAAGCCCATGTCTGCCCTGTCCACATAGGGTTTGAGCCTGTTAGCATGGAGCACCCTGTGGGGGCTCCTGGGAGTTCCAAGGTCCACCAGGTAGGTGACCTTTCCCTTCTGCTCAAGTATGGTATAGGGTCCACTCCACTTGTCTTGTCTTGGAGAGCTGCTGGGGCCACAGGCTCCAACACCCATACCTTCTGTCCTGGCTGTTACACAGTCGGTACAGCCTTTTGGTCATGCCAAGCTTTTTGCAATTCTTGACTTGCCTCAAGGTTTATACTGGCTTTCTTCATGTACTCAGCCATCCTGGAGCAGAGACCAAGTACATAGTCCACTATGTCTTGTTTGGGAGGTTTGAGAGGTAACTCCCATCCCTCCTTCACCAAACACAAGGGACCCCATACTGGATGCCCAAACAAAAGTTCAAAATTGCTGTAACCAACCCCCTTTTGTGGGACCTCTCTGTAGGCAAAGAGAAGGCAGGGCAACAGGACATCCCATTTTCGCCTAAGCTTTTCTGGGAGGCCCATGATCATGCCCTTTAGGGTTTTGTTGAACCTTTCAGCCTACCCATTGCATTGTGGGTGATAGGGTGTGGTGAATTTGTAATTCACTCCACACTCCTTCCACATTGTAGTAATGTAACTAGACATGAAGTTTGTACCTCTGTCAGTTAAGACATCCTTAGGGAAACCCACTCTGGAAAAAATTCCCAGGAGGGCCCTGGCCACCACAGGAGCTGTGGTGGTTCTAAGGGGTATAGCCTCTGGATACCTAGTGGCATGGTCCACCACCACTAGAATGTAACTGTGTCCAGATGCAGTTGGAGGGTTTATGGGACCAATTATGTCAATCCCAACCTTCTCAAAGGGAACCCCCACCACAGGTAGTGGTATTAGGGGGGCCTTTGTGACACCACCTGACTTACCACTGGCTTGGCAGGTGGTACAGGAGCGACAAAACTCCTTGGTGTCTTCTGACATGTTAGGCCAGTGAAAGTGAGGGACAAGCCTGTCCCAAGTCTTACTTTGGCCTAGGTATCCTGCTAAGGGAATGTCATGTGCCAAGGTGAGTAGGAAGCCCCTAAACTTCAGAGGTATGACCCTGGTGGCACCAGGCTTGGGGTCTCTACCCTCTGAGTACAGGAGTCCCTATTCCCAATAGATCCTGTGGGACCCACTGACACTCCAAGCAGCCTCAGCAGCAGCTTGCTGTCTGAGGGGTTCAAGAGAGGGGCAGGTTTGCTGCTCCTGGCTCAGCTCTGCCCTGGAAGGGCCCCCTGTCCCCAAAAACTCAACCTGATCAGGTTCCAGTTCATCTGAGACAGTTCCTTCACAGGGACTGGAATGATCTCCCTCAAGAGTTGGATCCTCTCTCTGAGCCTGAGGGGAAGACACAGCCTTACCCCTCCTGCTCCTACTCTTGGAGGGCACCTGGTCCATTTTTTCAGTATCCAGGGCCTGTTCAGTAGACATCAGTTTGGCCTGTGACCTGGTCACAGCAAACACATCTGCAGAGATGCCCAGCATTGCTGCATGAGTCCTTAATTCCACTTCAGCCTAAGCTGAAGTTTCCAAATCATTGCCCAATAAGCATTCCACTGGAAGGTCTGAGCTAACCACAACGTTCTTTGGGCCAGTTAGCCCTCCCCAGTTGAAATTAACAACTGCCAAGGAATGATCAGTCCTGACATTGTTAGCATTGGTCACTTGGTACATCTCACCAAGTATGATCTGATCAGGGTCCACAAGATCTTTTGTCACCATAGTGACACTTGCACCTGTGTCCCTGTATGCCATGGCCTCCTTACCATTTATCAAAGGCTGTTGTCTGTATTTGCCCAAGTTACTGGGACTGACAAATAAGGTGGCAATATCCATGCCAACATCACAGACTAGCACAGCCTGAGCTGGAGTTCTGACTAGGCCAGAACCCACCTCAGAGCCCAAGGTTAACCCTACTAATCCCTTGTTCCCTGTACCACCACCTGTACTTGTGCTAGGGGGCGCAGATGCCTTAGGGGCAGTGGTGGTAGGAGGATTTTCCTTGGCTTTTGGACAATCAGCATCTTTTGTCCAATGCTTCTTTACCTTACAAAAGTAACACCAAGGTTTTCTCTTACCTTTTCCTTTGTTGGATTGTGACTCCCCCCCCCAGATGCAGGTTTTTGGGTCCCTGATGAAGACTTTTGATCTTTACCCTTGTCCCCACCCTTATCTGGAGTTTTAGAATCTTGCTTCTTCTGGTCACCACCAGAGTTCTGGTTTCTCTGCTTCACCCTGGTTCTGACCCACTTATCTGCCTTCTTTCCCAATTCTTGGGGAGAAGTCAAGAGTCAACCAGGTATTGATGCAACAACTGATTTTGGCAATTATTAAGGATCTGCTCCCTCATAATCAAACTGTACAATCCCTTGAAATCATTCACTTTGGTGCCAAGCAACCAGCCTTCCAGAGCCTTAATAGCACTATCCACAAAGTCAACCCAGTCCTGATTCTGTGCCTTCTGGGTGTCTCTGAACTTAATCCTATACTGTTCAGTGGTTAAGCCAAACCCATCAATGAGAGCACACTTCAGAACTGAGTAATTGTCAGCATCCTCTTCTCTAACAGTGAGGAGCTTATCTCTACCTTTGTCAGCAAAGGAGAGCCACAAGATAGCTGCCCACTGCTCTTGAGGGACCCTCTGAACTTTAAAGGCCCTCTCTAAAGCAGTTATCCATTTATGGATGTCATCCCTAACATGGTAGGGAGGGACAATCTTGCTCAGGTTCCTATTGTCAAAAGAATGTTCTTTAACTCTAGGGACACTGTTGCTGCCACCATGGGACTCTAGTCCCAACTTTTTTCTAGCTCTCTGGACTTCTAGGGATTCCTTGTCTAGGGTCAACTGCTCTTGCCTGAGCCTAAACCTAGCTTTCTCAAGTTCAAGCAGTTGATACTCCCTGTCCAAGGAATGGTCCCTCTTGCTAGATACAGAGGTCCCTACAGACTGTCCTGAGTGATGTGACTCTGCAGAGGGAGATCTAGATCTCCTTGGTAAACTCTGCACTCTTCCAGGAGGAGTGAAGAGAAGGCCATTTTGGCCTTCCTCACCATCTCCCTGAAGATCTGAGTTGTCCAGGTGAAAATCATCTTGATCCTCCTGGCCAGGGTTTGAGTCTAGGTCATAGAAGGTGTCACGTCCTGACCTGTCTTCATTCCCTGCCCCACCCACTTTCTCCTGTTCATCTGACCCAGGGGTCTTCCTAAGATCATCAAGCAGTAAGGCCTCTATGAGGCAGTGGGTGTTTGCAGTTCTCCCTGTCTTCAGCTTTCTAGAGGCACACAGGGCTTTCAATTCTTGGAATGAAAGCTCACTGTATCTAGAGGGCAGAGAGCCACTGGCTTCTCCTTTAGAAGACATACTAAGTGTGGTGAGGTGTTGCACCTACCTAACCTAGTGGGAACTAAACTCTCTGAGGTTGGAGAAAGGGTGTGCTAGACCCTTGACTTACCCAACTCTAAGTTCAGGAGAACTTACTTAGTCTAAGCTAGTATTATATGTACCTTGTACTTAGTGGTTTTCAGTTAATCAATACAAAGATTTATCTGGTAAAACAATGCAGGCTTGAATCCCAACCGCTGCACACCAATGCGAGAAGTTGGCCTGGTATATGATGTCCACTAATTAAAGTGGGCACCTTGCACCAGTCCAAACAACCCTTATGGTGATTTAAGAGGTCAAAGATAACCTTATGGAAGCTATTCAAGTGGTAGCTGTGGAGAGAAGCCTTCAGGCTTAGTCTTGAAGGAATGTTAAGCAGCTTGTTTTACCAGAATGCAATCTTATTGTATTGGTTAAATGAAAGGAGAACCACACAGTAGTTATAAGAATATATATTTATTATTATAACACCTTAACTACCTCACAGTATCTGCTACACACAGATAAACACAACGCACACGGTACTTTAGCACAGAAACAATCGTAAGTAGCACTAATACACAGTGGGCTCCAGGGGGAGACCAAACCATATACTAAAATAGTGGTATAAGAACCACGACTCGGGTCAAGACAGTGTCTAGAACGTGTAGAATGGCTGGGACCCCAAGGAACCACCCAAGGTGAGTGAGTAGGGCCCCCATGGAGGACGGGTGCAGTGTGAGAACACGACCTTGTGCTACGTACAATTCAATGGGAGAGTCGCAGTTGCAATTTTAAAGTTAAAGGACCCTTCTCAGTGGATTACGAGAAAACCCTTTGGAACATAGAAGGTTGGAGAGCCACCCCACCCGTGGATACCGAAGTACCAGAGTTACCTATCCCAAGGAAGCCGGGTGCATAGGTCTGAAGTGGCGTCGGAAACCGTCGTCGTTCTCAATGGGAGTCTTCAAGAAATGCCACTGCTGGAAAGAAGAAAAGTGTCCGGAGGAATCCGCTGGTGGATTCTTGATGGAAGGAACCTGAAAGCAGAGGGGACAGAGTCTGGGTCACTCAGGAGTGACCAGGGGCTCTGTAGACGAATGCCCACCGATGTCGGGTGCTTCAGGTGCGAAGAAGGAGACCTTGACTCTACAGCTGCAGGGACCAGGAGACGTCGAGGACAACCAGGAGCCGGATACGAGCTGTCCCACGAAGGATGTCGAGTGCTGAGGTGTCGGTGTCTGGCGGGAGCACCAACAAGCCTTGGCAACGGCAACCAATGAGGAAGGTCAAGAAAGGTTACAGTCTGACCCAGCAAGGACCATAGGACTCACCACAGCAAGCTTGCTATTGACAGCCCAATGCACGAAGTTGGGGAACACCAACAAGCATATGCAATTACAAAAGTACGCAGTGCACAGGGGTTCGGGTTATGCGGTCCCCACGAGGGATACTGGCCTCAAACTTGGTGAGAGGGCAGCTCGACCTCAAGGAACAAAGGAACCCACCGCCTGTGTTGCTGGGCGCCTTCGGAGTCCGCAGGAGCTCAGGATCAGCAGACCAGTCAGTTGCGTTACAGTGCCTGCAAATGCAGGGGAGTGACTCCTTCACCCCAAGGGAGATACTTCAGTTGTCCTTGATGCTCCACAGGTCCTACACGGAGCCTGTATGGTGCACAGGCACAGACAATGCTTTGGACGGAGAGGGAGACGAAGTTGGGCACAGTCGAAGTCCAGCGAAGTTCAGAGTGTCCAGACGGTTGAAGGTCAGTGGTTTCTTGTTCAGAATCTTGTCCACGTCGAATCTAAGGTCCTACAGCCAGGTAAGCCCTTTTGTACCCACGGGAGAGGGTTGGGCAGATTCAGGGGACCCTCCTAGGGGAGGGTCAGGACAGGGGGGTGGTTACACCCATGTCCTTTGTCCTGTTTTGCGCCAGAGCAGGAGCCAACGGCTCCCAGAACTGGTTTGAACTGGACTATGCACAGGGACACCAAATGTGCCCCTCGTGCAGACTTTCAGGCACTTTGGAAGTGCACCCACCCAGTTCCAATACCTCCCACACCGGTTATCCGTGTGGAGGTATGATTCAAAGGTGTTTGATACCAAACACAACATGTTTTGTTTCAGCCGTTTTCGAGATAGAATTTACCGCGAGGTTATAATGCACCTCTACCTATATGTCTGGCTGTGTCACAGACAACCCGGGAGAATGGTCTCCGAAGGCTGCAGAGGGGCTCTGCTCATGCAGGGGCACCCTCTCACGTAAAACCCAGCACCCTGCCTTCAGGATTGTTAAGGCCTGCTATAGGGGTAACTTATAGGTTTTAAGTGTAGTGACCTATAGATATAGTAAACCTATATCTATGGTTAGTGGTGCAGGCACCATCTTATACAGGCTGCAATGGCAGACCTATAGTTCCATTTTGCTTGGTCTCCCCTGGGTGGCATAATACATGCTTCAGGCCAGGGGAGGCCTCTGGGGTACCTATACCCTGGGTACATGGGTACCATATACTAGGGACTTATAAGGGTACCCCAGTATCCAATCTGGAGTGTAACTAAGTACATGTCAATACATTTTAGGTAGACAGCAGATAGACTGGGGTCCTGATTAGCAGGATCCCAGTCAGACTAGTCAAAAACAGTGTAACATCCAGCAAAAAGTGGGGGTAACTATAAGAAGCAGATCCTACTTTCCTACAAGACCAATATACACAATCCTTCAATCAGCCTACCCTTTTTTAACATATATCGTATAGCGTCTGGTGTATTATTCGTACCGCCCACATATCTGGTCACCAACTTACATGTGCAAAGTAGGACCTGCAACATATTACCTCGATCCAGACTCAGTGCTTCTAGCTAGAGAGAGCAGAATCGATTTGTCCCAGCTAACTCACAGGCCAGATATATTGCCAAATTATCCAAGCCAATATTGTTAGGAGAGTAGCAACTGTCACTGCCAAGTTTTTGACATATATAAACATGGCAATCATGTAGCGTTAGAAGGCATGCTCTTTCGCCTTTGATGATATATCATTGCATTTCAGGGAAATTAATAAAACGTACAACACTGGGTTGATGGCTATCGATGGCTACCACACAAACGAGTGGGAATAATGGGTATCCCTATTAAGTGCCTCTCTTCAAATTGCAACTCTCTAGAACGGTGGCAGTGGTCCTGATGATAGCCTTCGTGGAAGCATAAAGTATTTTAACCTATTCACTAAACTTTGGCCAAAAATTCATATTCGTCAGTAGTCAATATAAATAGTCACAATAGACTGTATCAGACGCCTTCTTGGTGTCAAGAGAGGTCAGGGCTAAATCTTCGTTAATATCTGTACTTCCTCCCATAACGTGACAACTGTTGGAGATTTTGTACAGGTCTACAATTTGACTTGAAGAGATGGATGGTCATGGTAGTCGCCTCCCGCACCCTCATTCCGTCCCCCCGTTTGCTTCTAGGGGACTAAATGAATAAAAAACACCTACTGCTGCACTGTAGGTGCGGCTGCCTGGAGGGCAGCTTCCAACCATGGAAATGGGGAGCCGACAGCCACGCTCCGCAGCTGAGTTTGAGCCCCAGCCTTAGACTTGGAGAGACCGCAACGGCAGCCAGCAACTAACAGCCAGCGGACAGCAGAAATTCCAGGGCAATGCCCCATACTCCGCATGCTCTGTCCCCCTCCCGTTCTCACCAGGGGTAGCATAAGCACATATTCCGGCAGCAGCAACAAGGAGTGGCTGAATCAGAGATCTCCCGATAGCAGCCAGTCTATAGTAATGAGGAGCTGGTAGCTGTGTTCCGCTGTGCTTTATGCTCTGCATATTGTGTGCTCCGTTCTCTGCTCACATCAAGGACAGTAAAAACTATTTTCTGCTGCATCGAAGAGTGACTGTCTCGCTATGGCAATGAGAAACAGCTGAGTCCACGAGTGACAGCAGCCTGCAGTGAGCAGCCAGCTGAAGGGGAAAGTTTATAGATTACTCTACTTTTTACGGTTGTTGCTGTTCACTTGGGATCGAAAAGTTGGAGCATTATTTTGCAGCAGTAACTTTTGGAAAACATTTGCCGCACTCTTGAAAAACCTTTGCTGGGCTGGGCCACCCCTCTTGGTCCTCGACCTTGGACCTCGTGGTAGGAGCCTGGAGCGCAGTTGTGTGGATTTCCTTGGCTGAGGCCTTAAGGGAGCTGCTAGCAAAAGAGCCTTGTGGTGCATCACCATCGCCTTCCATCACGAGCAGGTAGGAGGAAGATCTACTGCCCTCTCATTTTTTTGTCAGGGGGATACAAGTACTGTCTGAGTCTAGCTTGTTTAGCTCACTAATTGTTGTGAGCCCCTGACTGAGAGCTATGGGGAAACGTAAAGGCCTGATGGCAGTAGCCCCAGGGCCATCAGCATCTACGATGGACTACTTTCTATTAAGAGCAGCAGGGATTATAGACAAAGAGATCGAGTTGGTGGCCCGTCGGCTCTCCCGTTCCCCTGTAACTCGCCCCCTCTCTAGCCCACCAAGTACACTAAGGGTCAGCTTATCCCAGACAGCCCACCAGACCTAGGACTCACCTCACCAGTAAGATCCACCAGTCTGGTGGTGGATGGAGGACCTGGCTCCAACGAAGTGTCAGTCATTAACACCAGGCCGGAGTCACCATGCTTGATTGTCCGAAGCAAGGGCGCGGAGTGTTCCATCCAGACAGGGAGCATGAGGGCGGTGACAGGATCGGGAGTCAAAAGGAAAGGCTCCTTGACCGGGAGCAAAGCAAAACGCCCAAGGGCGGAGGGGATAGCGCAATGTGCCAGTAAACTGCAAACCTTGACCGAGGACGATATGGCGGCAGTGATGGAAGGCTGGCTGGGTTCTCTGCTGGTAAGTATGGACCTTAAACTATATCATATCAGGCAACGTTTAGCTACAATAGAGTTGGAGCTCTCGAGGATCAGCCATCATAGCCTAGTGGGGGACAACGACTCGCAAAATAGATCTGTTGGGGCATCACCTGGCTTTCGGATAGAGAGTCCCAGAGCGGGCGATCAAGGACCAAGTGGGCAGATGCAGTCATTATCGTTAAATCCTGTGCAAGATAGTGACATGCACCCCCCGGTCCAGGGTGGATTTAAACCCTTTGGTTGTAGACCCACTGGGTGGAGTGGTGATTTAAAAAACCCAGTGCCCTAAAGCTTGCCCTGGGCTAGCCAAATCCCCATTGGTAGTGATATTGAGAGGAGGGGAGGGCTTGCACATAGGCCCTGGTAGCAGACCTCTTGGGGCGGAGGCAGAGGCAGAGGTTATCATTTTTACATCTTCCACCTGAATCATCACTGTATGTAGTGGTACTTGGGAACGTTCTTGTGCTTCCCTCGGGTGCCGCTGAAGACTTTGACCAACTAAAGAATAAATTCCTGCACTGGCTGAACCATAACACGGTCCTGGGTCTAAGGATGGAGAGATTTATCAACATGGTGCGCAGAGTTTCCTGGGTTAGAAGGTCTACAAAATACATGGAAGGAGACTGTGTAATTGTCAATTTCAACAGACGTCACTTTGTAGAGAGAATCTTGCATGCAGCTACACAGAGTAAATCACGTGGTGTCGTCTCGTCCATTGTGGCCCTCCCCCTGGGGCATTTCTATTGACCTTCGAGCAGCGAGGTGAAGCCATGGAGGTTCCCTGCTTATCCTGTTCGCTCTCAGTCTGACTGGCAGATGGTAATTTTCGACACACCCCTCTCCAACAGATTTGCCTCTCTGGAAACGCTGGACTCCTGCGATTGACTCACTGTGACGGAACCAGCAGAGCTATCACCCTCTTATCTAAAGAAGACACAGGGTCTCTCAATTGGTCCAGGGGATGGCAAGGCTTGCAAATTTGTATCGTGGAACATCGCCGGGTTAGCGAGCCAGTTCGCTGATCCTGGCTGGAGCTTATTTATAAAAGGATTTGATGTGAGATGTCTCCAGGAGACATGGTCCAATACAAACAGTTTTTTTCTAGAGGGATATAAGAACTTTTTTGTGCCTGCCATTCCATCCAGGGTGGGAAGATCCAAGGGCGGGTTGGGAATTTATGTCTCCTTAGCAGTACGTTGTCGCCTGACTGTGCTGCCAACCCATAATCCTTGTTTGCAAGCGTTGTCATTTTCCCACGGGTCTGATAATCTGTTGCTATTGAACTTCTATAATGCTAACTCTATTTCTCTAGATGTTTGTAACATTTCTAGGATGGGTTCCTTGCTAAGAAAAATGATCCTCAAGGCTCCTCATAACGGCTACCTTATGATTGAAGGAGACTTTAATCTTCACTTATGTGGGGACCCGACTGCTTTAAATCTTACTGACATGGGATTCCCGCGCTTGATGGGCCTGCATGTAGAACATAACAAGCAGGGAGACATCCTCAATTCCCTAGTCAATGAGTTTGATTTAACCCTGGCCATTTGCCGGCTAGACCGAGGCAGGAAACCTATCATTCCCACCTTTACAGGGAGGGGGTGTGCATTTATTATAGATTTTATTTTTGTTTCAAGCCCCCTTTTCTCACTTTTGTTGGACTTCTCCATTGAAGATAGCATCTTCAGAGACCACAACAGGCTGTGCATCACGATCAGTTGTCCTCCACTAGGGAAATCTAGGATGACAGTAGCTACGGGGACACTAAAGGCAATAGACCAGGGTAGAAGGTTAAGGTGGGCACAGATAACTTCGGATCTCTTCTATGAGTCCCTTCTAGCTATGTGCAACAGGGAACTAGATATTTGTGCAACCGGGCAGGAAGCGCAGGGGATTGTCCTGGAGGCTTTCTTGGTCATCTTGCGTACCATTGGAGACCTATTAAAGGTGCCATCCATGTACCCAATGGACCGAGCCCCGAGATGGTTTGACTGTGATTGCTCTCGAGTGGCCAGGAAACTGAGGGGAGCATTAGGTACTAAATCAAGGGATCCAGTTTTCATAAAAGCTTGTAGAGGGCTATACAAAGCGCAATTAGCAAGGCCTAAGGTCGAGTTGAGGGATGAGGCATGGAGCAAGCTCTCCGAGGCTAGCACTTTAAAAAATAGTGATAAGTTTTGGAGTATTAATAGCCCCTTTCTGGCAGGAGACGCTGTACAGGTTCTTTACGTACATAACACAGAAGAGGAATGGGTTGGTCATTTTGAGGAAATGTTTAGAAGCCCATTAGATGTTAGTATAGCCAATAGTAGTGGAGAAGGGAAATCGGCTCTCGTTATTACAGCTGATGAAGTCAGAAAGGGCATTGAAGGGTTGTCTAGAAATAAGGCACCTGGACACAATGGTATTTCCCCGGATCTTTACATATCTAACCCACAGTTGTGGGTGCCAGTCCTCACTTCAATTATTAATGCAGCTATAAGAGATGACCCGCCTTGCACCTGGGCTATATCCACTATTGTCCCAGTTTTTAAAAAAGGTAACAGGGATAGCACTCTCTGTTAAAGGCCAATATCCCTATTGGACTCAACGGTCAAAGTGGTGGGACGCATTCTACTGGACAGGCTAACTACATGGGCAGACGATAACAATATCCAATATGGTTTTCGCCTGAGGAGGTCAACAGTGGATCAATGCTTAAATTTGTATATGATTGTAAACAAGTACACGGTTGCCCGCCCCTGTACTATCTATCTGGCCTTCATGGACTTGTCCTCCTCCTTTGATCGTGTAAATAGAAGCAAGCTATGGGAGACCCTATTGTGTATGGGTGTGGATAAAGATATTGTCCTCTTCTTACGCAGCACCATAGGGACACTAAAGCGGAGGTACGTTATACTAACGATTGCAAGGTGACCCAACAGTTTCTAATCCAGAGAGGGGTTTGACAGGGTTGTATATTGGCCCCGTTTTTATTTAATCTAAATATTAATAACCTGGAGAAGGTATTAGTAGATACAATCAAACAACAAGAGAGAGAGGGAAAGAAAAAATGGAACCACTCTTAGTCCCCTAATAGATTAGCAAATAGATAACAGAAGAGTGAAACCGAAATGAATGAAGAGCTTGCTAGAGGAGTCACTCTTGTTTATAAAAGAATCCCTCACTCACCAACCTAGTTGGTGACATGCTTCATCATTGGGTTCCCACCAGAGAGGCCGAGTGCCTCTCTGGTGTGCTACGATGCCTGATTACAGCGGACCGTTTAAAAAAAAAAAAAATTGTGGAAGTGCAGGAGGTGATGGTGCAAACAAGGTTAAAATTGCCTTTACTTGTCCTATAGTATTTAATAGTGGAGAAGTAAGGCAAGAGTAAAAAATTAGTGAGGTGGATGTTTTAAAAACTGGATAAATTGACCAGTCACATCCCAAAGTGATAATGAAGTGTGGTCTACATGTTTCAGCCTCCTAACGCCCGTAGCCAGGCTTTCTTCAGGACCAAGTGTCACGGCGGTATGCACACCCTAAGGTGCACCCTGACCTGTGACATAGAAACCGCACAACTCACGGTTACTGGGGAGCCTTCAAAATTCTTGAAGGCAACGTGACTATAAGATGGTAGATACCCTTACGTCATGGATCCTAGCGGGGGACGGTGGCTTGTAGTCACACGTACTCCAAAGCCAGACGCCCGTATGGCACCTGGATCTTCCCGACAACAGGACCCCGCCGTGACACTTGGTCCTGAAGAAAGCCTCGCTACGGGCCTTAGGAGGCTGAAACATGTAGACCACACTTCATTATCACTTTGGGATGTGACTGGTCAATTTATCCAGTTTTTAAAACATCCACCTCACTAATTTTTTACTCTTGCCTTACTTCTCCACTATTAAATACTATAGGACAAGTAAAGGCAATTTTAACCTTGTTTGCACCATCACCTCCTGCACTTCCACAAAAAATTTAAAAAACCCGCTCCGCTGTAATCAAGCGTCGTAGCACACCAGAGAGGCACTCGGCCTCTCTGGTGGGAACCCAATGATGAAGCATGTCACCAACTAAGTTGGTGAGTGAGGGTTCTTTTATAAACAAGAGTGACTCCTCTTGAAAGCTCTTCATTCATTTAGGTTTCACTCTTCTGTTGTTTATTTGGTATTAGTAGATACACAGGAGGATTATCCCCAGGTGGGACGACGTTGTTTGCCGGTATTATTGTATGC
The DNA here is from genome assembly GCA_963921515.1 of Calotriton arnoldi. Taxonomy (NCBI): domain Eukaryota; kingdom Metazoa; phylum Chordata; class Amphibia; order Caudata; family Salamandridae; genus Calotriton; species Calotriton arnoldi. The sequence continues at coordinate 528,097 of CAWUFW010011963.1, read as the reverse complement.
AGATAACGCTGTCCTCATCGCCCGGACTGCGAGGGGGGTGGCAAACTCTGCTTAACTCCTTCGTGATGTTTATGGAAGACCGGGACCTGTTGGTTAACAACTCCAAGTCTTATGTGATGCATATGGGACATAGCTCAAAGAAGTCCTTTAACTTCAAGGTCGGGTCTACTTCAGTCCCTAAGACTAGTGCTTTTTCTTGCCTGGGGGTCATGCTGGATGGCAAGTTTAACTGGGCTCCATTAAAAAGTAGAAAGCAGGAAGAAGTTTTATGGGCCAACGCTGCTATTTTTAACCTTGCTTCCCGTCTGGGCAAAAAAACGATAGACGCACTCCTGCAGATTTATAGAGCCAAGTGTATAGCACAAGTGGCATGTGGTGTGAAATTTGGGGCTAGATTTCTCATGACGAGCTCCAAAGAGTTGAAAATAGGTTCCAGAGACGGCTCTTATGTGTACCTTAGGGAAACTCCACTTTTATCGTACCTGAAGAACTGGGTGTGTCCTACTTGTCAGACCTGTTGTCTTTTCGCCCCCTATCCCATTGGCTCAAGGTATGGTTAAGTAATGGGACTGCCTTAAATAAAGAGATCCTAAGGGACTGCCTGGCCCTAGACCATGTTCATTACATCCCCTGGCTTAAATATATATGGGAAGATTTTAGGAGTCTAGGAAGAGCGGATCTCTTTAGCCATCCGGACTTAATTAGAAGGAAGGACCTGTTTTGAGCCAAGGAGTCTTTTCTTAGACAGCGGGTGGTGGACAGGGGAGAGCATGAGCTAAGGGAGCCCAGTGTACATGGATTTATTATCTTGAAAACTACGATCTACGGAACAATATCTCCTAGGGCTCCCTAGCTCGTATGACCGCTTTTTACTGACTAGGTTTCGCTTTGGTTTATTCCATCTTGTCCTCGCCCATCCACGAGGGAGTAATAAAGGTGAGACCCTGTTGCCCCTTGGCTGCGCGGCAAGTCTCCACAGGATATGCTTCACTTTTTAATGTTTTGCAGTAACTATGAGGTGCCGAGAAAGACTTATATAATTCCAATTTTAAAAAAAGCTAATTTTAATCAAGTGCATCCTGCTTTTACCTTTTTATCAATGCTCTCAGGGACTACGGTATGGTATGTTCTTAGTGTTTTAAAGGCAGTCAGGCTCAGATCGAGCTGTGACTAAGTAGTGTGGGCGTGGCAGGCTTGGACGCAGGTTACTTTGCATCTTTTTAATCTGTATTACCTGTATTTTTATCATGTGTATTTTTAGCATGTGTATTACAATGAAGAAGTGTAATCGATGGATGATGATATATAGGATGGGTGTTCCCTGATTTGTTGTAATCCTGACTTTTATGTTTTATTTTGTTTACAAAACCCTAATAAAGTATTGTTGATTGATTGACTTGAAGCTACACTGGTCTGTGTATATCCGTCCCATAACGGTTATTAGTAATCTATTTGTTAAGATTTTACTAAATAATTTCGGACCTGTTTTCAACAGAACTACGGGACAATAAATATGCTCTATTGTCAAGTGAGTCCCTTTTTGTTGCAGGGAACAATATTCTAGTAGCCGCTCTCATTGAGGATAGCAGTGTCTCCAGTTCTATTGATATGGTCCTGGTAATGTTTCTGTATATCTGTTTATCAAACATGCTACTTGAAAAGCATAACATTGGCCAGAGGATATGAAGTATGCCCTAGTATGTGCCTTATTGTTTAGGGAATTCCGTGCTTCTGTCTCACGATGTGTGCTTGCAGAAACATGACATTTAAGAGTTTAGCAAGCCATCCTGTTTTCATTCAAGTGCTCTATTATAGGGTTGAAAGTAGGCAGCTCTCTGAATCCATCCCATGAAATTGAAAGTGTCAATATAGGTAACATCATAACTAGTTTTAAAAACAAATGCCACTCCTAAATGAATTTCAAGAATGACAAAGAAGGCCATATACTATTTTCGTTTCCTCCTGTGCCCGTTGCAGAGTACATAAAACTTATCGGTCTCTCCTTCCATGGGATTCTCATACCCATTTCAATTTGTGCACCAGTTTGCTCGTGAAGTTTTCTTGTGAACTCTCATTCGCCCAAACTGGGGGGCCTTCAGCCATCTAACCTACTGTATGCCGATGATTTAGTCCTTGCAAGTAACCAAGGTTGGCTTACAAAGCCTGTTTAACGCAACCCTCACTTACTCTGAAAAGAACAGACTGACCATTAACAGGAAAAAAACAAAAACATTAACAATGCAAGGAAAAATGACACAGAAGCTTACCTGGTTCCAAGGGACGAAAGAATTGAATCAGTAAAAAGCTTCAAGTACCTTGGAGCTTATTTCAATGAGAATGGAAGCTGTAGTGACCATCTGGAGGAAATCAGGAAAAAGGGCAATGCGCTGGCTTTTGGTTTGAGATCAAGACCTGGCTCTTTGGATGAGACGGAGCTGCACGATATCCCCCAGCACATTAAGACCCTCACAGGTGAGTAGCGTGCTTCACAAATCCCATGATTGATTGATTGATTGATCTATAACAAACTAAGAGGACCCACGCTCACTCCCATTTTGCAGGTAGCATAAGCAAAGATTCTTCCCACTCTGACATATGGGGGCAAGGCCCTCAAGGGCAAGGATCGCCCACTCTTGACAGAATGGTCCTTAAGATATATAGGCCAATTACCTCCGAACACATCGCCTGCACAAATAAGGTTGGAATTTGGCACTCCCAAACAGTCTCTGGCTCGGATGGCGGCTTTTGTGACTAGCTGTCCTCATCAGGTCGGCTCCAGAGGGCTCCAGAGGGTTCCTTGGGAGGCCACCTTTGGCAGGAACTGAAACTCAGGCCAAGCTCTCTGGCAAGTGTCTACTTAATTTCAAAACCAAAAAAGGGAAAAGAGAGGTAATTAAAGTAGAATCATCCTCCCAAGTAATGTATATAAACAATAAGATTCTACCTAGATCCTAATAATGTGTATTATTATGTTGAGAACAATTCTCGTGAAAGTGATTCAAGGTTCTTGTGTCCCTGTGAGTTGTCACGGGAAACACTCTATGTTTTTAAAATACCCCTCACACACTAAGTATCCCTCAGTGTCATGCTTCATCATTGGGGTCTTCCCGTCCCTCTACGGGGCGGGGCGTGCTACAACCTACAGAGATGCGGGAGCACTTAGTCCAGTGAAAAAGGCTATGTGTAGTGCAAGAGTGATAGGGAAGGAAATAGTGATGTGAATAGAATACTCTAAAAGTTACCTGGCTAGTGGAAAAAAACACTTTATTCACTTCCCTAGCTGGTAGCATTAAAAATGGGGATAGATAGTAGGGAGCTTTTCTTGAGGTATAGGCTGGGGCTTTTACCTTTACTAAAGCACTCCCCCCCCCCCCCCCATGGAAAAAAAGGCCAGGGCAAGACGCTTGCCGGTTATGCATGCAAGAACCGGAGAATATTGTACATGTCCTTTGCCTGTGCTGCCTTGGTATGGGGGATCGATGCAAGCTTCTGTGCAGGAAGTGGAAAATCCAGGGCACAAGGTCATGTACGGAGGCGGTGCTTGCTTGCTTTAGTCCTACGGACATCGGTCTGTACTGTGCCATGATTAAATTCCTACAGAGATTTGAAAAGAAGGCAGTGAGTAAGGATTCAGTCGCTGGTGGAGAGGCAGGCATTGCTTGAGAAGTCATCACATGAGTGCTTATACCCTGGCAACTGGCCGCAACTGTGCCCAAAAACAATTGTGTCTAATCCCTGATGGAAGGCTTAACAGTACTTTAGCTCTGAATCCGCACCAGCATGACCATGCCGATGCCTACTTTACGGGCTCAGTCAAGACTTTTAAGCCTAGAAATCAGTATTTGTCTCAAAAATGGTTTTATGAACCGACACCCTGCACTTTAAGGTTCTCGATGCTTACTAATGCCTGTACCGTTCTCAGATTTTACACTTTTATTTATTTACAGTTACAGGAATATTTTTGAATGAGTTTTTAACTGAAGAGATTAAATGTGTCATTTAATGTGTATTGTGTTGATGTTCTATTAATGTATCATATTGCAAAGGTTTTTATTAATTATGCAATAAAGAACTACTTACTTACCAGGCATACCCACTGTACTGTTTTAAATGCTTGTGTGCCTGCAAACTAAAGGCTCTGTAAGGGCTCTATCCTGTTGGTGTTTCCCAACAGGTTCTTTGAGTGCCCATACTTATCTTTCCTACCTGTTTTGTATAGCCCAATTTATCAGACAAGTGTATTTCAGTGCTTATTGATAGCCTTTTTGAGATGGAAAGTGATGGATCTGTAGGTGGTTATTCAAATAATCTTCTCCTGCCCTTTTTTGGATGTTTCAAGTGAAAGTTCCCCATTATTGTTCTAGGCTCTTTTTTTAGCCCTTCAGTTGTGGTTTCACCCAGTGGGATATATTTAGTTCGTATTGTCAGTTATTATCCCATACATACTATAATATATCATTCCAATGTGAAACAATTAATCTATGTTATCAGATATAGAGCCTTACTAGTTACCCGTACTACCTCTTATGGCATAATGATATTTTGTTGGGTGTATGCTGTCATACAATATGTTCTTTCTAACAGACTGTATTCTAACAGAGATATATTTATGCAACCTTTGCTATGCCTTTTATAACATGAGCTATTTGAGGTGGGCTCCAGTACGAACTCTCTAAGCCATATTTATTCTCATGCCCGTTTGCCAAGCAATGAGGTGCTAAGCACTCAACCCAGTGACATGGGTTGTAACATAGTATGTGGGAAGCTTTACTTATCTCAACAGATCTGAAAAAAGCTGTAGGATAGTATTTTTGCTAATTTATGAGATACAGTATTTGGTATTTTCATTATTTTTGACCTAATATTATTCACCTTTGCCAGCGGCTGTATTTTCATAGTTATTCTGATCCAGATACCCTATAATATTTTATGGTATAATAAATCATCATTAACATAACAATGAATAGTACGTATCCTGATTTGGAGGATGGAGTCCAAAACAGGTTTGTTCCCTACTATTCCCTGCATGTTCTCTGGCTGGTCTGTTGGTCTTTAGACATCTTATTGCCAATGTGAGATCATCTGAGATACCTATCCATTTTCCTTTTCCCTGATAATCCTCTTCCCTCAGGGAATAAGGGAAGGGTAACTGGGTATGCTCCTATGAATGGGGTGGGAGGCTGGTCTTCTTAGGGCCTCTATGGGTCAGTGATTCAATTTTCTAGTCACACACTTGTAATGTATCAGAGATGGCCATATGTACTTATAAATCCTCCTTAGAATGAGATAAGGTGCCCTGTTCCCCCACCAAGAGTTGTTAAGCTTCACAGTTTCATAGGAGATTCAATATATTGACTAGTGGCTGAGCCTTTGTAAACTATGAGCGATGAGGTAAATATTACAGAGAATGTGCTCCTTGCACTAATTATAGCGCGCTAGTTAGGAAGAGGGCTCCAACTGATGTGGAAAATGTCATGCTCATTATAGTGTCAAATAATATGTTCAGCACTGAAAACTATTGCTTGTGGATAGCTAGAATACAGCAGAGGACAATACTGTTTAAAAAAAAAAAAATATATATATATATTCCTTACATTCAAAATGCCCCTGCCCCCTACTAACACAATGAAGTGCACTTGACACATTCAGATGAAATCAAATGCTTTCATGTTAGGTTAGCACACATGTTTGAACCCATTTGTATAGACCCCAAAAAGCACCAAGGAATATGGGTACACCCCGACCCAGCAAGAGTTCAGCAAGACTTTGCAGTCACTAGAAACATGCTGTGAGAGTTCTAGACTTCTGTCGGTGGTTGAGACAATAAACAGTAAACGGACAGGGTCCGAGATTGCAGCAGGTCCAGCTCCACCTGCTTCACCCTCTCCATTTATTTATCCCCTGACCCTAAACGGTGTAATAAGGTAGTATCAAATATAGTAAATATTGTTTCAAAAATTTTGTGAGACTCAAATATTGTATCACAAATATCGCGGGACAATATATGAGGGTACGAATAGCATTTTTAAAGTATTTTATGCTTGTTTTTAGGTCTCGGCAAGACAGTGCATGCACTGTCTTGAAGAGATGTGTTGTGTTCAATCTGTGTGCTTTAGCCCGCCCCTAGGCTTACCATTTGCTTGCTCATCCATTGCTCTCATATCCTTTGTGCTCATTTGTCCATGGCATGCAAGTGTCATGCCTGTTCTTGTGTTTAGCCCTCCCCAGAGCAAGTACTTGTGTCCTTCCACTGCTCCCGTTTTAGGATCTACTTTTTTCTTTGTGTTTGAGCACTCCACACGAGTGCTCGTGTTTTTACAAGCTCCTTGTTATCCTCCTACCCAGGCTTCTTTTCAAAATATGTGTCGATTGATAAACTGCACTAACTGCAAAGCAGCGAAATTGCATGCTGGTGTTAACTTTTTTTTTGCAGTTTTATGTAGTACAAACTCAACCCAAAGGTATTGGAGGACTTTACATGAGTACCAGTTGCATTACAGGAAGACACATTCATTTTTAGGCGTGGAGAGATTAAGTGATCTGCTTTGAATCACAGGATGTTGAGCCTCCCACCAAGACTCGAACCCGGGTTCCCACCTTCAAAGTCGGTTGCTCTAGCCGTTATGACACATCCTCACCCAAGAGAATATGAACTCCACTGTTCCCCATATTGTAGGTGTCGCGGATGGAAATTGTTTTCATTTCTCTTTTTATTTCTCCCTCCCCATCTTTTACTGCTGCTTCATGCCTGCTAAACAGAAGATAAATCCAGGCTGAGCAAAGCTCCTCCATCGTTGCCTCTCCTCCTTTCAGATACAGCAGCGTTGGGGTTAATTACGTGTGCGTGCTCGTGTGTACTTCAGGGAAAAAACTGAAGTGGCTGCCATATGCTTAGGATTTTTACATGACTTTCAACCTTGCTGAACAGCAGCCTCGCTGGTATTCAGCACGGCTAAAAGACACTGACATTGAGAACACCAATAGCTGTCGGATGGCCGACAAGTATTGGCTTTGCCAATGCTTGTTTTCAATATGCTTTGACATATCATTTTTAAAATTATTTAGTTGAGTTTTATCAGTTTTTGTGTTATAATGTATTAATGTTTAATATGTTTAATTATTTTATTTCAGTTTTTTCGATTTGGTAATATATGTTGAGGTTTTTTTATTTTATGTCTTTTTTGGTGAGTTGTTGGGTTTGTAGAAGAATAGGGTAGATTTTTTTAAATATTTATTATGTAATTGATTATGACATTAATAGATCATTTCAAAAATATACATTTTTTATATTTGTTAATTGGTTAATTAGATGATTGATTCTGGTAATTATTAATAATTTGGGTATTAAATAATGTTATTATGTTTAAGCTTTTTTCATAAGAGTTAATTGTTTAGTGTTATTATTTTAAAAAATAATGTATTTTGTTATTTCTTTCTGTTATTAATTTAATTTGTTTTGTGGTTAGAATTTTAGGGTAGTAGGGTGAGACATATTTTATATAATTGTATAATACATTTGTATGTTAACTTCATGTTTTTTGTTTTATGGAAATATATTTTATGTTTATTTATGTTATATGTATGAAATTTATTTTGTAGAAATTTAGGATAAGGAAAATTAAATCTGAGCTTTCTATAGTTCAACATTTTCCCTGCTGTTGCTTACACAGGAGTGGGAATAGTAGTGCCGACCCATTTTAAATGAATAAAACCACTAATATTCTTCATTTATAGTTATCTTAAGTAACTATAACTTGTCCCTTGAAGTACATATACCTTGCACCCCGCCATGCACAGTGTTGTTATCAATGATGTCATTTCAGATGTTGCAGTGATGTTATCAATGATGTAATAGAAGATGGTATGCATGATGTAATATGGAAGGTAATTAGAAGTGCACAGCGAGGGCATAAGTTATAGTTATTCGAGATAAATATAACTGGTGAATTTCATTAGTTTTATTAGTCTTAACACATTATATTTTAACAAACATTTTCACCTAACTATAATGTCACTTTAACCTTTGTTTTTTTCAGTGAATTTCTGTGCTTTTTTCATGTAAAGGAAGATGTCCATCGCCATGCGTGGGATTGAGTGCAGGACCCTTGCGCCCAACTCCGGTGGGAGACGGCCATTGCATTTTTTCTGTGTGTGCCCACCTGGGTCACCCACAGCCTTTTTTAAGTTAGGGGCTGCGGGGGTGGGGGCTGTGGCCAGGGCCCCTGTGGTTCCTGCCTGCTCCGCAGCCAGCACCCGTGGTGGGTGCTGGCAGAAGCCGCCTGTTTTTTTTAAGTGGGTGTGCCAGGACCCACCCACGGCACCCAAGACAACCCAAATCATTGGGGCTGCATGGCCCCATGGCCCCCCAGTCAGCACCTATAGTGGGTGCCGGCAGGAGTCGGCTGTTCCTTTGCTCCCTTCTGGGCAGGGGTCGCTTCTTCCTCTGCTCCCTCCCGAGCAAGAGCACATTTGTATTCCCTGCTCAGGAGAGTGAGGACAGGGAGTAAAGATTATATTACCTTCCTGCACTCTCCCAGTTAGGGACATAACAGTGTCCCATGAGATGGAGTCCCAAGGACACGGCACTCATCGGGCCCTGGGAGATGTGGTTCCCGGGGCCAATCTACAGCTTGGGGAGGGGGCCGCAAGCCCCCTTATCTAAATTTAAATTGCAGCCTGGGAGAGGTGGTCCCCGTGCCCTCCATGAGGCTAGGGTGTGGGGCTGTATGCCCTCTTTCTTCTAAAAAAAGCAATCGACCCAAGGGATGGGGTCCCCGGGGCCTACAAATCTCTCAGGGAGGGTGTCCACTCCCCTCCTCCCCAATTGTAAGAAAAGCGGCCCCTGTGAATGGGATCACCGAGCCTGAAAGCATCTCGGAGAGGTGGGCCGGACATTCCCCTCAACCATTTAATGAAAAATGGGCCCCGGGGAATGGGGTTACCCGAGGATTAAAAAGGGTTTGGGTAGGAGGGTCGCACACCCTCTCCCCCAAAAAAGAAAAGTGCCGAACCCCTGGGTCCTGGCCCACCATGGGAGGCTCATATTTAAAAAGGGCGGGAGCCCTTTTTTTAATCAGCCCGATGAAAAAAACTAGGTTTTTGCCTCAGAGGGACCACCCCCCCAACAGGCCTAGTGGCGTAGGGTATCCCTAACCTGCCCCACTATATGTTTTTCTAACCTTTTTGTAGGATAGGGGACTGAGTCCCAGAGTCCTAAAATGGCTGCCGCCACATCTTTTTTGATGTAGTGGAAGCCAATCAAATCATATATTTTGATCTGTTAGATCCACGAAACCTCCGCTGCGTGAAATGCACAAATGTTTTTAACCTTAATTTCTCAAAAACTACTGAACAGAATTACACGAAATCACAAAAAGCACACTTTCTGAACCAAAATCTATCTTTCTGCCAAATTTGGTGTAATTCTGTTTAGTAGTTTTTGAGAAATTAAGGTTCATTAGGGCTGTAGTACATAAGATTTGTTTTGGAAAGTATTGTGACAAGTTGTCAAACAATACCAAAGTTATTACCAAATCAAAAATGTAGTCCTTACTATAACTACCTAGTGACCTCTCTAACATGTGCACCAACAAAGATTTATTCGGCTGACGCACCTACCCGTTTTGTTCCCGGCTGGCCTGGCTCATGGTTATGGGCTTGTGTCTGCCAGCGTTATTTAAACATGAAAAGCGATTAAACAAAAGATGGGGAAGGGCGAAAGGTGAATAAAGATAAGCATAGTACCAAAACACACCAGGCATTGTTGCACTTATACGGGAGCCATCTTATCCTCGCCAACCGCATACCTAACATCATAGCAAGATGCGTCCATTAACAGCATTATTGGCATATCAACAAATCATATAGGGCCAACATTTACAGTATTCATAAAATAAATGTACATTTCCAAAAAGAGCATAAAATATTGCCCATTGCGAGTCATTTAACCACACACTGATCAAACTCTGCCCAGAAAGTCATTACGTCAGTCATACTGATCAATACCTCCGCTTCAAAGATCGCATTATAGTGCAGCAGTGCATTGAATTGCTTTGTGCAACAATTCGGTAAGCATTATGTCTTACAATTTGATAAAACAGCAGCTCAAAGGAGTTTTCACAGTTAACCAAAAATACAGGAAAAAACGCTAGTTACACCTTCAGCGTATCTAACAATCAAGCCCAAGTGGGCTGGAGTCAATCAGCACCTCTCACCATCAGGCCCAAGAGGGCTAAAGTTTAACAGTTTCGGCAGACAAAAATTCAATTTATTGACATGGAAGACAAAAAATATTAAAATTTGAAAAATAAATCGAGCTACCCGTCCGGATTTTCTTAACTGTCCTACTATTCTCACACCAGGCTGTCCAATGTGTGTCTCACACTTCAAAGGTCCTGTAATAAAACAAAATTGAAACAGAAAAATTGTTATTTAAAAACAGATCAATACCCTGAATTCTTTTTTTTTGTGTTGTAATTTTTATTATTGAACAAGGGAGCAACTTACATTAAAGTGTGGTATACAATGAACACTTTCAGCTGGTTCATATTACACTAATAATTCGTACAATGTAAATGACAATGCGTGGAACCGAGGGGAGGGATATCGGGTGGGAGTAAGGGTGGGGAGGGGGAGTAGGGGGCCATGGGAGAGCGCAAGGTCGTAAGGGGGGGTGGGGAGTGCAAGGCTGCGATGTATAGCTAGTGTTCAATCCAAACCAGCTTCCCTTTACCTCCTAGTGGGCCTTCACCATGGATCGCAGTGCAGTGGGCCCTGACATTTGTCAGGCGGTGGGGTGGGGAAATCACTGTTGCCCCTCTTGGTACATCGTCTTGAAAACTGGGAGGGGAGAAAGGGGAGGGGAGGTGTGTCCTGTATGTGCATGTATTGTATGCGTTGGTGCGGGGGGGAGAAAGGGATGCGCCTAAGAGATGCAGAGGAACTGGGCTCTGGGGTGCAATGTGGTGCATGCCATCAATCCTGGTCTATGAGGATGGTTGTCATCTCTGGTGGGGGGAGGAGAGGTGGGGTGGGTGTGGGGGAGGGAGGGTGAGGGCAAATACCCTGAATTCTTAAGAGAGGGAAGCAGCTAAATAAACACATTTAATTCATTGTCCACATTTAACCCTCTTGGTTCAAGTGATTCTAATTTCAAAATGTATTTTGCTTCCAACCTGCGGAGAGAATTTCTCATGTTCCCACCTGTTTTTTCTTTCTTTTGGAATATTATCAACCACGCAATAATGCAACTGTTCAAGGTCTCCCTGGTGTGCCTTCCAGATATATCTCGCAACAGGGTAAGTATTGTCCCTGTTTTTTATAGCCCTAAGATGCTTCAGGACTGTTTTGTGAAGCTGTTGGATTGTGTTTCCTATGTGTACTTTATCACAGCTACATTTTAACATGTAAATAGCACATTTAGTCTTACATGTTAGGTGTCTGACAATTTTAATCTCATGTCCATAGGGTGTGGGTACTGAGGTTGTGTTTTTCCCATATCTGCAAGCTTTCTACTTGTCGCACCTGAAGAAGCCTTTCCTTGGTTTTAACCATTGAGCATTGCTACTTCTAGTGTCATTCTTCACCATCCCGTCTCTAAAGAATTTGTCTTTCCTATAAGCTATCAACGGTTTGGTGGAGATCAAATCTGCGATTACTTTGTCGCTACACAATAAATGCTGGTGTTTCTGTATTATGCTCCTTACTGAGAAATGGTCTGTATTGTATGTCATTACAAACCTCAAGGTGTTCATCTTCTCTGTGGGTCTTTTTTCAGAGCATTTTTTAAATAAAACCTCTTTGTGTTTGAGTTTAGTAACCCTGGAAAGTGCTGTGCCAAGTACCCTCTTACTATACCCTTTTTCTCTGAATCTGTTCAGCATTTCTCTGCTGGTGTTGCTAAAGTTCTCATCCTAATGACAGATTCTAGGAGCCCTTAGGTATTCCCCAAACGGTATACTATATTTCATGTTTAATGGGTGACAACTAGAGAGAAGCATGCAAGGTGCTATTTCCAGAGGTGGATTTCCTGAATATATTTGTCTGAATTTTACCATTCTCAATAGTCAAGAACACATCAAAATATTCATTGCAAGTATCACTAATCTTACTAGTAAATGCAAGATGAAAATTGTTGTTATTGATTGCCACAACAAAAGCCTGTGCTGATGCCATGGTGCCAGTCAAATTTTATCAGGTCAAGCTACTTTTAGCACCTACTTGTCCATCTGTTCTGGTGAGTGAATGTAAGCTGGGAGGAACAGGTGTTTTCTGTTCACTCAGAAAGTGAATGAGCAACAAAGAGGCCTTTAAATCTTATTTTTATCTTGACACATTTGCTGTCTGTTCAAGGGCAGAGGTCAAAAGTTAGTTTTTCTTTTTACTAATTGTTTCTTACCCTGGAGGTTTTTGTCAAGTTACCTGTCTGACAATCATGAAACAAAAGGCTGAAAGATGTCAGTTTGTTTTTCTAACACACAACATTTAAGCAGCTTGTAAATGAATAATACAAGTATGTCAAAATATATCAAAATTATGAAAGAACATTTTTTTTGTAATTCAGAAGTGTGATGCAAACAAAGAATTAAGTAGCAGCAAAACAAATCATAATACTTTACTTGGTGATGTGCAAACAACAAATATTTGCAGAAATTCGATTTCCAAACATTGTACGCTATATATAGTTTTATCAGTAAAACCACATGTCAGTGGGAAATGCTGTGGCTATTTCAATTGAAATTCTGCTAATTGCAAAAAGTGTGCTCCCATTTCATACTTCAGGTATATATTTATTAAAAGTGATAGTTTTTAAACATGATTTGAGAAACATTCCTGCCCCAGCCCTGATGACAATGCGGTTAATGAACTGTGAGGTAAGTCAGCGGTCATGTGTATGCTATATGTGGCTAGATTTGTATTGTATATAGAGCAAAAGTTTAGTTTATTAAATCAAACAAAAGTGTTTTTTGTACAGCAGATAATGCTGAATTTGCATATTTGAAGGTGCTCTCATATGTGATAAAGAAGAAAATGGCGGCTCAGTGAATTAAAATATTTGCCCTGAATCACATAATTTGAAATCATTTTATGAGTCAATAGCATTATAATTATATACCATTTCTTAGGCCAAAGAATGACATTTCCACCTTTGTTTTTTGTGTTCACCTTGATCAGTTTATTCCTCTCGTACAATTGTTTTAGATCTTTTATCAAAGGCTCAGAAAAGATATTAATATTATCATGCAAAATAGGAAAAATTGAAAGAGGATTTAGCTCTAAAATGCAAGTCTCCCCCTCCCGACAAATCCCCTTCCATCAATTGCTCAAGGGAATCATATGCCTCCCCCTTTCTCCTCTACTCTGTTTTTCCAGATCTAATAGCTGTTGAAAGATGTCCACGCCTTCAACCAGCAAATTGCTTCCAACTTCAGGGTTACTAGGTGGCTTCCCTTTCAGAGTAACACCCTTTCTTTTCTTTCTTCAAAAAGTTTCATAAGCCTCAGTTTCATAATGAAGATATAGCCATCCACCCTTGCCTGCACATAATCAAAGTTTGATTCCTGACAAAAGGATAGTCCCAGAGTTAGTAGTTGGGTTTCTGCTTGTGACATAACAATCCCTGTCAAGTTTATTACTGTGTTTGCCTCAGCATTTATTTTTTGCTGCTCCTCGTTTTCCTAGAGCCTCCTTTACTGGCTTTTTTCCTTAGCACCATCTCCTTTGTTGTATCTTGCGCTTCCTCTGCCTCTCCCAGGCATGTGATTGGTTCTCCTGGCAATCATTAAAAAACTAAACTCATCCGAGATCGATGGTTGATGCAGGGCTTCAGTACTTCTGCTTGTACCTGCCTGTTCTGGATCTGAGCTTATATCCGAACTGACATCACTAAGGATACCTCTTGTCTCATCCAGTTGTGGTCGCTGAGTCGCTGCTTCCTTAAATTCTCAAAGCGCCTTGCAAAAGTATTTATTTGACTCCTGTCATAGTCCAGGCAGTCACGTTCAAACGTTTTCGCTTTCTTCATTTTTATTTCATCTTCATATTTATGGAGCATTTCTTGCATTTCTTTTCAGAGCTTAGCAATAGTCTCAGTATCACTGTCCTTTGCTACACTCTTTTAAGGTCTCAATTTCCTTGAGCAGACTCTACCTATCAATCTCTGTATATTTTATAAGCATTTTCAACATTCCTTGTGAGCTAGCATTGTTGTGCTCAGCTCATTCTGTAATAAGTGCTGGGTTAGGGCGCTCATAACTCTGGGTTATCGTTATTCCAAGACCTTGTGAGACTCTTCCAACTTCCACATACTTCTATAATGATTTGAACTCCCACCATTTAGAGACTTCCTGTCTTGACAATTTCTCCAGAGTTGCAAATTGTGTTGTAAAAAGTTATTAAATGTTAATGGTTCTTGTCTTATTGTCTCTCTCTCTGCCCGTAAATTTAGTGAACTGCTCTTTCGCTGCTTTCTCCCTTGCCTCAAATTCATCGTCAGCCATGGTGCCAAACTCATGCACATAAGCACTAGTAAAGCAATATAGTCACTGAGTAGTGCTTTCGGTCGCTGTATAAGTGTAATAATACCTTGTGTGTTTTTGTCCTATGTTTATGTTTATTCATCTTTCACTCTTCACCGTGTTTTATTTAATCACTTGTCATATTCTAATAATGCTGGCAGACACAAGCCCGTAACCGGGAGCAAGTTCCACATATATATATATATGATGTGATCAAGGCCTGTGGTGGGCTGAAACGCGTTGTGGCGAGACTTGCACCTTGAAATAAACAGCTGAGCACATTTCGGTGGTCCGTTCCGTTTATTCAGAGGATTGGAGGAGTAGCGGAATTTAGGAATATATATATATATATATATATATATATTATCTACTGGCGGTCGCCAGTAGATAGTTATAGTTAAAACCTATTATCCATAGGAAATCCGCGACATTCTATTTGAAATAACGTTGGCGCCGGTTGACGAATCTTCGCGAAAGTTTCCAACTTGTTGGGGCGCTCCGGTCCGCTCCTATCCTGAAAGTCTCGGGGTGATACTTCAAGCGGGGGCCGAGAAAAAGGGGGGTCCCAAAACGCGTTTTCCCCATTCATTTTTCCATAGGAACCTTTAGTCGCAGCTACAGCCCGAACTGCTGAACGGAATTACACCAAATTTGGCAAAGAGGTAGCCCTTGGTTCAGTGTCGTGCCTTTTGCTTAAATGGTGTAAATCCGTTCAGTAGTTCCTGAGAAAATCAAAAGTAAAGTCACATATATATCTGGGCGGAGCCTAACCACACATGTCATCGTGAGATCTGATTGGCTGTCAGCACTTCATCCTGGAATTGCTGGCAGCCATCTTGGGACCAATATAAATGATAGTACCTCATTGAAATGCATTGTAGTGAATAGAAGATTTTGAGGGTCACCAAAAGGAGAACTATAAAGGGTGATAACAGGCTTTAGTTACATTAGAATTTATTTGTTGATGGTACCATACTAATTTTAGGAATTGTGGTGTATTCTAAGGTGATTTTACCATGTGAAAAACCTTCTGCTGGGATATCATGAATCATGTTTGAGAGAACACTATTTTCTCATGCTTGTCCCATGGAGGTTTGGAAGGTGCTCCAGAAGCTAAAATGAGAGCATATTTTCTGTAAATTCACATTATCTTTCTCACTCATGTGAGAATGAAGTCTGACATTCTCAGTAAAACATGTACATCCAACAAGGGCAGAGACTGTCAGTTGATTCCTTTGTGTTCTACTGCAGCTTCCCAGAGTGTTCTAAAGAACAACTAGAGTGCTAACAGCCTTACTTATGACAAAAGTATGGCACACCTGAAGCCATCTTGATTGGAATAAACTGGTAACACTTAAACAATTTAATTTAAAAAGGAACAAAATGATGGGGTTCATTTTGTCATAGAAATTATGGTTAGTGCTGTAGAAAGAAAAATTAGGACATGTTTCAAGTGTGATCTCAAATATCTTCCTGTTATATTTCAACAGGAGCAGCCTGCCAGTTGATGCCTTTGTGTTCTACTGCAGCTTCCCAGAGTGTTCTAAAAACAACTAGAGTGCTAACAGCCTTACTTATGACAAAAGTATGGCACACCTGAAGCCATCTTGATTGGAATAAACTGGTAACACTTAAAACATTTAATTTAAAAAGGAACAAAATGATGGGGTTCATTTTGTCATAGAAATTATGGTTAGTGCTGTAGAAAGAAAAATTAGGACATATTTCAAGTGTGATCTCAAATATCTTCCTGTTATATTTCAACAGGAGCAGCCTGCCAGTTGATGCCTTTGTGTTCTACTGCAGCTTCCCAGAGTGTTCTAAAGAACAACTAGAGCGCTAACAGCCTTACTTATGACAAAAGTATGGCACACCTGAAGCCATCTTGATTGGAATAAACCGGTAACACTTAAAACATTTAATTTAAAAAGGAACAAAATGAGGGGTTCTTTTTGAAATAGAAATTATGGTTAGTGCTGCAGAAAGAAAAATTAGGGCATGTTTTAAGTGAGATCTCAAATCCTCTTCTATTTCATTAGAAAATTCTGACATGCAGACTGAAACAATCACTTTCAATACCAGCAGCAGACTACCAGTTAACTCCCTGGTGAGCAGTAGCTTTACTCCAGTGATCTAATGAGCAACTAGAGTGCTAACATTCTGAATTTATGGCAGATGTGAGACACATCTGAATGCCTTCTTGATGGAATCAAAGTAAAAAACTGAAAGCATTTCCTACTGAGGAGACTGCAGTAAATGAAGAAATTAGGAAACTTCATAACAAAGAAGTCTTCCAAGATGGCCACCAGTGAAAAAAGAGCCCAAATGTAGCACAAATATTACCCAGATGTAGCCCACATATAGCCCAATGACAAAAGTGTGCAAAACACTTTTTATTTTTAGTTTTTTTGCAGTTTTATGTAGTGCAGACTGGTCAGGTATTGGAGCATTGCATCTTAAAACATGACCCCCTACACTACAAAAACACCACTGCACTACCTTAAACCCTAAAACACTACCCCCAGCACGACCCCCTACACTACACAAGCACCACTGCACTATCCTAAACCCTAAAACACTACCCCCAGCACGACCCCCTACACTACCCAAACACCACTGCACTAACCTAAAACCTAAAACACTACCACCAGCACGACCCCCTACACTACCCAAACACCACTGCACTACCCTAAAACATGACCCCCTACACTACACAAACACCACTGCACTACCCTAAACCCTAAAACACTACCCCCAGCACGACCCCCTAAACTACACAAGCACCACTGCACTACCCTAAACCCTAAAACACTACCCCCAGCACGACCCCCTACACTACACAAACACCACTGCACTACCCTAAACCCTAAAACACTACCCCCAGCACGACCCCCTACACTACCCAAACACCACTGCACTACCCTAAAACATGACCCCCTACACTACACAAACACCACTGCACTACCCTAAACCCTAAAACACTACCCCCAGCACGACCCCCTACACTACACAAGCACCACTGCACTACCCTAAACCCTAAAACACTACCCCCAGCACGACCCCCTACACTGCCCGAACACCACTGCACTGCCCTAAACCCTGAAACACCAGCCCCTGCATGACCCCCTACACTGCCCGAACACCACTGCACTGCCCTAAACCCTGAAACACCACCCCCTTCACGACCCCCTACACTGCCCGAACACCACTGCACTGCCCTAAACCCTGAAACACCACCCCCAGCATGACCCCCTACACTGCCCGAACACCACTGCACTGCCCTAAACCCTGAAACACTACCCCCAGCAAGACCCCCTACACTGCCCGAACACCACTGCACTGCCCTAAACCCTGAAACATCATCCCCAGCAAGACCCCCTACACTGCCCGAACACCACTGACCTAAACCCTGAAACACCACCCCCAGCACGATCCCCTACACTGCCCGAACACCACTGCACTGCCCTAAACCCTGAAACACTACCCCCAGCATGACCCCCTACACTGCCCGAACACCACTGCTCTGCCGAAAACCCTGAAACACCAGCCCCAGCACGACCCCCTACACTGCCCGAACACCACTGCACTGCCCTAAACCTTGAAACACTAGCCCCTGCACGACTCCCTACACTGCCCGAGCACCACTGCACTGCCCTAAACCCTGAAACACCAGCCCCAGCACGACCCCCTACACTGCCTGAGCACCACTGCACTGCCCTAAACCCTGAAACACCAGCCCCAGCACGACCGCCTACACTGCCCGAACACCACTGCACTGCCCTAAACCCTGAAACACCAGCCCCAGCACGACCCCCTACACTGCACGAACACCACTGCACTGCCCTAAACCGTGAAACACCAGCCTCAGCACGACCCCCTACACTGCCTGAACACCACTGCACTGCCCTGAACCCTGAAACACCAGCCCCAGCACAACACCCTACACTGCCCGAACACCACTGCACTGCCCTAAACCCTGAAACACCACCCCGTGCATGACCCCCTACACTGCCCGAACACCACTGCACTGCCCTAAACCCTGAAACACCACCCCCAGCGCGACCCCCTACACTGCCCGAACACCACTGCACTGCCCTAAACCCTGAAACACCACCCCCTGCACAACCCCCTACACTGCTTGAACACTACTGCACTGCCCTAAACCCAGAAACACCATCCCCAGCACGACCCCCTATACTGCACGAACACCACTGCACTGCCCTAAACCCTGAAACACTACCCCCAGCAAGACCCCCTACACTGCCCGAACACCACTGCACTGCCCTAAACCCTGAAACATCACCCCCAGCAAGACCCCCTACACTGCCCGAACACCACTGCCCTAAACCCTGAAACACCACCCCCAGCAAGACCCCCTACACTGCCCAAACACCACTGCACTGCCCTAAACCCTGAAACACCAGCCCCAGCACGACCCCCTACACTGCCCGAACACCACTGCACTGCCCTAAACCCTGAAACACCACCCCCTGCACGACCCCCTACACTGCCCGAACACCACTGTACTGCCCTAAACCCTGAAACCCCACCCCCAGCATAACCCCCTACACTGCCAGAACACCACTGCACTGCCCTAAACCCTGAAACACCACCCCCTGCACGACCCCCTACACTGCCCGAACACTACTGCACTGCCCTAAACCCTGAAACACCACCCCCAGCACGACCCCCTACACTGCACGAACACCACTGCACCGCCCTAAACCCTGAAACACTACCCCCAGCAAGACCCCCTACACTGCCCGAACACCACTGCACTGCCCTAAACCCTGAAACATCACCCCCAGCAAGACCCCCTACACTGCCCGAACACCACTGCCCTAAACCCTGAAACACCACCCCCAGCAAGACCCCTACACTGCCCGAACACCACTGCACTGCCCTAAACCCTGAAACACCACCCCCAGCAAGACCCCCTACACTGCCCGAACACCACTGCACTGCCCTAAACCCTGAAACACCACCCCCAGCACGACTCCCTACACTTCCCGAACACCACTGCTCTGCCCAAAACCCTGAAACACCAGCCCCAGCACGACCCCCTACACTGCCCGAACACCACTGCACTGCCCTAAACCCTGAAACACCAGCCCCAGCACGACCCCCTACACTGCCCGAACACCACTGCCCTAAACCCTGAAACACCACCCCCAGCACGACCCCCTACACTTCCCAAACACCACTGCACTGCCCTAAACCCTGAAACACCAGCCCCAGCACAACCCCGTACACTGCCCGCACACCACTGCACTGCCCTAAACCCTGAAACACCAGCCCCAGCACAACCCCGTACACTGCCCGAACACCACTGCACTGCCCTAAACCCTGAAACACCAGCCCCAGCACGACCGCCTGCACTGCCCGAAAACTACTGCACTGCCCTAAACCCTGAAACACCACCCCCAGCAAGACTACCTACACTGGCCGAACACCACTGCACTGCCCTAAACCCTGAAACACCACCCCCTGCATGACCCCCTACACTGCCCAAACACTACTGCACTGCCCTAAACCCTGAAACACCACCCCTCAGCACGACACCCTACACTGCCCGAACACCACTGCACTGCCCTAAACCCTGAAACACCACCCCAGCACGACCCCCTACACTGCCCGAACACCACTGCACTAAACCCTGAAACACCACCCCCTGCACGACCCCCTACACTGCCGGAACACCACTGCACTGCCCTAAACCCTGAAACACCACCCCCAGCACGACCCCCTACACTGCCCTAACACCACTGCACTGCCCTAAACCCTGAAACATCACCCCCAGCACAACCCCCTACACTGCCTGAGCACCATTGCTCTGCCCTAAACCCTGAAACACTAGCCCCAGCACGACCCACTACACTGCCCGAACACCACTGCACTGCCCTAAACCCTGAAACACCACCCCCAGCACGACCCCCTACACTGCCCGAACACCACTGCACTGCCCTAAACCCTGAAACACCAGCCCCAGCAAGACCCCCTACACTGCCCGAACACCACTGCATTGCCCTAGACTCTGAAACACCAGCCCCAGCAAGACCCCCTACACTGCCCGAACACCACTGCATTGCCCTAGACTCTGAAACACCAGCCCCAGCAAGACCCCCTACACTGCCCGAACACCACTGCACTGCCCTAAACCCTGAAACACCAGCCCCAGCATGACCCCCTACACTGCCCGAACACCACTGCACTGCCCTAAACCCTGAAACACCAGCCCCAGCACGAACCCCTACACTGCCCGAACTCCACTGCACTGCCCTAAACCCTGAAACACCAGCCCCAGCACGACCCCCTACACTGCCCGAACACCACTGCACTGCCCTAAACTCTGAAACACCAGCCCCAGCACCACCCCCTACAATGCCCGAACACCACTGTACTGCCCTAAACCCTGAAACACCACCCCCTGCACCGCCCCCTACACTGCCCGAACACCACTGCACTGCCCTAAACCCTGAAACACCACCCCTGCACGACCCCCTACACTGCCCGAACACCACTGCACTGCCCTAAACCCTGAAACACCACCCCCTACACTGCCCAAACACCACTGCACTGCCCTAAACCCTGAAACACCACCCCCTGCACCGCCCCCTACACTGCCCGAACACCACTGCACTGCCCTAAACCCTGAAACACCACCCCCAGCATGACCCCCTTTACTGCTCGAACACCACTGCACTGCCCCAATTCCTGAAACACCACCCCCAGCATGACCCCCTACACTGCCCGAACACCACTGCCCTAAACCCTGAAACACCACCCCTGCACGACCCCCTACACTGCCCGAACACCACTGCACTGCCCTAAACCCTGAAACACCACCCCCTGCACGACCCCCTACACTGCCCGAACACCACTGCACTGCCCTATACCCTGAAACACCACCGCCAGCACGACCCCCTACACTGCCCGAACACCACTGCACTGCCCTAAACCCTAAAACACCACCCCCAGCACGACCCCCTACACTGCCCGAACACCACTGCACTGCCCTAAACCCTAGAACACTACCCCCAGCATGACCCCCTGCACTACCTGAACACCACTGCACTACCCTAAACCCTAAAATACTCCCCCCAGCAC
The DNA here is from genome assembly GCA_963921515.1 of Calotriton arnoldi. Classification (NCBI taxonomy): domain Eukaryota; kingdom Metazoa; phylum Chordata; class Amphibia; order Caudata; family Salamandridae; genus Calotriton; species Calotriton arnoldi. The sequence goes on along the minus strand of CAWUFW010011963.1, from coordinate 506,474 downwards.
GACCCCCTACACTACCCGAACACGACTGCACTGCCCTAAACCCTAAAACACTCCCCCCAGCATGACCCCCTACACTACCCGAACACCACTGCACTGCCCTAAACCCTAAAACACTCCCCCAGCACGACCCCCTACACTACCTAAACACCACTGCACTGCCCTAAACCCTAAAACACTACCCCCCGCATGACCCCCTACACTACCCAAATACCAATGCACTACCCTAATCCCTAAAACACTACCCCCCGCACAACCCCCTACACTACGCAAAGACCACTGCACTACCCTAAACTCTAAAACAATACCCCCGCACTACTCCCTACACTACCCAAAGACCACTGCACTACCCTAAACCCTAAAACACGACCTCCTACACTACACAAACACCACTGCACTACCCTAAACCCTAAAATACTACCCCCAGCACGAACCCCTACACTACCCAAACACCACTGCACTACCCTAAACCATAAAACACTACCCCCAGCAGTACCCCCTACACTACCCAAACACCATTGCACTACCCTAAACCCTAAAACACTACCCCCAGCAGTATCCCCTACACTACCCAAACACCACTGCACTACCCTAAACCCTAAAACCCTAAAACACTAACCCCAGCACGACCCCCTACACTACCCAAACACCACTGTACTACCCTAAACCCTAAAACACTCCCCCCAGCATGACTCCCTACACTACCCAAACACCACTGCACTACCCTAAACCCTAAATCTACCCCCAGCATGACCCCCTACACTACACAAACACCACTGCACTACCCTAAACCCTAAAACACTACCCCCAGCACGACCCTCTTCACTACCTAAACACAACTGCACAATTTGTTACAGGCGTTGCAACGCAGGCCTGTGGTGCTTACTGGAAGTACCTGGTGGGCTAGTTGGGCCCCAGGGACTCTCAGGATTCAAGGTGACCTAATCCCCCAACTTAAAACGCGCCACGGGGCGCGTTTGCACAGTGGTGAAGGGAGGGGCGGGGCCTCAGGTGACATGTGCGCAAACACGCCCTGTGGTGCGTTTTAAGTTGGGGAGTTAATTCCCTTTGAATCCTGGGGGCCAACTAGCCCACCAGGTACCTTCAGTAAGCACAACAGAGTTGCGTTGCAGAGAGGAGAAAAAGGTGCGTGGCCTCGGAACGCCTCTCTGCAACTCAGCTCTGTGGTCCTAACTGTAGGTACCTGGGGGGCTAGTTGGGCCCCAGGGACCCTCAGGATTCAAGGGAACTTAATCCCGCAACTTAAAACGCGCCACGGGGCGCGTTTGCACACATGTCACCTCAGGCCTCCCTCCCTTCACCACTGTGCAAACCCGCACTGGCTCTGGTTAGTCAGAGTCAGTTACCACCAGTACCCGTCTGAAAAAGTTGTGGGCACAGGATGATTTTGCAACAAGGCCTCTTTCTGCTCCTCTGTTGGTTCTTTCTGCACATCTTTTGCTTCTTTCTGTGCGTTTTTTCTTCTTTCTTCACATGTCCTACCTCTGTTGGCATAGTTAGAAACTAGCATTTAAAAAACCTTTGAAATTCACTTAAAAAATCATAGGTTTCAGGCACGTTATAGTTAGAAATTAGCATTTAAAAAACCTTTGAAATTCACTGAAAAAACCATAGGTTTCAGGCACGTTATAGTTAGAAATTAGCATTTAAAAAACCTTTGAAATTCACTGAAAAAACCATAGGTTTTAGGGACAGTTATAGTTAGTTGGACATTGCACTCGTACAAAACCCGTGAAATTCCCCTGTTATAGTTAGTTCAGCTAACTATAACTCGCGCCCCGCAATGCACTGCTGATGACGTCACATATTACATCACTCATGACATGGTCAGTGACATCACTGATGACATCACTGATGACATCTCAAATGACATCACTGATGACATCATCCATGTGATAATTTCATGCATCTTCTCACACCCTAATATAACTTTTGATACACCCACTCTAAATTACAGACTGCCATTCTCCAAACCATAGACACTCCAACACCAAAAACTACATACCCACTCACTGATTCTTAGGTATACACACACATCCACTCACTCACCTGTACAGTCACTCATACTTACAGTCACTCAGTACAGGACTATCATAGGCACTCATACACCTATATAAACACTCACACACCGCCACTCATCCATAGAGGTACTCACACACCTAGTCAGTCATGCAAAAAATTAATCACACACCCATTTACTCACCTATACAGTTATACACACACCAGCTCACTTACTCATACAAATACTAGCACATTCTTACGCTCTTATACAATCACTGATACAAGTACACACTCATCCATACAGCCACTCTCACAATCACACACTCTCACTTATAGCCATTTAAATACTCTAACACACATATATACTGCCTTTTACATATGTAGTTACTCGCACATGTACCACTGAGATATACATTCACTCACTAACACACCCATACACACACTCACCCACCCAAGCAGTCCATCACAGATGCACTCTTGAAATCATGCACCCAGTGAATCACCCACTCACACATCTATGTATAGAGTCAAACACACCCCACCCACACAAACACTCAGGCAGCCATACAGATACTCAGAGAACCAATCAATAACCCATATAGACACTCATGTAGCTATTCGCAAATCCATGCATCCACTTACACACCAACAAACAGACGGATACAGACATTCACACAGTTTAGTCACTAACCCATGCATTCAGTAAGATACGTTTAATCACTCACTTGTAGAGTCAGTCACTCACGTACTAAATCATCCATTCAGACACTTATACACCCACTCATTCTTCAATACGCCTTTCCCTATATATATTAAACATATTTAAACTTTACAGAAACACACAGTCACTGGATGATGTCAACAGTGATGTCATCAGTGATGTCATCAGTGATGTCACTGACCATGTCATGAGTGATGTAATATGTGACGTCATCAGCAGTGCATTGCGGGGCGCGAGTTATAGTTAGCTGAACTAACTATAACAGGGGAATTTCACGGGTTTTGTACGAGTGCAATGTCCAACTAACTATAACTGTCCCTAAAACCTATGGTTTTTTCAGTGAATATATATATATATAGATATATAGATATATTTACATACATACATACATACCTACCTACCTACTGGCGGTCGTCAGTAGGTAGTTACAGCTAGGACCATGCTTCCATAGGAAAAGCATTTTTGGTGAATATTTGCAATTTGGTAATTAGCAATCCGGCCCTTACTTTAACTCATTTTGAAAATCTTTTATTGTGGATAAAGGAGAAGCTGTCCAGGCCTATTATTCAGCCTTGTCATCAAGTTAAATCATGGTTCGACGAGGAATGCAGGTCAGCTAACATATCCTTATGCAGGGCCTTAAAGCAGTCCCCGAGAGACCAGAGTGCCATTGTAGCCAGCAGAAAATCCTACCAGCAAGCCGTAAGGAGAAGGAGACAGGCCATAAAGGAGGAGAAATGGGAGTCTTTTAGTGCTTGCCAACTAAAAGACTCACATGCCTTTTGGAAAGCTGTGCAATTTGTTTTATCTCCTCTATAACACCAAGATAAAGTAACGGTCCATATTTCGGGTGAGGCTTCGTTGGTGCACTTTGCTGGAATGTATTCTAATGACAGTGGGGACGTGGATGTGCTCCAGTCACTGGTCCCGCTGGGTCAAAAGTTGGAGTTTAGGGAAGAAGAGGTTTTAAAAGCAATTTTGGACAGTAGGTCTAAGAAGGCCCCAGGTCCTGATGATGTTCCACTTATCTGTTTAGGGAGGACCCAGGGTTTTGGACTCCTGTTCTCACTTCTGTTTTTAACTCTGTTAGTGGTATGGGCGTGCCCAGGTCGTGGCGCACTTCAATAATAGTCCCTGTTTTCAAAAAAGGAAATGTGCATGATGTTAAATGCTACCGCCCAATATCTCTCTTAGATTCCAGCGTAAAAATTATGCAGAGGGTAGTTCAATCGCCTACTTGACTGGATTAATAAAAATAGCATAATTGCTCCAAGCCAATATGGGTTTAGAAAGGGGCTTGGGACTATTGAACAGTGCCCCAGTCTTCACCTAATTGTGGCAAAATATAAGTTTGTAAAGGGCAGTTCATCACATTTGGCGTATATGGACCTGTCAAGCACCTTTGACTCCGTACCTAGATCAAAGCTGTGGACCTTTTTAGAGAGCATGGGTGTTGACGAGGGGCTGGTCTCATTTTTAAGACATTTACATCATGGCCTAACAGCAACAGTTAGATATGGCAGTGCAGGGGAATGTACAGAATCTTTAAGCATTAAGTGGGGGTGCACCAAGGTTACGTGCTTGCCCCAATTCTCTTTCTCCTACACAAAAATGATTTGGAAAAAAACCCTGGTATCTGTTGGGGCAGACGTGCCGTGTGTGGAGAAAAAGCCTGTACCAGTGCTCTTATATGCTGACGATGCGGTGCTCCTGGCAAGGACGGCCAATGGCCTTGAGAGGCTCATTTTTAGCTATGTCAGCTTCGTGAGAGACCTGGGCTTGGAGACTAACTTGAAGAAAACCTTTACTATGTTATGCGGCCCAGAAATATGAAAACCCGTACTCTAAATATTGATGGTAAATCACTAGATAGGGTAAGCTCCTTTTTGTATCTGGGCCTGGATTTTGATGATGGCTGACATGGGCTACTTGTACCAAAATAGGATATTGCGCTTTACTCAAGCCGTTGGTACTACTGCAGCGCTTGCCATGTCTATTGGCAAAAAACCTATTGCCCCAATCCTTGAGATATATAAACGGAAATGCCTGCCAATTTTAACATATGGAATGGGTATCTGGGGATGTAGGGATGTTCATGTAATCTAGGCGGAAGAGAATAGATTCTGTCGCCGGCTATTAGGCGTTCCTCCGTCAACCCCGTATTTCCCATTGCACCTGGAGCTATGCTTGGAGTATGTCCAAGACACTATCAATGCCACCCCCCTGGCTCTTTGGTGCTCAATTTGGTTCAATAAAGAACCTGAGCTCAATCGGGAAGTCATCAGAGATTACTCATCTTGTGCCCAAGGGTTGGCCATACCATGGGTAAAATACATTAAAGATTACTTTATGGCACTGGGTTGTGCTCATTTGTTTGAGCACCCCGAGACCATCCTGAAAAAAGATAAAAATGGGGCTCTGGAGTGTTTCTTTAGGCATAAACAAGTTACCATGAAATTAACGGAAATGTCCAAATCTTAAGTCCAAGACTACTACATTATTCAAATGGTACCCACTATTTATTATATGTGACTAATGTGTATGAAAGGACACTGTTGGCAAGGTTCAGGTTAGGTTCCTTTCGCTGGCTAATATGTTTTCCCTTAGGTTAGTATTCTTCTCCCTCAATTTGCACCTGTCCATGTGATCAGCAATCTAGTCAAACTATTTTACATTTTGTGTTCTTTTGTCAATTTTATATGCCGTTTACAAGAACATTTTTATTACCTCTTTTACGCAGGCATAAATTCTCCAAGTGTAAAGCTGCTTTATTTTACCTGTTGCAACTCAATGATTACTGTGTATGCCATGCAGTTGCTAGTTTCCTGAAGAGTATTTTAGCTAAAAGAAGGAGTATGTTGTTTTAACAAAATAATTTTTATATCCTTTTCTTTTTAAGTTCGGTGGGTTATATACTGTAAAATGGAAATTGTGTTCCTCGCATCCGTTACCTTATCTATTACATTGTTTTAGTAGATTTGATGCTTTTGGATTTCAAGTAGTATGCACTGTCACTTTAGAAATTGTAAATTAATATATAACCCCTTTTTTAATTGTGGATGTTTTTAATACATCTGTTTATAATTGCATGATTTTTTATCTTTGTATGTATGTGTGTATCTTTTATGATCTGCTTCTGCGAGATCGAATAAAGACGAATTGAATTGAATAGCCCATAACTTTGGCGTAGTTTGACAAATCTTCACGAAATTTTCCCCAAAAAGTGTAATCGAAAGTCTTGTGCATGGAAAATTTCAGGGTGATTCGTCAAGCAGGAGCCGAGAAAAAGAGGGATCAAAAAAAGTGCGTTTCCCATGTTAATTCCCATAGGACCTTTAGACACGCCTGCAGCCCGAACCGCTGGACGGAATTACACAAAATTTGGCAGTAAGGTAGATTTTGGTTCGCAGATCAAACTTTCAGTTATCTGGTGTAAATCCGTTCATTAGTTGTTGAGAAATGTAAGAAAATCAAGATAGTGATATCTATGGCCGTGGATATTTTGCGATAATTTTGTGGTTCACTGCAACGATCTTGTGATTAACTGCGGATTCATGCGTCAACAGGAATGCCATGATTGGCTGGCCGAAACCTGAGGAGAGAGTTGTGGCCGCCATTTTATCTAATGGGAACTGTCCCTGGGAGTTTAAAATAAAAGTGAAAAGAGGTTGAGGGGTCAGGGTGACCCCATGGGTGTAATATAAGGGTGCTTGTGGGACCCCTTAGGTGTACAACACCTCCAAAAGTGTTTTTTGCCTCATGAGCGAATATTCGCGACTACGTCGCGACCGTCAGCGTGGCCCACCCGTGTAACGTCACAACGTATTTGTGAATATTGTCGTAAAACATTAAAAACAAAAACATTCACAGACCAACTCAGGCAATGATGCACCCACTCACAGACCCACTCAGAGAATCATGGGCCAACTCACAGACCCACTCACAGAATCATGCACCCACTCACAGACTCACTGATACAGTTATGCACCCAGTCAGAGACCCACTCAGAGACTCATGTACCCACTGACAGACCCACTCAGACACTGATGTACCCATTCACAGGCCCACTCACAGAATGATGCACCCAATGATGCACTCAGACAATGACGTACCCACTTACAGACTCAGGAACCCACTCACAGACCCACTCACAGTCATGCACTCACTCACAGAGCCACTGATACACTTACGCACCCAGTCACTATCCCACTCACAAACTCATGCACTCACTCAGAGACCCACTGTTACACTTACACACCCACTCATTGACCTACTCAGTCACTCATTCACCGACTCACAGATCTACTCAGAGACTCATGCACCCACTCATACACCCACTTAGACACTTACGCACCCACTCACAGCCCCACCCAGACACTCATGCACCCATTCACAGACCACCTCAGAGTCTTACACACACACAAACACACACACACACACACATCTACACACTCAGACCCACTGACAGACTCATGCACTCACACACAGACCCAGTCAGACATTCATGCACCCAGTCACAGGCCCACTTATACAGTCACTGACCCACTCAGAGGCCCACTCATACACTTACACACCCACTCACAGACCCACTGAGAGACACACACACACAACCACTCAGTCACTCACACACCCACTCAGACCCACTCAGAGACTTATGAACCCACTCACAGTGTGAGTGGTTGTGTGGGTGTGTGAATGTGTGTGTGAGTGTGTGGTGGGTGCATGAGTGGGTATGTAAGGGTCTGTGGGTCTGTGAGTAGGTGTGTTACTGGCTGTATAAGTGTGCACATGGGTGTGTGAGTACCTGTGTGGGTCTGTGAGTGATTGTGTGAGTTGTTCTCAGGGTCTGTAAATAGGTGTGTGAGTGGCTGTATGGGTGTGTGAATGGGTGTACAAGTGGTTTTCTGGGTCTCTGAATGGGTGTGTAACTGGCTGTATGGGTGTGGGAGTGAGTATGTGTGTGGTTGTGTGTAAGTGTGTGGTAGATGTAAAAGTGGTTCTCTGGGTCTGTAAGTGTGTGTGTGAGTAGCTGTATGAGTATGTAAATGGGTGTGTAAGTGGCTTCTGGGTATCTGACTGGGTGTGTGAGTGACTGTATGGGTTTCTGATCCCATGCGAGATCTCGTGCTGAGACTTGTTTGGCTGCCAACACTTCAAACCTGGAAGTGTTGGCAGCCATCTTGTGACTCGGTTGAACTGAGTCACAGGAAAACATGTAAGAAAAATGAAAAGGGAACTGGGTAGAGAGACCCTGAACCCCTAGGCCTCTTTGGGTTTGATTTTCAGCGGGAGTTGCGCTGGATTAAGGAATCCCGCTGGATCGGCAAGTCCCGTTTTTTTTTTTTTTAAAGAAGCATGGTCTCCTGCTCTTCATTAATTATCGGCCCCCGGGTGGGCCAGGTCCCGGGGGCATTATGCAAAAAAAAGAGGGGTGGCCCGTGCACCCTGTTATTATGCCCCGGGGACCACCACCTCCCCAGGGTTTCTTTAAACATTAATGCAGGGTAGGCCCATATGATCTCCCTGCTGCCCCGGGGACCACCATCTCCCCGGGTCTTATTTCTTTTTAAATGGGGAGGTCTCTTCGACCCCCCCAAAGGCCTGGGGAAGCCACCTCCCTGGGGCTTTATACTAAAACAATGCAGGGGGCTGCATGGACCCCCCTGCTACCCCGGGGGCCGCCACCTCCCCGGGGCTTTAATTTGAAAAATGTGGGGGCAGCGTTGACCTCCCCGCAGCCCCGGGGACCGCTACTTCCCTGGGGCTTTTATTACATTGAGTGCATGGGGGGCCGCGCGGCCCCCCACAGCCCTGTTGACCACCACCTTCCCGGGGCAAAATCAAGAAAGAAGGCATGCCACACAGCCCCCCTCCGACAGCCATAGATGGCCCTGGGAGCTGCCTCCATCCAGGGCCGGCTCCTGCTATGGCTGGGCAGGAGCTTCACCGCTCCCGACAATCCATAGCAAACTGTGCTCCGCTTTGAGCAAGCGATAGCATTTTGCTTACGCTTGCTCAAAGCGGAGCACAATTGTTCTGACACAGAGGGAGCTGCATGTTAGCAGCTCCCTCTGTGTCAAAGCAGTGCTGGCTCCCACAGGAGGCGGGGAGCTGGCAGGGACCGCGGGGTCTTGAGGCTCCCCCTGCGGTCCCCAACACTAGAAAGTGGGTGCCCTGGGTGGGACCAGGGCACCCACAACAGAGACCGGGCCCAGGGGATACGGTCCCTGGGGCCTAAATTGGCCCATGGTGGGGGGCCTCTTAGCCTCCCCCTTAAAATTATTAAAAATTTTTTTTTTAAGATGCCGGGCCTGAGGGATTAGGTCCCCGGGGCAGAAATCGACCTAGGGAGGGTGCCACGCAGCCCCCCTCCCCATTCAGAATCAGGCCTGGCCCCAGGTTGATGGGGTCCTCAGGGCCAAAATTAGCCAAGGGAAGGGGGGCCGCGTGACCCCGCTCCCTGAATAAAAAAATAATAATAAAAAAAGACCGGCGAGTCACCTGAGGCCATGCCCTCTTTCTACCCTCTCTGCAAATGCACCTCCTGGCGCAGTGCTGGTTGGGGGATGAAGTCCTCTTTGTTCCAGAGGGTCCTTGGGGGCCAACAAGCCCTCCTGTTACCAGTAAGTCCCACACTACAAGATTGCTGAGAGGTCTTTGGAGGCCACGCCCTCTTTCTCGACCACTCTGCAAACGCGCCTCTCGGCGCACTGCTGGTGGGGGGGATGAAGTCCCCTTGGATGCTGAGGGTCCTTAGGGGCCAACAAGCCTTCCTGTTAACCTCCAGTAAGCCCCACAGAGCGCTATTGCTGAGAGGAGTTTGGAGGCCACGCCCCATTTCCCCACCACTCTGCAAACGCACCTCCTGGCGCACTGCTGGTGGGGGGGATGAAGTCCCCTTGGATGCTGAGGGTCCTTAGGGGCCAACAAGCCTTCCTGTTAACCTCCAGTGAATCCCACAGAGCGCGATTGCTGAGAGGACTTCGGAGGCCACGCCCCCTTTCTCCACCAGTCTTTAAACATGCCTCCTGGCGCACTGCTGGTCGGGGGATGAAGTCCCCTTGGCTCCAGAGTGTCCTTAGGGGCCAACAAACCTTCCTCTTACCTCTAGTAAGTCCCACACAGCGGAATTGCTGAGAGGTCTTCGGAGGTCATGCCCCCTTTCTCCACCACTCTGCAAATGCGCCTCCTGGTGCACTGCTGGTTGGGGGATTCACTCCTCTAGGATGCTGAGGGTCTTTGGGGGCCCAGAACCCCTCCTGGTACCTCCAGTCACCCCCTTTCTCCACCACTATGCAAACGCAACTACTAGTTAAAAAACTATAGAAATTCACTTAAAAAAACAAAGGTTACAGAGACATTATAGTTGGGAAATAGATTTTGAAAAGCCTTAGAAATTCACTTAAAAAACCAAAGGTTACAGGGTTGTTATAGTTAGCAAATATAATTTAAAAAAACTTAGAAATCCACTGAAAGAAAACAAAAGTTACAGGGACATTATACCAACACGATAAGGTGTCAGGACCGAAATTTCAAAACAGCTTTAAATGATGGATGCATTAATTTAAACCAGACTATTTTAGAGGACTGTTTGAGTTTGGATGGTGCTGCAGAAATTCTTTGGTTAAATTATATCTCACAGCAGCTTTCAGCTCTTGGGCAACCGGAGCTATTTAATAAACCCAGTAAGCTGCAACCCGAATCTGTGAAAAATGTATAAACTCAATTTCTTCTAAGGAGGCAGTTAGATAGAGAAGCAAAGGAACTCATGAAACCCTCTTGCAGATATTTTATGATTTTAAGTCCTGGTATTTTAAGCCAACCGTTTTGGTCTTTTGTTAATAACCTGCATCATCGCTTTATTTTATCTAGATTTAGATTTAATTGTATCCACTGGCTCCTAACTGTACCCAAAGGCTTTTCAAAGTTAGGTTCCTTGCAACCATGTGCATGTGATAACTTCTCTGATCAAGACCTATTGCACTTTATGTTCTTTTGTGGTTTTTATACCGAACTTCGAGCTAAATATATTCTACCACTTTTAAAAGATTGCCATTTTGCACAAGTTAGGCCAGCATTGACCTATCTACAAAAGCTTTCTTCCCCCTTTGTTTGTTACGGGGTTGCACGTTTTTTATCAGAGGCAATTCGTAAAAGAAATAATATGGTGGGTTAACAATTATGACCCGGGTCGCTAGAATATGCCTTGTACTCTGAATTTATTTAAATTTTGTGTATTTTAAACGTCTATGTAAGTGTTTTTATGTAAAATGTACTTTTATGGCCAGAACGTGGCCGAATAAAGTTTTAATTGAGATTGAGAGCATGAGGATACATTAATCACCTGACGTGAAGTCAGAGGTCTACTTTCTAGACACACTTTCCATTCAGTTTGAATAAATGATATTGAAACACTGCCTCTGTTCAGCCTCTTCGATCCTAAATGTAGGTGCAATAAGTGTATACGGACACATCCAGTTTTACAGTTTTTTAATACCCTGGTGCGCAACCCAATTTTGTAAGTTGGGTCAGAACAAGCTGTCTGACATTCATTTAATTGAGGGAATCTCTGCCCCAATCCTTTGGTGTCTCCGTTTTATGGTTTAAATTTCTTTATTGGGTTTTCAAACTTAAGAGAAACAAACAAGGCATATTTGAATCAACGTTTCGGGCCCCGTCTAAGCAGGGCATCATGGAGTGTGACATAACACCCCTCCTCCGTCCACCCCCCCCACTCCCTGGACCTGGTTACCGAAAGAATAAGGAAGAAAAATAATAGTGAGAGCTGGATTGCTCCTCTAAGGTGCGACACTAATGATGGTCTTTGGTTGAAGGCCACATGACCTCAGGAAGGCGCAGCAGGCAAAGGTATTTAGGGCAGGTGAGTTCCCGGAATTCTGATGTTAATAAAGTCAGTAATGTTTAGACCGATCCCTGGTTAGACAGAGAGATTGATGCGTTCCATCCCCAGTGTATACCACATACGGTGTAGCCAGCCTAGGTGCGTCGGGATGTGCTCTGTACCCCAGTGGGAATGAATATTTCGCAAGGCCGCACCCAAGGCCAAGCTGATTTGTTTACCCCGTCTGGACTTGAAGGGGAAGGTGATAGGGTTCGGGAGACCTAAAATTAAGTAAGCAGGGAATCTAGGGAGCGCTGTGTCCAAGTGAGTGTCAATGTCCGTGAGCACTTGTGTAAAAGCGTGCCTGGGGATCCACATTGGCGCCAGCACTCAGGGGATTTGGACTGATTATATTTATGAATCCGTTGAGGTGTGTAATACCAGTAGGTGTGACCTTTGTGGCCGTCTCAATACTTGCCACGTTATGCGCAGTGTGCCGCGCCCTATAGTAAATGTCGCACCATTCTTTAGTCGTGAGCTCCCTGCCTATTTCTGATTCCCATTGTATTTGGCTCTTGGATTTGGGGACCTCCGTATGTGAGTTGATCAAGCGGTATAGATCTGAGACCAGGCGCTTGTCGGGTGTCCTCGACAAGAGCCAGCATTTGAAGGGGGTAAGTTGTCGCTCTGTGCCAGAGCAAATAGAGGGATGCAACACCCAGTGTCAGATCTGAGTGTAATGCCAACGCTCCGTTTCAGGAAGTGCATAACCTGCACGGAGGGACTCAAAGGAGAGTGGACCCTCCGGGTCGAACAAGTGGCCCACCGACCTGCAGTCTGCGTGCACCCATACCTGGAATGAGGGGTCCTGGGAGCCCGGTTGAAAATCTGGGTTGTTGACTATGGGGGTAAGTGGTGAGGGAAAGGTCATGAGACCCCTTTGTGCCGCTAAACTGACCCAGACTGCCAGTGATGCCTTGGTAATGGGCGAGAGGTATAGCGATTTGGGCCGTGCTTGGTTAGGGAAGGATGGAATGGGTTATAGTGCCTGACCCGCCAGTGCCCGGTCCATAAACAACCTGTTCTTTTCAGATTCAGCACATGACCATTCCACCAAGACCCTCAGTTGGGTGGCCTGGTAGTAGCGGAGAAGATTGGGGATTCCCAGGCCGCCCTCATCCGGGGAACGGTAGCTGAGATCCCTACGGATACGAGGGCATTTGTCTGCCCACACAAATCTGTTAATTTCTTGTAGAAGGGAAAGCAGTGTCCCGGGCGGGGGTGAGGCGGGGAGTACCTGGAAGAGAAACAGGATCTTGGGGAGGATCGTCATTTTAATTGCCGATATGCGTCCTAACCAGGACAAGGAGTAGGACCGCCACTGACGCAGGTCGGATTTGATCTGGTGGGTACATTTTTGATTGTTAAGAGCGACAGTGTCTGCGATGGTAGATGTTATCTGGAGGCCTGGATATGGGATGGATAGCGGAGCCCATTGCATGGGCAGGGCCTGACGCAAAGTGTCTAATGTCTGTGGCTGGAGGGTGAGATTGAGGGCTTGCGATTTTTGGGATATTTATCTTAAAACCTGACGCCAAGCCAAATGCCTCCAGCTCAGCTAGTAAAGTGGGTAGTGAAGTGGAAGGCTCCTCCAGAGAGGCTATGACATCATCCGCGTAAAGGCCAATGGTATGCGATTCCCCACCGAATTGGACTCCCTTTATCTGTGAGTTGGAACGAACTTTTTGGGCTATGGGCTCTATATAAAGGGCGAACAGCAGGGGCAACAGCGGGCACCCCTGCCTGGTCCCCCTGATAACAGGGAAAGGGGTGGATCAGCATCCATTGACACTAACAACAGGTGTTGGTTGAGTGTAACTACTGAGAATCCACTATTGGAAGCGATCCCCTATGCAGAAGTGGGTCAGAGTTGCTGCCAGATAGGGCCAATGTACCCTATCAAATGCTTTCTCGGCGTCGACTGCCAAAATCATTCTTTCTTGGGCATATCTCTGGGCTTTGTCAAATATGTGCAGGATCTGTCTTGTATTGTCACTACACTGCCGTTGGGGTACGAATTCGGCCTGATCGGGATCTATGAGGCCCTGAAGGAGGGGATTGAGCCGAGCAGCGAGAATACCTGTGAAGATCTTAAGGTCTGTGTTCAAAAGGGAGATGGGACGATAGGAAGAACAATAGGTCGTATCCTTCTCGTGTTTGGGGATTACTACTATGGCTGCTCGGAGCATCGAAGGAGGGAGCGGCACTGCGTCCCCGATCGTGTTGAAGAGCCTAGTAAGGATAGGGGCAAGGCTTTGACAGAAAGTCTTATAAAAGGAGGCGATAAATCCATCTGGCCCCGGGGACTTGGATAACTTTAGGCAGGATATGCTAGAAATGACTTCTATCTGAATCGGATGTTCCAGGTCCACAGCTTGTGCGGTCGTCAGAGAGGCAGTAGTGGCCCCCTTAAGATATGCAGGGATTGCGTCTGGTTGGAGGTCTTGTGCTGTATAAAGGGTCTGGTAATATTCCCGGAAGGAGTCTACGATGTGTGCATCATCTGTCCATGCATGTCCCTCCTTATCCAGGACCTTTTGAACTCCTGTCTACAGGCGTTGGCCCTGAAGCCGGCTCGCCAGGAGGCGGCCAGACCGGTCACCCCCCCATGTAGAACCGATGCCGGAGCCTAAGTGTGGCGTATTCAGCCCTTTCAATATCCAACCCCGCTAGCTGAAATCGGGCCGCCTCAAGCTGTCTCCAGATCCTAGAAGCCCATTTTCACTTATGTATATGCTCAAGTTCTGCCACTTGGCGGGACAGGCTCTCCCTCTTATCACGTAGGATTCTATTGTCTGCTGCCGCTATAGCTATAAATTCCCCTCTGACAACGGCTTTTAGGGCATCCCACAGCGTGCAACCGAAATCTCAGGGGTATCATTAATCGCCAGACGACAATTTCTGATCCCTCTGCCCCTGAAGCAATGCCCCGGATGCGAATGTTGTTACGCTAGAACCTTTTCTCTAGGTCTTCGGCGTGGGCCTGGAGGTCCAGATGCTGGTCTCGGAGGCGCAGGATCTCTTGCTGACGTTGCTCTATTACTTCTTCACCGCCTTGCTCGTGATCCTCCAGGGTGGAGACTCTGCCCTCCAGGCCCTCCACGTCCCTGCGCACCTCTCAAAGCTCCCCGGCCAGCTCTTTTTTAAATGATTGGAGGTCATCACGGAGTGATGCAAAGAGTGCTTCCAGGTACGATCGGGTGACCGGAGCTTCTGCCTGGGTGGTGTCGGACGGGTCCTCAAGGCTCGCGGGTGGCGCCGAGTCTCCTGCGTGAGCCCCCGATGGTCAGAGGAGCATGTCTTTCACCGTCCTGCCCCTCTTGTTCTTCTCCGAAGCCATGGTGGGGGGTGGTAGGTCCAACACCCCTCGCTGGTGGGAGGATCACAACCGAGGCGAGCCCAGAGGCAGGTGGTGACACGCGTGCGGCTTCAAATCTCATGCCCAGGGGTCCAAGGGCCCCCGGTAGAAGTGCTAAAACCTAAATCACTCATCGCAAGGAGAGAGGCCAGCTGGGAGGGCAGCCCACCTCCGCAGCGGTCAACGTCTGGGCGTTCAGACCTCCCCTTCCCCTCTGAGGGGCAGGCGCTAGAGCAGGCCCGTATCAGGCAGCAGGTCGTGCGGGCTCGAGGGGCAGAGACAACGTATCCCCTCTGGTGTAAGCCTGAACCGGCATGGATTGCAGCGCGCTGAAGCCTTCAGGGCCGCCCCGCCACCCCAAGGGCTCCCGGCCGCCTCTGGTGCACTCACGGCCTCAAAAGATGGGCCCCCACTGTCCTCCATGGGGTCTGCTGGTGTTGGATAGGTGTATCGCCAGGGGGTGGCACTCCACTGGGTCTGCTGCTACCGCCCCCCTCCTCACCTCTGTAGCAGGCTCAGCCCTCCGATGTCCGCTCTCGGCGTGCCCTTTGCTGTGGGCCTCGGTGCTCTGTCGGCCCAACGGGCCCCCAAGTATGTCTCTCAGGGCGTGAGCGGGCGAGAGCCAGGCCTCTATTCTACGGCCCCCGGCGCACACTCCGTCCACGGAACAGCTTGTGGCCGCAGTCGCGGTGCCAACACGGGCTCCCCTCTGGGTCCTCCCGCAGATGTAGCAGCTCCCCAAGGGCCCCAGCCGGTTCCAGGCCGATGGGGCGAGAGGATTCCAGGCCACACCCCGCCTCAGAGGAGTCTCCACAGGGCGGCCCCACTCCGGTGCCTCGCGTCAAGGTCGTACGGCCCCCAAACTCACGGCCGGGCCTCCAAATCTCCGGCCCGGTTCTGGTTGTCGGGCGCCGCCCACGGGGCCTTGCTCGCCTACACGGCTCCTCCGCAATCCCAGGAGATCGGAGCAGCTGCTGGGGCAGGCCACTCGGTACCGGAGGACACCCCTTTTCACTGCTGTGGCACGACTTCTGTTCTCTATATGCTGCTGTCGGCGGGGCCTTCTAGTGGGGAGCGGAGAGAGACGAAAACGCGTCTCACCTGTCCGCCATCTTAGCCACGCCCCCGGTGTCTCCGTTTTAGATAATTTTCATCCTGATGATGACCCCACTTTAAATGCTAATGTTGAGGGGTAGAAACACCAACAAATAACATATGTGGACTGGGTTTTTAAGAATTTTGATGGTGGATGTCAACACTCGTTTCACAGGTGTGGACTTCAAAACATTATATTTTCCCTATCAGCCACATGTATATATGCCGGACATAGCACAAATGCACTTTTTATTCACTGTATATCACTCTCACTGCACCATCACTTTTTAGGAGCACCTTGTGTAAGTACTACATTTTACTGTGTGAATTGAACAATATATTCATAAATGATATATGTATAAATAAATGAACTAAACGTATAACTGTAACTTACTCCTTTGAGTAGTTTTTTCCTCTTTCCCTAATATAACACTACTGCTGTGGTACTCAAGGGCTACACTACCCCCAGGGGGACCACTTTATTGTTTACTAAAAATCCCAGACTCCTCAAGACCTGGCTCTTCGATCAGTAGCAGCACCACCCCCCTCTTCCCCCAGCGCCTTGAGACCCTCGCGGGTATGTAGTGCGCTTTATAAGTGACATGATTGATTGATTGATTGAATTTCATTAATGTTGCCAGTCAGCATATGCACCTTTTAAAGGAATGCCTCTTGGAGTTATGATCCTTTTATTTTGATCTTTTTTAACCGGTCTAATTACATTTTGTCATCCTGCATAATAATGTGTCCTTAATCTATCATGTACGGTTTTAATTAACTGTGTTATGAGACAAAAACAAAATCGAGGTTAATGACAAAGACCTAAAACATTTAAAAAACAATTGATACAAGGACTCAAGGAGAAAAAATAATCAAAGCTCAGCTACAATGGTGTCAGAAACGACTAAACGACTTCCTTTAGAGCACATACAGCACTGGTTAGTACATCAGAGTGTGAAAAACCACTCCATAGGGAACACAGAGGCAAATCTTGCAGCACAAGTGTGAGAAGTTGGCCTGGTATATGCTGTCAACTAATTAAAGTGGGCACCCTGTACCAGTCCAAACAACCCTTATGGTGATTTAAGAGGTCAAAGATAACTTTAGAAAGCTATCCAAGTGGTAGCTGTGGAGAGCAGCCTTCAGGCTTAGTCTTGAAGGAATGTTAAGCAGCATGCCATACCAGAATGCAACCTTATAGTATTGGTTAAATGAAAGGAGAACCACACAGTAGTTATAAAAATATATATTTATTGATATAACACTCTTTAAGTACGACACAGTATCTTCTACACGAAGATACTCACAAAGCACACAATACTGTAGCACAGAAACAATAGTAAATAGCACTAATACACAGTGGACTCCAGGGGGAGACAAAACCATATACTAAAATAGTGGTATAAGAACCACAACTCGAGTCAAGACAGTGTCTAGAGGATGTAGAATCGCTGGGACCCCAAGGAACCACCCAAGGTGAGTAAGTAGGGACCGCATGGAGGACGGGTGCAGTGTAGGAACACAACCGCGTGCTACGTACAATTCTATGGGAGAGTCGTGGTTGAAGTTTTAAAGTTTAAGGACCCTTCCCAGTGGACTTCGAAGAAACCCCATGGAACTTAGGAGGTTGGGGAGCCACCCCACCTGTGGATACCGTAGTACCAGAGTTACCTATCTCAGGGAAGCCGGGTGCATAGGGCTGAAGTGGCGTCGGAAACCATGTGCGTTGAGGGGGTTCTTGACTCTGCAGCCACTGGGACCAGGAGATGTCGAGGACAACCAGGAGCCAGATACGAGCTGTCCCACAAAGTATGTCGAGTACTGAGGGGTTGGTGTTCGGCTGGAGCACCAACAAGCCTTGGCAACAGCAACCCATGCAGAAGGTTGAAGAAGGTTAAGGTTCAAACCAGCAAGGTCCAGGAGACTCACCAAACACAGGGGAGTCAGGGCAAGCCTGGAGCAACCAGGGGAGCTCAAGAAAAGCAAAGTTGACCCTCAAGATGACACACAGGTTAGAGGCACAGGAGTCACGAGGGGACCTCAAGCAGTTTCACAAAGCAACAGCCCACGGAGCACTCAGTGCAAGGAGGCCAGAGTTCTTTGGTGGAAATGATGCCAGAGGTTGGGGCTACTTGGAGCCCAGTGCACTTGTTCGGGAAACGCCAACAAGCATATGCACTTGCAAAAGTACGCGGTACGCAGGGGTACGGGTATTGCAGCCCCCACGAGGGATTCTGGCCTCAAACTTGGTGAGAGGGCAGCTCAGATCTTGAGGGACTTGGAAACCCACCTCCTGTGTTGCTGGACCCTTCGGAGTCCGTAGGAGCTCAGGAGCAGCAGACCGGTCAGTTGAGATGTGGTGCCTGCGGTTGCAGGGGAGTGAATCCTTCACTCCAAGGGAGATATCTTCAGTTGTCCTTGATGCTCCACAGGTCCTGCACGGAGCCTGTATGGTGCACGGGCACAGACGATGCTTCAGACTGAGAGGGAGACAAAGTCGGGCCCAAACGAAGTCTAGCAAAGTCCAGAGTGTCCAGACGGTCGAAGTTCAGTGGTTTCTGGTTCAGAATCTTGTCCACGTCGAATCTAGGGTCCTACAGCCAGGTAAGCCCTTTTGTACCCACAGGAGAGGGTTGGACAGATTATGGGGACCCTCCCAGGGGAGGGTCTGGACAATGGGGAGGTTACTCCCATGTCCTTTGTCCAGTTTCACGCCAGAGCAGGAGCCAACGGCTCCCAGGACTGGTTTGAACTGGACTATGCACAGGGACACCAAATGTGCCCCTCATGCAGACTTTCGGTCGCTGGCAAGCGCACCCACCCAGGCCTAATACACTAAATCCTGTCTGGGAGGTGGTCACACCTCCCTGTGACAGGATGCCTATTGTTCTCCCTTCCCCTGCTCAAGCTTGGCTCAGCAGCAAGGGGGCAGAAATGTGTCTCTGGTCGGCAGCAACCATTTTGTGCTGCCCGGGACTTGAGGCTGGTACCGTGAACACCAGGGACCTCACAAAGCTTGTTTCTGAGGGGTGGAATCATACCTCCCGGGTATGATTCCACAGTGTTTGACACCAAACACGATAGGGTTACTTTCAGCCGTTTTAGAGTTGGTCATCACGCGATCGCACAATGCCACACTATATGTCGTAAATGGCTGCAGTACTAACAACCCGGGAGAATGGACTCCATAGGCTACAGGGGTGTCCTGCTCATGCAGAAGCACCCTCTCACTTAGAACCAAGCACCCTAACTTCAGGATTGTCAAGGCCTGCTATAGGGGTGACTTATAGGTTTTAAGTGTAGTGACCCTTAGATATAGTAAACCTATATCTAAAGTAAGTGGTGCATGCACCATCTTACACAGGCTGCAAAGGCAGACCTGTAGTTCCATTTTGCCTGGCCTCTCATGGGTGGCATAATGCATGCTTCAGCCCATGGGAGGCCTCTGGGGTACCTATGCGCTGGGTACATGGGTACCATATACTAGGGGCTGACAAGGGTACCCCAGTATCCAATCTGGAGTGTACCTAAGTACATAACATAACAGTTTAGGGAGAAAGCAGATAGGCTGGGTTCCTGATTAGCAGGATCCCAGTCAGACTAGTCAAAAACCAGCACAGCACCAGGCAAAAAGTGGGGGTAACTATGCAGAAAGATCCTACCTTTCTACAACAAGTAACTGTTCAGATGTGTCTTGTAGCATCTTGTCTTTAGTTCGCAAGCTGAAATTGACCCAGATATCACACTAACAATCAAGGCATCACATTAAATTCAAGCCTCACCTTCTGGTTTCCCAGTAAAGTACAGACACCCTTTGAGTACCAATCGATTTATAGTTGTCCATGTGATGGGAAAACCACTCTGTCCACGATGCACTTTATGTTGTTCTGCAAGTTTTATCGAGATATTAGGCAAACATTTTTACGACCAATTTTTATGGAAAAGAAACTCTTTTACCATAAGGATGCCATGAACTTTATATGTACCCTTGATAATGAATTAGCATGTCGAGCTGTTGCAGGATACATCATTTGGGCTATAAAAAGAAGGAAATCCCTTGTATCTTTGGATAATTTAGTTTATGAAGATGACTAAAAGATGAATCTAGGCTGATAATAATTTTAATTCTGAGAAAAATAGGATGATTTTTACTAATGGAGTTTTAACAATATATTGAATGAGTTCTTAAACTGTAATGTTTAGTAACATGCTTTTATTACATGATGATTTCTCTTTTTTTAATTAATGTACTTTTATGGATCGATAAAAAGATTCCGAATAAAGTTATTTGATTGATTGAGTATCAATAATGTTTGTGCTGTCCCAGTCCCAGCCTACGCCTGTCCTATACTTATATGTTTTAAGATCTCTGCCTGACTGCGGTGTCTCCACACACATAAGTACAGGGAGGGACACATGGGAGTGGCTAGAAAAAGTGCCATACTTACTACAAAAGGGGAGGTGATTAGGGAGGCATAAGGAGGGGTTGATGTGGATCAGGGAAGAGTTTAGGGAGCAAAATCATCCACCAGCAAAAGAGTAAGTCCGTTTAGTTTAATTTAACATTATTTCCTATGGGGTTTACATAAAGTTCCTACCGCCATTATTTTCTATGGGTGAGTGTTGCAGTACCAGTGGTTGGCCATGTGTGGTGCTGGAATTACTACTCTTTTGGCACTAGTTGCTTACACTCGTCAATTTGCCCTGAGAAAGGGGGTGGAGACATGTAAGTTACAGTTTTGTGTAACTCTACAATCAAATTTTATGACTAGCTAAAAAGTTGTAAATGTACTCAAAAGTGTAATATACAGTTGTGGCTGCAGGCAGAAACAAATAATTTACGCTTTTGGGTAACATACAAGAGCATCTTTGGCAGACTTCCTCCAAAGCACATTAGTCAATACAGTACAACACCATGAAAAGATCCCATTGCGACTATTTTATGAAAAAAGAAAAACACAGAGAGAAGGGAAACATGCATGCAGTGCAACTTTTTAAAAGGCAGGTTTATCAGCCCAGTAAATTAGTTTTACTGGTTTAAGTTATGCTAACTTAAACCACATAAGTGAACCTTATTTTTTTCATTAATAAATCTGCTCTAACATGCTCAAAAGTGTAAGTTACCTTTGTGAATTAAGCACTCTCTGTACAAATTGTTCAAATGTACACCTTTAACTTTTCAATCAGAACTCAATTGGGCCTAATCTTTCCTTTCTATGTTTAAATTTGTTGTAAAGTATCATCATATAGAGAGTAAAAAATATGTAAAAACTATAATACACAAGAAAGCGTGATCACTTAATTATAAAAAAAGTTACATTCACTTTATTGATTATATAACGTACCTGATAATCCATTGAGCTTTCAAAAATTAAGGGTAAGATTTTCAGATGTATTCGGTTATGCAAAAGATCACAAGGGGTTTTTAATTCTAAATAATTAGACGAATATACATTTGATTGTTAACCAGCAAAAGACTTTATGTCGTTTTCTAGTTTAAAAAAATCTAACAAAAAAATTGAACTAAAATATTGTCTATACTTAACACAGAGTTGGTGACTGTAGCGTGGAGTGCCAAAATGACGAGTGGCAGGACTATGTAACTCACTTTGAACGTGCATAAGGCTTGGATCCATATAGTGTCCATTTGGAAGTGCGGTTTGTGGCCATACCAACATTCGCATGTTAACTTTCATAGAGATTAGTTTTCTGAAAACATGCCTTGGTTTCCACCAGATAACATTCAATGTTCCCTGTCATTTTGAGTTAAGGCAAATAAACATTGAGAAATATATATGCATTATGCCCTTATTTTCTTATGTGCTCCAATCGAAGGGCAATGATCTTGAAGTCTATAGGGAAGAGGTTATGTCCATGAAAGGTAGTTGTCACCTAAAATGACTTACTAGTGTTCATCAGGCTGGGTAATGTATAGTCTGATCCAAAGGAAATTAACAGGGGTACAACACAGATTGAAAAAAATACATTTAGTTGCATAGAATAAGCAAGAAGTTCTGAGGTATTCAAGTTAAGGGCAATTAATAAATCGATCTTGTATGTCCAAGAAAATGGCTAGATTTCAGCAATACCTACATTATGGGGAGCCAGAAGATGACGAGATTGGTAATGCGCTTTCTTGAAGGGGACCTTACCATATGCAGATTTTAGTAAGACTTGGTTGGAAGGGTCTAACCCTTTGGGATATTTTTGCCTTTCTATTGCAGAAACCAAGGAGCATTTTATTTGTTTTCCTGTATATGAAGCCACACAAAAAATCTCTACTACCTTGACTGAGTAATATTGGTATAAGGCATTATGGAGCTATCTTAACGTTATATAATCAGATACCTCACAGCTTTCAGTTTTTGCTATTTCCAAAATAGTTGTTTTCTGCATGGCAAATGTTATCCAGGGCTCATAATACAGGCCTTGGTTAGTGTCACAAATTGTAGTTGGGTGTACTGACCTGTTGTGGGATGCTGAACTGTTACCTTGGTGAATGATATTGTGACTAAGGGCTTGATCTAGAGTTTGGCAGATCCGTACGGGGCGTCAAAAAGCATAGATGTACCCATGAAGATTCATACATCCAATTTAGAGTATGGTGAGCTGACGGACAAAAGTCTATCAGCTGTTCACCGAATCCACTGAATTTTCATTCCTCCATCGAGGAAGTTATACTTCAAACATGATGGAAGGAGTGACGGGAAGCAAATACTCCATCCCTATGGTACACTTTCCGCCAACTGAAACATTGCAATTCACCCTCCACACCTGTGTTGAAGGAAAAAGACCATAAATGGCCAAAACCTTTCCAAAACAACTACAACATTTTCTCAGACAGCATGTCCCTCCTACTTGAACGCCCGGGTGTTTATCTGACAATGCTGGATGAACAACACAATTTTCCACAAAAAAGAAGGTAAGTAAAAGTTTTGAAAAACTTTTTAAATGCACAGTGTTAAGTAGCATTGCAAGTAAATGTAACTTTGTGAACTCCAAAACGTTTCTAACTATACATTAGCCAGTCTCCCTTTCTGGCCACATGTCTCACACCACACACCCATATAAAATACCTATTTTTAATTTTCCTACCTACGCACCCACCACTGAAGTTACTATGTGAAAGCACTTTTTTTTAAAAGAGTACTTGTCCACAATTACCTATAATTTTAGCGCCCTATGACTAAGCCTATTTGAAAAATAAAATGCAAATACTATTTTGTATTGGAAGTGTTTTAGATAACTCAGAACTATTTAGAATGCAACCTTTATCACACTTTACCCACTTAGCACACACTTCACAATCATATCAATCAACCATGTACCCTAAGTATAGATTTCCACTACCCAGTTACTGATATGTTAGGTATAAAAATCTGACACATTATATCTAGGGGTGTACACACACAGATATGCTGGACATTGTAGCCATATCCTTAACCTAGGTGTAGGAATACATAATCCATGGGATGGGCTAAATGTGAACCACAATATCTCTACCCACACCTCCATTTATTGTATAAACTACCATCTTTTTTAATATAGTCACACACACTACCACTCTAAATGTCACTTACAGTAGAACCACACAACAGTAAAATCACTCTCTTTAACACATGGGAATGGGATTGTACTACATCTCCCACAATGCAACACATGGCAAATAGGAAGACCTGAGAATGGAAGAAATGTTTAACATTGCCAACATATTGGAATATGCAATTGCATATTGTATGAAAGTGGATTACTGTTAGGGGTGGGAGGTTACCCGCCTCAGGGATGAATGACTCTAACTTGTCATGGTGAAACCCAATGTTGCAAAATTAATCTGAGCTCAACCCTCTGGGAGATATGGCACAAAACAGACAGGATTACTTTAGGGAAATCTGTAAAGTATTTGTGCAGCACCAAAACAGTAATAAAGTCAAAACATCAAACAAGAAAAATCCAGAACTGATTTAAAACAGTAGATTAAATTTTTATAAACAAAACGTAACCATAGTAAATCCTTCAAGGGGAACCTAAGATATGATTTTTAATAAGTTTTATGTGAAAATAACACCAAAAAGCACAAACAGCCAGTGACTGTCTATGGAAGCAGTAGACAAGGAGCTAGGTACGTTTCTGGCCGGAGGGCAGGTCAGATACACCATGCAGGTTTGTCCCAGTGAACAGTTTTACCTTCTGATTTAGTCTTTTTTATGGAGCTTTGCCGTGAGGTCCTGCTGACGGCTTCAGAGGTCTTGATAGTGCAAACATTTTCAAAGTCCCAACTTTTCACGTTTTCGGGAGCAGCTCCTCTGGGTCACTTCTAAGGCTCCCAGGTCCTGAGGGACAGCACTTAAGGCCCAAAGTCAGTTCAGCAGAGGCCACCAGCAAGGTCCAGTCTAAGTCCATTTGGTACTGGTCAACTGAACACTTCAGTTAAACGGTCTCTTGCAGCTTGTTGTGTCACTGCAGCCACACAGAAGATGAGCCACTTGACTCACGGAGTACACTTCTTTGTTCTGTGTACAAGAGGGAGCATATGCAGTAATTGAGGGTCCCTCTCATGTCACAGACAGTAGATCAAACTCTCTTTTGATCTTGTGAAGGTCCAGAAAGTGTTCTGATGAGGGTTCCTTGGACTGTCACATTTATGATTTGCACTAGCCTGTGCGTGGGTGTGACTCCTGGACACTCCCTAACTACTAGGGAAATGTTTCTGGGGGCAGCTCTCCCCATGTTTGAAGCACAACCTAATTGCCTTACTGCAAACAATCCCACAGTGAAATTCACCCCTAAAGTCCAAAATAGCAGAAACCCCCTCTTCCCTTGTGTACATATCTTGTATCCACATGTTAGGCCTGAAGCCAACTTTTACAGGTCAACCCTGTGGATGGCACCATAGGTGTTTCAGTCCACAGGTCCCCTGCAACATCTAGGTCCTGTGTGCATTTTGTACACCATATCCTTGGGACTTGTAGGCAAGGTAAATATGTTATTCAGGTATCAGCCAATTTTACCATGTTTAAAGGGGAAGCATAGGTACTTTACTCCTGTTTAACAGGGGTTTACTACATTGAGTACAAACTCCAACAAAAAGTGGGTCCAGAAAAAGGCAAAACATCCGAGGTGCTCATGAAGAAAAGGCAGATTTGCTAAACATATAACAAATCTTTAAACATTTTTTAAACAAAATATATTGTCAAAACAATGAATGGAATTTTTATAAACACAAAAGAAAAAGGACAACAAAAATCTCATCCTCTGTTTTTTCAAATATATATACATAAACATTTTTTTAGAAATCAAGGTCGGGGAGGTGCCCAAATAGGAAGTGTGCTATCATAGTCCAACAACTAACAAAGTAGTAAATGCCTCCAGGCACAGTCCTTGCCATATCAGCACATGTATCTATCTCCTCCTCAGAGGACTCACCATCCTCCTGGAGCTGATGTCATTCCAAGCACTTAAATCTTTGGTTGAGGTGGTTTTTTTTGTATCTTTTTGGATGGGGGAGGGCCAGGTGGGTCTGGGGAGGGAGTGCGATGAGAATGGCGAGGGTGTGGGAATGGTGAGGTTTGGCGAGTAGGGGAGTGTTTCGGGATATGGGACTGTTTGGGGATATGGGAAGGTTTAGGGGCTTTGGGTGTGGTTCGGCCAGATGGAATAGTGGAGGGAGGCGGAGGGCTGGTGTCAAAAGGAGAAATTGGGCTGGGATGTGGAACTGGGTCGGGGCTTGGAATGGTGACAAGTGATGGAATGGGATCCGGGGTTTGGATTTGGGCAGATGGGGAATGGTGTCGTGGAGAATTGGGGCAGAGGGAGGAATAGAGGTAGATGTGTCAGAAGCACTAGTGTCAGTGGACTAATAGACAGGTAGACAGGGCAGAGCCCCTGCCATCCAGGATGTCGATGACTGGTGCCAGTTGCTGATTGACACCCTAGACGGCATACAGCAATGCCCTACCGAGAGGTTCTTCAGAACTTCAAGGTCTGAGACCAGTGCTGGCGGGAAGAGGTCATGAAGAGAGGTGCCTATGCTGAAGGAGACCTCAGTCTGTTTCTGGACTAGGTTTTGGCTCTTTTCCGTGGGTACAAGAGTGAGGGTGCTGATGGTAGTAGTGGTAGTGGTGGACAAAGGAACAGATGGAACATCTTGGAATGGTTTGTCCACCACCATGAGGGACTGAGTCGGAGTTTGATGTTGTACTGGTCTCTTGGGCAGCTCCGTCACCCTTAGTGCCATTGAGTCCCTCGTTGATGGTGGCTGCACCTTTCAGCTCCCCGTGGCTCTCCTGTTGCTGCTCTGAAGTTTAGTCAGCGTCTCCCTCACTAGTTCCTGAAGAAGTGGAAAGCACACCTATGCGCACGTCAGTTACCAAGTACAGAGTCAATTACAACACTTGCACACACCAAAGAGGCCCAAACGTACCTTGTACCTTGGGTCTCTAGTTGGCAGAGGTATGTACCTTGTCCAAGTAGGGGCCCTTCCTTCTAGTCAGGCTAAGGGGATTACACTTCTAAAATAACCCCTGCTCACCCCTTGGTAGCTTGGCACGAGCAGTCAGGCTTATCTCAGAGGCAATGTATAATGCATTTGCACATAACACACATTAATACAGTGAAAACACTACAAAAGGGCACCACACCAGTTTTTGAAAAATAGTAGATATTTATCTGTGTAAAACAAGACCAAAACGATAAAAATCCAACACACAGTAATCAAAATACGAATATTGTAAAAATACACTTAAAATACAATTCCTTGAAGTTGATAGATCCGTCCTGGGCTATCACGGAGTCGTGAACAAGCAAATCCAGCAGTTCAGGCTGACCGCGTTGTTGCGGGCCAGCTACAGTGTCGGGAAGACCCAGAAACACTACCTTGAAAATGCAGGGCGTCATGGACCTTGAGATCGGTGCAGGAGTCGTCGGGCCCTCGAACTCACAAGTGTTGCAGATCGAACTCCATGAGGTTTAAATCAGGAGCGCCGGCAGGCGTTGGGGCTGCGGTGTAAAGTGGAGCGGTGCAGCATGCAGTGCCCTTAGGTCGCGGTGCAAGCAGCGGCTCGGTGACAGCTTTCAGCGGCGTCAGTAAGACCAGGGCTGCGGGGTGAAGCGGAGCGGTGCTCGTCGTGGTGCTGGGAGGTCACAGTGCATGCAGTGATGTCATTGCTGAAGTGCTGTCGTCTGTAGACAATCTGGAGTTGATGGCGCCGGCGTCAGTGGGCCAAGGCAGCAGTGTGGGATGGGGCGGTGCGTTGAGTAACTTACGAGTGGTGCCCCAGGCCCCAGTGCAGGCCGCGGCGTCGATGACAGCATGGAGCATCGTTGTCGGGATACCAGGGCAGCAATGTGAAGCGAGGCGGTGCGAAGTGCGGTGCCCTCAGGTCACGGTGCAAGCAGCGGCTTGGTGGCGGCGGTGCGCATTGTTGTCGGTGAGGCCAGGATTGTGGTGCGAAGCGGGGCAGTGCTCTCTGCGGTCACGGAGCTGGCAGCGGCGTCGTTGACGGCATTGGATTGCTTTTTCTTCTGTTGCAGCGCAAACACACAGTTACCAGTGCTGGTAGCAGATGATCTTGAAGTCTTTGCTGCTCTTTGCTGCTCCTGGGACTTCTTGAACAGGGGGCATGCTCTACCTCAAGCCCATGGAGAAACTCAGGAAAATAAGTAGCAGAAAGTCCAGTCCATTCCTTTCACTGTCCAAGACAGAAGCAGCCACTGAAGGCCAACACAGCAAAGCACACAGCCAAGTGGTAGTTCCTCCTGACAGCTACTCCAGCTCTTCTTCTTGGCAGGTTCCTTAGTCCAAACAAGTTCTAAAGTTCTGGGGTCAGGGCTCCAATATTTATACTACTTTTCCCTTTGACGTTTTAGGGAGCTCAGTAAAAACCAGTTATGTCCTCTATAGTCCAGTTTCACTACAGGAGGTGGAGACAGCTTTGTGCAGAGCAGACACAGGCTATTCAGGTGCTAGTGAAAACTCCTCCCACCACTCTAGATGCAGGAAGGTCTGTTCAGCTTGGCTATGAGTCACTCATGAAAGGCAGGACACACCTCAACCCCCCTTGTGACTGTCTAGAGTGAATGCACCCCCCCAGTTCCTGTCATTCCAAAACCAGACGTTGAATACACAGACAGGCAGAGGCACACAGGATGGTTAAACAAGAAAATGCCCACTTCCAAAAGTGGCATTTTCAAACACACAATTTAAAAAACACCTTTACTAAAAGATGTGTTATTAAATTCTGAGCTCAGGTAGCCTAAACTCCATTTCTCTGTCTTTTCCCCATTGAAATGTATTCTTGTAAAATGTTAAAAGGCAGCTCCAATGATCAGCGGTATTTCACTATCAGGACATGTAAAACTTACCAACACATATCCTACCTTTCCCACACACTGCACCCTGCCCACAGGGGTACCTTGGGCCTACCTTAGGGATGACTTACGTGTAATAAAAGGGAAGGTTAGGGCCTGGCAAGTGGATGCACTTGTCAGGTCGACATGGCAGTTAAAACTGCGCACAGACACTGCAGTGGCAGGTCTGAGACACCTTTGAAAGGCTACTTGTGTGGGTGGCACAGCCAGTGCTGCAGGCCCACTAGTAGCATTTGATTTACAGGCCCTGGGCACACACAGTGCACTGCACTAGGGACCTACTAGTAAATCAAATATGCCAATCATGAAAAACCAATCATAACACAATGTACATGAAGAGCATATGCACTTTAGCACTGATTATCAGTGGTAAAGTGCCCAGAGTCCTAAAACCAACGAAAAATGGGTCAGACAGGAGACCAAAAAAACAAACAGTCTCGGGATAAACCCGTCAAAAATGCCAGGTCTAACATCCTTTTTACCATATTATTCATAATAAAGGGCACACAAAACAACATTGTAAAGGGCGTGATTGTGAATTCGGAATACCAGTTGCTGCTTCACAAATGTCATGGATATTCTGTTTGCCTTAATTTAAGTGTATTGTATTGTCTAACTCTTATATTAAGGTGGACCGGATGTTTGTCACATTTGTGACTGTATAATCCAGCCAAAACCTATAAATGTGGCCCATACATTTTGCCCAGCACATTGAGACCTTTATATGCTTTGATAATGGTGTAAAAACCTATAGGTCTAGCTAGACATTTTTTCAAGGAGATTTCGATCTGTTAAAAAGGGTTTCCAACAAATGGTTATTTTTGGTTATTTAAAATTATGTTGAGACCACATGGTGCTTGCTCATAGGCCATGTTTAACATTTATATTCAGACATATCTGTTCTCAGACTTAAATGACTATTGGCCTGATTTAGAGTTTAGATTATAACTTACGGCATTTGTAATTAAGCTGACTGAATACTCGTCAGGAGAACCTGTCCGACAAAATATAAAACAGGTTCTATAAACAAATTTCACAAAAAACAATAACATTTTATGTGAAGGCCTAGGCCACCTTTTTAGCAGGAGTTTGTTCCAACACTTGGCCTGTTCCTGGATGTCTTTGACCATTTAGAGGCTGAAGCTATGGCCAAGGGAAATGATCAATGTAATTTATTATACAGTCAATTACAAATCTTGTGGACATTATGATTAATATTCATTTAAACAATTTGGTATTTTTTGTGTGCTAAAGGAGTGTGAGTCTCAGGAACCAGTTGATAAATTCCAGGTTAGAATTCTATTAACTACCATTATCCTCTTGCACCAGACATGGCATCAGCAAATATACAAGCACAGTATTGCCATCGTGCATTTTTATATTTTGAAGCTTCGGCTACTGTGCCACAAATGTGATCTATATCCTGTCTGCTTTACTGCAGTTATGAATGCCTTATATGTAAATGTGTATGTTATACAGTGGATGGAATAACTTTTATATTAAGGATGGAATAATTGTCTGGTAGAAACAAAGGGCCTACTTTTTTTGTAATTATCTTTATTGATTTTAAACCCAATCCAGCATAACTGGCACGATAGAGGTCATACATCGAAGCACGTAAAGACATTTTGTTATTCTAAATGAACATGTGAGCCTGTAACAGCTCACTGCCTGGCAGCGCAGGCTAAGGTTGTCTCAATCATATAAAGATCAACAACAAACCATTACAATTGTATCAGCCTGTGCCCCAGCCCGAGCCCCCGGAATTGTTGCTATCTCCTGGCAACACTACAACGAAGCTCTTCACCACACAACCATAATTACTCTTGCACCATCCACGAGCTTTGTTTGCATTATATTCTGCACCCATATAGTGTTCAAATAATAAAGGTAGGAGCTAGTCCAATTGCAGTGACAGATTAAAATTAACCGATCTAAAAAAAAATCTACATTTTCCTCAAAAGGAATTGCTTTCTCTTGAGTGTTATTTTAAAACCCAGCTATTATCAACCCTTATCGAACAATGGCAACTAGAAAACTGGAGATTCTGCACTTCCGGTGGCTCGTGCATACCGTGATGCTACGACAAAATAACCATTTGTGCATCTTCTGTGGGAGAGGGCTTGCTTCGGAAAAGCGTGCTGCAAGACTCGAACAGGATGTGTAAGTCATCCTTTCGGAGACCGGGCTGACATGAGCTGTAAGGACGCCATAACCATCGTAGAAGGCAACAGCTCTCGAATGAATAGCAAAAACATCCCTAAATATTTGACAGAAGTTTCTTATGTTCTCCTTTTGATAGTTAGAGCCTGCTGAGGAACAGTTTAAGTTTAATTAAACACTAACTGTTTATAAAAAAATCATATATTGTTTCCCACTGTTTTGAAAGAGCTCAGTACTAAGGTGACCACAACGTGTCATAAATCAAAACATTCTTTCTTTGAATATGTGCAAACCCAGTATAATATAATGTCCAACTGTTTCTAGGACTTTGTTTTACACCTTTGTGATAGTGCAATTTGTATTTATTCATTTATTTGCACTACCACGTGTTTAGAGCGAAACACCTACGGGTTTTGCGCTGGCGCTTCCCAGCATTCTTTTTTACCTTATTGCATTAGCAACCAATAATGCCTGAGACTGAGTGATGGTATAATCGCCTAGTTGCACTTGCTATGCTATAAACTTTGCTTTTTTTAGGCTAGTGCAGGTCATGAATGATCAAATCAATGAGATCATCTGAGCAGCTGCAATGCCTGCCTGCCCTCGGTTACTGAGAGCTGCAGTCACGCAGTCTGTCTCCGGTGAGCGCCCTTCCATGTCCCCTCAAATCTACGGTTTGCAGCATATTATTAAGCCTGTGTGGGGTGAGATAGGTGCAGTGCAAGTAATTGAATTGCATGTACTTGAATTTAGTATTGGGAGCATAGGAGTAAGTGTGTTCCAGAATTAATGACTATTCCCTACCGGAGAAGTGCTGGCCAATATGGGTCTCCCATTTAGCCTTCAGCATCGGTAATTCATTCGTCCACATGCTCAGTGAGGACTTGTACAAACAAGAGACCAGGTGCCTGCCCCCTCCAAATGTTAAGACAGTCTGCAGGAGATCATATGTAAGGGGTTCCTGCTCAAGGGCCCCAAGCATGTGGCTCAGGTGGTCGCACCATATGTCAGAAATTGGGTGCTAGGGAGTTCGCCCTCGGTCAGAAGCTCCTCCAGTGACCAGAAAGAGCCCTCTGCGTAAAAGTCTCCCACAGTCTCCACCCCTGCATCTGTCTAAGGCAGCATCCTCCGCTCCGTGAAAAAGCCACCTCTAGTGGTCGATAGACTTACCAGTGGCATTGCCGGCACGTACAGGACTGCGAGGCTCACTCAGTGGCAAATTACCACCCAAGATCTGAGAGCGATGCGGCAGAGTTGCGACTTTCGGGCCGGGAGCAGCCTTACTCCCCCCCCCCAATATTAGTGCCAACAATGCTCCCTTCCTAATAGGGTCTCTGAATTCATCCAACTCCGCCAGACCAAGCCCTGCAAGCCAGCCATTGCAGCTGAGCTGCATGGTAATATCATTCATAATTCGGGACCCCCAGCCACCGAGGGCCTCTGCAGCGTATGCAGAGACTCTCAGGGGCGCCGTCCATCTCAGATCAGTTCTGTAACCATGACATCCAGGAATTGAAACCAGCCCTGCGGTATCCAGATTTGGAGATTCACAAAATAATAAAGGACTTGTGGTAATATCACCATTTTAGTCAGCGCTGTCCCAGTGATGATGGGCAACTGCAATGTCCATCAAAAAGCCACACTGCTATGCAGTCTGCGTATCACACCCCCTAGATTGCCTTCCCTGATAGCAGCATCTGTATGATACACCTTGACCCCCAAATATTTGAAGACTTTGCGTTCCCACCGTATTCTGAACTTAGTCCCTACTGCCAGCGGCTGTTCAAGCCCTGCCAAGACCAGGAAGGCACATGACTTTCTCCAGTTCACACAAAGGCCGAAGATCTGTCCAAAGTTTTCTAGTATGGCAGCACTACACAGGAGTCCAGACATGGCATCCTGCAAATAAATAGGCTTATCGTTTGCATACAGGGAGATAACATGTTCCCCACCCCACAGCAGAATTCCCCGATCCTGGCCCTACCGCCACATCACACAAGCAGACAGTTCAGTCGCCAGTGCAAACAGCGGAGGGAGAATCCTTGTAGTGTACCCCTGCCAATGTCAAAGGGCTCAGAAATATACCCTCCAATACGCACCCGCGCTAGAGCCCCTATGTATAGCATAGAAACCCATTATTTCCAACCATCACCCATGGACATCCTGGCCATGACCGCCCACAGCTAGTCCCATCCACGGGTATCAAAGGCTTAGCTTATGTCTGTAGTTAGAATTATTGCCTCAGGGAATCGCGCCCCATCTGCGGCTTCCAGAGCATGTAATAATCGCCTAAGATTCTGAGAAGTGTTACGTCTGGGATAAACCCGTTCTGGTCCTTGTGTATCAGTCCTTGTAGGTGGGACTGCAACCGACTGGCTAGGACCTTACTAAGGATTTTAAAACCTATGTTTATCGTGGTTAAGGAGCGATAGGACGACACATTAGTGGGGTCGCTTGAGGGTTTGGGAATGGCAATCTGTCCCAGGCGTTTTGCCATAAGCCATTCTTTTTATGGCTTCTCTAATTTCAGGGTCAGAGATGAGGGCTCCCAACACCTCCCTAGAGTCTAGCGGGAGTTGTGGCAGATTCACCTTACCCAGGAAGAGATCAAAGGCCTCCCTTGGCGGTGTGACTCCAGGCTCATACAACGCCCGGTAATATGCTGTGAACACTTAATGAATCTCTGTTGGGAGTAAATTAGTTCTCCCGTCGGTCCCGCTATTTGTTCAGTAGGTTTCTCCCTGTCTTCAGAGCGGCTCATCCACACCAGTAGCCTCCCTGTTTGGCCTCCCTCTGCATGCATAGAGGATTGATGATCCTGTTTCTGAATGGAAGGAAGCTTTCCTGATAGCCTCAAGTATTTTTGTGCTTGTCTCGAAGGGCCATCCAGGTCACCAGGTAAGCCGGGGCCTTGTTCTCCAGGCGCAGTATGTTGGCTTCTATGGCGGACAATTCCGCTTGCAGCGAGCAGGCGGCTCCCACAGATTGACCCAGGCAGTGTCCCTGTATGACAGTCTTAAAGGCATCCCACTCAACGTTGGTGTGCAAACCCGCCTTGTACGTGTTCACATCAAAGTAATCCACTATCTGCTCCTGAAGTGGGTCCCGAAAGGTGGGCTCATATAGGAAGGCGGATGTAAGTCTCCACGTGGGGATAGGTGATCTACCTCCACCCGACTGGATCACCGCTTTCAGTCAGTTGTGATCCGACAGAGTAGGCCCCAAGTACTGAGCCCGGACCGCCCGAGCAGCCAAGTCAGCCGAGCCCAACACCTTATCAAGTTGGACATGCAGACCATGCACCGGTGAGTGAAGTAAGTACTCTCTTTAATCCGGGTTCCGCCATATGTCTCTTAAGGTCCAGTGATGTGTCCAGTCTCAGAAATCCTGCGCTAGTTTCACCACCACCTCCTCAATGTACACGGAACCAGGAACATACCGTATGGGACCAAACTCACGATAGTGACCTCCGCAATCTTGCGAGTTGACCTCACCATCACCCTGTACACAAACGGCATCGTCCTGATCCAAGCTACAACTAACAACCTCAATAAATTTGCGGACCTGTTTACCCTCCTCAAAAACCATGTGCATGACACCTGCAGGGCAACAAACACCCACCCCGACGACCCCCCAACTAGCGTGCCCAGCCACCCACAAAGCACCCCCTAAGGGCGCAAAACTCAGATCAACCTAACCCTCCATCACGCCACCTAAACCTACCAACAGAATCGTTCCCAGACCTTTGGTCTCCTCCCCGCCAGCTCCTCCCTCTGATCTTGAGACCGAAACGCTCCCATTGGCCTACGACACAAGTCGACCCAGCCCCTCGATCCTCCCACCAACGCATGCCAATAGAACCGCTACCAAACCACTGTCCCCCTGCCTCCAAGCGCCTCCCTCTTATATTGATACCGAATCTCTGCACTACAGAGCAGCTCCTCCCTCTGACCCTGAGACTGAAACCCTTCCACTGGCCTACGACACATGTCGACCCAGCCCCTCTACCCTACCACCAACGCATGCCAATAGAACCGCCACCAAACCACTGTCCCCCTGCCTTCATGTGCCTTCCTCCTATATTGATATCGAAACTCTGCACTACAGAGCAGCCAAATTAACGCAGAGCATCCATAACTCCATTCTGGATCTAAAGAACCTCCTTCACCTTACTGAACTTTCCTTCTCTAAGCTCAAGCCTCCATGGAACCCCACCCCCCTCCCCACCACAGAGCCCCCCAATCACCCACTACCGCTATCCTTGAGACACCTTCGCCCTCGCAAGCAACCATGCCACCTCTCGGAGGAGGAAATTCTAGCTCTCCTCCTCTCCTACAACTCTACCCTTGTCACCCCAAGTCCGCTAGACCTTACTGAAGAGGAAATTCTAGCCATCCTCCTTTCCTACAACCCTGCCCCAGTAACCCCTAGTCCACAAGATGTGAATGTCGAACATGCCATCCGCACAGTCGCAATCAACCCCAACAGATCAGCTACCCTCCGCAACAGAAGTGTGGTTGATAGCAACCTAGCGCCAGTACCACTGTCCGCCCCATCGCACGACACTCTCTCTGACCCCCCTTTATCTGGCCTCCTAATTAATTGCCACTCAGCAGTTAAGCATGCCGCCGATATCGCAGACGTCATACTGAGCCAAAACTTTGACTTAACAATCCTGACTGAATCGTGGCTCAACGAATCCTCATCTCCATGCCTGGACCTCCTTGTCCCTCCCAACTACAACATTGCAAGGCTGGACAGGCAATCTAGCAAAAAAGGGGGAGGCATTGCCTGCATTTACCGCTCTAACCTCCTCGTCACGGAACTCCTGGCAGACACCACGCACTCCTGTGAATACCTTGCACTTTCCATATGTAGCAGCACCACCCAACTGTGCAATCTGCACATCTTTTACCACCCCCCAGGCACGAATGACGCCTTCACTGACCACCTTATGGAAATTATCACAGCCAAGGTTTCCTCCAACTCTAAAGACATTTTCCTTGGTGACTTCAACCTGCACTGGAACGACCCCAAGGATCCGCATGTCAACGCCATCAAAGATCTCCTGGCCGACCAAGCCCTAACCCAAGCCTGCGCACTCCCTACACACTGGAAAGGCGCCACTCTTGACTGGATCATCGCTATGGAAACAATAGTCAAGCTTATCGCTATTGACCCTTGTGACTGGTCGGACCACCACGCTATCTCCTTCCTTTTACCTGGCACCCACAAGACAAGGGCACCGCAACAGGTGTTTCCCAAACGCTGGGTCAGAGACACCAAGAACCTTGATCCCAGGGAACTGGCAGCTTGCTGTAAGTCTGACTCCCCCCCCCCCCCCCATATCACATCAGTCAGTGACCTCAATGATCATTACTCTGCGACTATAACTAACATCCTTGATGACCTTGCCCCGCTAAAACTAAAAAGAACCCAAA
Organism: Calotriton arnoldi; assembly: GCA_963921515.1. Lineage (NCBI taxonomy): Eukaryota > Metazoa > Chordata > Amphibia > Caudata > Salamandridae > Calotriton > Calotriton arnoldi. The sequence goes on along the minus strand of CAWUFW010011963.1, from coordinate 470,409 downwards.
CCAAAGACAGAAACCCCTTGTTCAATGGGTCCCTCAACAGCGAGAGAAAATCCCTCCGGCAGTCAGAAAGAATCTGGAGACAGCACCCCTCAGCCACACATTTAAAACTTCTCCGCCAGGCCAGAAACGCCTACAACAGGAACATCCTCAACTCAAAAAAATAATTCTTCAGATCTGAACTGGGGAACGCCAAGAACAGACCCCGCAAACTCTTCGAATTGGTCAAACACCAATCCAACAAACTGGCCAAGACATCGAAAGAAACCCCCAAGTCACTAATATCATCCGAGGAATTCTCCTCCTTTTTCTCAGACAAAATCACAGCCTTAGGAAACGAACTCAGATCCGCAACCCACTCTCAACCCCTTCCAGATCTGCCTCCCTCCGAGCCGCCTCCACAGGCTTCACCCAAAAACCAAGCGCACTGGACCGACTTCAAAATCTATGACGAACACTCCATCTCGAAAATCCTATCCACCTTAAATCCGAACAACCACTTTAATGACCCACTCCCCTCTAACTGCCTAGCTGCCGCCGCCCAATCCATCATTCCTAGCTGGACTGCAATAATTAACGCCTCCCTTCTTCAGGGATCGATACCTGACTCTCTGAAAGCCGGTCAAGTCCTACCCATCCTAAAAAAGCTGGCGCTTGACCCTGCCTCCCCTGACAACTTTAGACCCATCTCTAACATCCCACTCTTAGCTAAAGTTCTGGAGAAGTGTGTGCAACAGCAGCTGAGCCAACACATCACTAACTTCCACCTACTAGATGACTTCCAATCTGGTTTCAGGCCAGGGCACAGCACGGAAACCACCATTCTCCACATCGTGGATGATGCCCTCTGAGCCCTTGACCAAGGCAAAACCTGTCTCCTAATCCTCCTAGATCTATCCTCGGCCTTCGACACGGTCAACCATGAAAAACTACTCGAACGCCTCAAACTCAGGATGGGAATGGATGGCTCTGTTCTTGAATGGTTTAGGTCCTTCCTCCACAACCGCACTCAGAGATTCCTAATTAACGGCAACCTGTCTGCTCCCTCTCCGGTCACGGTTGGAGTCCCCCAAGGATCAACCCTGTCCCCTACCCTCTTCAACCTTTACCTCGAGCCGCTTGCCGAAGTACTACACACCGCAAATATCTCCTACCACATGTACGCTGACGACACCCAAATCTACATCAAAATCTCCTCCCTCTAGGATTTTCTTTCCCTGAATGAAGCCCTGAAATTGACTGTCCAATGGCTCTCCTCCAATCAACTCAAACTCAACGCAAAGAAGACAGAATTTCTACTAATTTCCCCTCCCAAAAACAACCCTGAGACTCAGGTATGGATTAAGGCCATCACTGCCTTAAACTGTCCTCTGACCATCGTGGACTCGGCCAAATCCCTCGGAATAACCCTTGACTGTAACTTGAGTATGCGGGACCACATCAACTCGATGGCCAAATCAGCCAGATTCCACCTGAGCTACCTAAGGAAACTCAAACCTTTCCTTGATACTCCCGACCTAAAAATGGCAGTCCAGTCACTTGTCATCTCTAGACTTGAATATGGCTGCTCTACCCTCTCGGGTCTACCCAAGATCTCCCTGGCACCTTTAAAAGCCTGCCTCAACGCGGCCGCTAGACTACTAACTGGCTCAAGGAAATTCGACCACATTTCACCACATCTGAAAGCTCTGAACTGGCTTCCTCTACAGGCCAGAATCCAACTCAAATTGGCATGTATCACGCACAAGGCATTATACTCAAACTCCCCTGCATATCTTGCCCAGAAACTCGTGATATCCGGAGGAACCAGAAACTCCCGGTCCACCAGAGACCTCTTGCTCCAACCTGCACGTTTTCGGAAAAAGAAAACTTACAATTGGGCCTTCTCCGGGGCCGCACCAAGAATATGGAACTCACTCCCGCCCGCCATTAGACGAATCCCTTCTCTGGCTCGCTTCAAAAAAGATGCCAAAGCCTTCCTAATGGGCAAATTCCTCGCCTAAATATTGCCTTCTAATCATCCAGAGACCTTGCTCCACTTCCGTCTAATGCATCCCCCTGGAGTACCCATACACCATCCACCCGGCACCTCCGGGCATCCCACCATGGACCCTGGGACCTTGTTTCTCGTATATTGTAAATGTAATATGTAATTACTTGTCATTTTATCCCCTAAGTATCCAGCACTCCGCCCCCCCCCCCACTCCAAGTCTTTTGTCTATTACTGCGGATTCCTGTAAAGCGCTCTGATACCCTAACGGGTCAAGTTTGCGCTCTATAAAAACTCAAAATAAATAAATAAACGTGATTCAATAAAGGGCCTACTTTATGGCGTGCTTTAGAATTTTGTAGACAGGTTACTTGGCAGGTATCCTGTCTGCATTATTAAAAGTGCATTGCATTGTAATGCACTTGTAATAAAATGGATGTTATGTCTGTCATATTGCGACAGGTTTACCCGTCAGGAAAACTCAAAATCAGGTCCAAAATCCAGGGCAAAGTATAATATAATTTATGTGGCTTCTATTTGCAACATTTTATACGTGTGACTGTCCTGAATTCTATTTAGTTGGATTTTAACTCGCTCATAGACTTAACAGATGCCTCAGCAGTCTTTTTGCTACTACATTATATACTAGGGCACTTGGAGTAAGGTTGATGGGATATGCATGACACTTGGGATTGAATAACCTTCAGCAACACTTTACACCAGACCATAAATGTGAGCCTTCGATTTCTGACAGAAAATGTAAATAATGGTTAATAACAACATGGAAAGTTGTCTATGCTCCATGGTCTTCAGCTTCCCTTCCAGTTCTGCATAGCCTACCTCCAGAATGTGCAGCCTCATGGGGGTCAGCCACTGTGCCACCCATTTCTTTTGCTGGAAGGACATCTCAGTTTACAGTAATGGCACACTTTTATTATCTGTTCAAAATGGTCTTCACTAGGTTTACATGTAAAACTTGTGCTTTCTGTATATAAATAAAGGTTTCTTTGTTGTGTTGAGGAAAAAACTAAACAAAATAAATAACTTTTTGCATTTTCTTATGCTCTTTACAAGGGAGTGAGGAGGAGAAGGAAGAAACAAAAGCGAGAAAAAATAAGGGTGAGCCCATGAAACAAATGTAGTGCCATTTGTTTATGAGGATAATAACCTGCTTATAGCATGCACTTTATTTGTAGTATATTGTGTGTATGTCATTTTACGTTTGTAATGCTATAATAATGACAGTTTAAGTAGGACACACTATATATTGAAAAATGCTTTTTCTCTCTTTATAAGTGTAACTGCTACCATGCTTTAGCACTCATTTGTACCAGAGGTCTTTAGTAGATTTGCCTGTGGAGCTCCACTAGGACTTTCAATAATAGCCTTTGGTACTGAAAACTTACCGGAGACTCAACAGCGACATCTAGTAAATTACTGATATATTGCACTAGTTTGCTATTGATTGCTGGACCCCAGGCTCTTACTTGATGATGTCTCTGTGGAGTCAGCCTTAAGGATGTAGTAGCACTAAATGTGTCTGACTTTACATGGGCATCTAGTAATGTTCTATATTAATGCAGCTGCTATATTGTTTTGCAAAACGACTAAGGGGATCATGTAGAATGTGTGGCTACTGGCTTGGCTTCCAAACTCCTAGGGCAGAAGAGGTGCTGCCTCTGCTTGCCATTTGACAACTCGCACACCAAAGTTAGAATACCTGCTATGTTGGTGTGTAATTCTCTCTGAAAATAGTCCCACTGACATGACGAGAACTGTTTCAGTGGAAGTGCATGCAGACCAGGCCACCATTCATGATGGCCAGGCAGGTAAGTGTCTGTATTTTTCATGAAACAATTCTCCAGATGGTCTGGAGTTAGGTCAATCCCTGTGCCCAAATACTTCTGCTTGCAGCCTTTATAGAAGCAGGATGTAGTATATAATCAAAAACATTTCACAGCCAAGAACTTTGTTTCACGTAAGTTATGATTTCTTCTGCTTTTAACACCATAAAATATAATAAAAACCTCAGAAACTGCCTTCAAAACACAGTTATTGTGAAGATATGGTTATGAAATAAAACTGAAAAAAACTGAAATTGGCCTGTCTTAGTTACTAATACAACCAATAAACCCTATCTCCTTCATAAAAATCATACTCACCAAATACACTGCTTATGACCTCACAATATTTATATTAATGATGACGAAATTAAGAACCTAACATCATTAAATAACAACACATATCCAAATAAAGAAATGGTGATGTATCCATTGTGATGTTATCTATAATGCCTATGGTATGATGATATGTAGTGTCATCAGTGATGCCATCAGAGTCATTTTTGAAGTCGTCTGTCACATCATGTGTACAGACATCAGCAGAAGGGACTTATGCTGACATTCAGCCAGTTCCTGTACCCAATCCCGATGACAGCACAATCCATTTGCAGGACTTACCCGTCTGTGGCCCTAACCCCTGCAGCCCGCTGCTTTTGATCATGTGCAGCAGAGGTGCAGTGTTATGTTTTTTCATGTTTCTCTGGTCCTGCACTGGATGTGTGCTCCAAGACCTTCATTTGATCTGCAGGACCCAAATAAGGGATAGGGATCTGAGAATCCACCGCAGGATCTCCAACACCCTCAAGATAAACTATTTCTTTTTGTTTTGTGCCAAAGGGAGTTATTTATGGGCCTCCCTCACAAAGTATTGGGTCATGGTATGTTCACCCTTCAGCCTTAAGTCCCATTTTCTTTTTTATCGATCATCGTGAGAAAGTGCCGCTTTTGACATGGTTAGCCCCCCACTCTTTGCCTGGAAAATGATGTGATTTTGTTTGTAAGTGCACAGGGTCCCTGTCAACCAAGTCCCCTGTGCCAGTGCTCCTTCCCTTAAACTGTACCACGATTGGCAATTTCAGCTCCCCTGTAAATCCCTAATAAATGATACTCCTGGTACCTAGGGCATGGGGACTGAAGAGGGTCCCCTAGGGACACCTCACCAAGGCCATGCCATTACCACTGCAGCTTGCATACCTTGGTGAAGTGAAAAATGACAAAGTCGACATGGCTCACTGCCCGTGTGCCATGTCCAGCGGCACTGCCCAAGGTATAGGTAAGTCACCCCTCTAGCAGGCCTTACAAGCCCTAAGGCAGGGTGCACTATATCTCAGGTGTGGGCATATCTGCATGAGAAGATATGCACCTACAATAGTCAAGTCTATTCTTTAATATTGAAAGTGCCTGTAAATCCATTAAAAATACATAGGTTGGAAACTCTACAACTCGAGTTCCCCAGCACCATGATGGCTTCACTGAACTCAGGAGTGTTTGGTACCAAAGTACTCCTCTTGACAAACCCACACTGATGCCAGTGCTGGATTTATTAAAACATGTAGTCAGAGGGCACCTCATAGGTGCCCCCTGAAAACCTACATATCTTGGTGTGGTCTCTGACTGACATTAGGCAGCCTGCCACCACCAGTCATGTTTCTGGATCCCTCAGAGAGCAGAGTTTTTCTGCTCTCTGAGGCCAGAAAAACAAGGCACATCCTGGGTGGAGGTGTCACACCTTCCCTCCAGGATGAGCACAGTGCCCAAGAGGGAAGCTTCAAAGGCCTTGCCGCCTTTGTAATGCAACCCCAGCCTCTGCTGCTAGCACCCGATGGCAGCCCCCAGTTCAAATCACTACTTTTGGCGGGAGAACCGGCGGGAAAACTTAGTAAGAATAGGAGGTGTGCCCCCCTTTGCCAACTCCACCCCTCAGGCGCTGGAGGCGAAGTAAAGCACACTTTTCAGTGCCAACCATCTTGAAGATGGTGGGACTTATCCAATCAGGGCTAGGGTGGCACAGGAGGGTGGCATAATAGTGGGTGTAGACACCCCAGGTAAGAAACCCACTGGGCCCTACCTGTTACTCCCTTGTAGCACCCCTAAATCTAGTAATTAGGTGGCTCCCCCAGACCCTGAAATCAGATTTCAATGACCTACAAAGAAGAGCCGCGCAGCAGTGAAGACTGAAGACACCAACTGACTTGCTGACTTGGCCCCAGCCCTACCGGCCTGTCTGCAGCCCTCAAAGACCCTGCTGAAGAATAGCGACTCGCTCCACAGGCCAGCGACCTCCAGAACCCTGGGAGGATTGCCTGCTTTCAAGAAAGACTCCTAATTTCCTGTGGACAGCGGACCTGCCCAGAAGAAACGGTCTGCAAAGAAAAAGAACTCTGCCCTGAGGAACCGAAACTTGCCTCCGGCTCCACCTCTGCACCTGACGCCCATGACCCAAGTTCAAATGGCCCACCAGTCCTGCAAAGGTTTCCCAGCGCTTCTGAGCCTGAGTTCACTGTATGCTGACCCCTGCCGTACTCCTCCCCGACGCCTGTAGCCTCAACTTGAAGACCCCCCCTGACCGCGACCTGCCCGGTAAGAGTTTTTTTCTGAGGCCTTAGGACACCCCTACACCCGAAGCCCCTGGGCCTTGGGGACTTCAACCTTCGTTGTCCCTGCGTCCCCTAACATCTCTAATTACCTGGGTAGCTGTGGGTTTTCTTTGTCTGGCCTCCTGGTCTGAGCCTGCAGCCTTTCTTAAATACTGATCTCCCCAATTGGTTAACATTGGGCACCCGACACTGTGTTGGCACGTCACCCGGCCGCCCCTGTGCCATTGAGGGTATTAGTTTGGTGCTGCCCTGTGGCCCTCCCTTGTACTTACCTTAACTCCAGGAGATCGACTCCTGACACCGCTATGCTCACCTGTGACCAGCACAGCTTCGAGTTCTCCCAGTCTCCATTGGTTAACATTGGTTGCTCAACCTCGAATTTGACCTCTGCACCCGGGCGCCCCTGTGATAATGGTGGTGCACTCTTGGAACTGATTTGAACCCTGCCTGGTGTTGACCAAAGACCCTGAAGGCAGAATCTGTAAGCCGAGTACTTACCTGCAAAAACTGCATTCCTGTTTTCCTCCCATAGATTAACATTGCAAAGTTTGAAATTTGCAGTGTCCACTGTTTAAAGTATAAAGTATTTTTCCTGAAAAACGTACTTACCTTTTTGTAAACATCTTGGTCTTAATATAAATCTTGAAAGAAGCTTATTTTTTTTAAAATTGATGTGGATCTCCTTTTTGAGTCATGTGTCATTTGTTAGTCACTATGTGCATAACAAATGTCTTAGACACTTCTCTGTGTTAGGCCTAAGGCTGCTCACCCACACTACCACAAATAGAGCACTTTGGATTTACATTGAGTCCTGTACACTTCTGGGAGAATCTCTGGACTCTGTGCACGATATAATCCCTTAGTGGTATACCATATACAGAGCCAGCTTCCTACATCGATGCAGTGCTTAGTGCACTGCATCAGGGAAAGCTATGCAGAAATTGAAAATTTTCTGTAACACCCAAACAATCAGATTTCTTGGATTGATGGATCATGGTAAAATGCAAAATGCTCAATTTTATTACCGCAGATATTTCTGCATGTTGCATTTTTCCAAGGCTTTGAAGATATTTCTTAATGGAAGGTATCAAGTTGACTGTAGGTTTTATTTCCATCTAAGGATGGAAATCATTTTGAGTACTTTGACTTTCAATGTAAGTGTGCCATCTCCATTTTTCTTTTTTATAAGAACTGCATTGTTTTTTGGTGACTCTTTCCTCTCCTCCAGATTTAGACTTCACTGGGGTCTGGTGGGGATTTATTTCCTTGATGTTGGTTACTGGCACCCCTAGGGGTTTGTGATCTTTACTGTCTGCCATGATGTGCCTCCTGAGATGACTTTTGAAATTAGTATTCTGCTTTGGACTTCAGAAATAGGTAAGTAATAAAACGATCAAAATGAGTGGTATTAATAGGCTAATAAGCCTGAGGTCTTGGGCCTACAACTGCCCTCTATTGCAGTAAAGACAAAAATTCATATAGAAATCTTGCAGGCCGGGCCAGGCACATCTGAGTCCTTGCTCCCTTTCAGTGAAGCCCTCACTGACACCTTAATGGGCAACTGGTCGAAGCCCGATTCTTGGCCACTGGTGAATAGGCCGGTGGCTAGACACCATAGACCGGTGCCTAGCGATCCTGTTTTCCTAACTAAACATCTTACTCCATAGAGCCTTGTTGTTCAGGCTTCATCCAGAAGGTTGAATCCCAGTTAATTCCCCACTACTCCCCCAGATAGGGAGTATAGAGGATTGATGCATTCAGAAAACAAATGTTCTTTTCAGCTAGCCTAGCATTAGTCAGTGTCATTTGTTTATTGGACCGGTATACGCATACCCTCTGGGACAAGGCCTGCGAGATCTTGCGGCTGTCCCAGAAGTCCTTTGGGCCTCACTCCCTTCGCTTCTTTTGTGGCCATTAAGTGTGGTCAAGATGCAGCCAAAGATGTTATCTGTGCTGGCCTTGATACTACTGATTATCTGGGAAGGGCAGTCGGCACCAGTGTGATGCTCCGCTGCCATGCATGGATGCGCTCCAAAGGATTCTGTGGAGACGTACAGGCCTCTCTCATGAATATTCCTTTTAACAGCTCATGCCTGTTCGGGGAAAAGCTGATTCTGTCTTGGAATATTTTGAAGAGGGTAGGGCCATGGTATTCTTTCTGGGTATTTAACCTCTGCCAAATAGTTTCCCCACCAGTTCAAGAAATTCCGAGGCCGTTCTAGGGTGCTGGCATATATGCAGCGTCAGTCTCTTCAGCCTCTGCACCATTCACCTCAATCCTTTCAAGAACAGGGATGTTGATCTAGCAGGCAACGTGCAGGCCACCGAGGGGACCAGTCGTCCCAGTTCCCTTCCTCTGCAGCAACAACCACCAAGCTGGTTTAGCTTGCCATCAGTGGCATATGATCACCCAGTGAGATGCAGGATCCAGCATTTTCTCCCAGGGTGGCAATCCACGTCCGACAAATGTGTCCATCAAATTGTTCAGCATGGCCTTGCCCTTTTTTCTGCCAAATCTTCCACTCTATCCAGAGCGAATCTCAGAAGAGCACCTGTCCATTCTCTTGAAGGTGATGAAAGTTTTATTTTCCAAAGGAGACATCAAGAGGGTTCTATACTCAGAAATAGTGGAAGATTTCTACTCTTGCTATTTCCTTGTGCCAAGGGAGGATGAGGACTTTAGGCCCATTTTTACATCTTTGTTCTCTGAATCCCCTTTCTGTGGAAGGACAGGTTCAAAATGCTAATGCTGGCCTGTAGGAAAGTGGGTTTCTGTTGCAGTAACCCCCCGCCCTTTTTGCCAGATTTCTGATGTACTTTGAATGTGCCCTGAGTCCCTGCCAATCAGGTTCTCAAGGCCTGTGCTCTTTCCCAAAACTGTACCTTTGTTTCCACAGTTGGCACACCTCTGGCCCACATGTAAGTCCCTTGTAAAAGGTACCACTGGTACCAAGGGCCTTGTGACCAGAGACGGTCTCTAAAGGCTGCCTCATGTATTGTGCCACCCTCAGAGACCCCTCACCTAACACATACACACTGCCATTTTGCGACTGTGTGTTTTGGTGCAGGCAAAACTTAAGAGTCGACATAGTACACCTCCCTGTGTGCCATGCCCACCAACCATTGCCTGTGGCATAGGTAAGTCACCCCACAAGCAGGACCTAACAGCCCTAAGGCAGGGTTCACTATACCACTGGTGAGGGCACAGCTGCAATGGCAATATGCCCCTACAGTGTCGGTGCCGTTCACGGACATAGTAAGTGCAGTCGCGCCATTTTCAGTACATGGGCTGGGAGTTGCCATTACAAACTGCATAGCTCCATGATGGCTTTACTGAATACTAAGGAGTTTGGTATGAAACTCCTCAGCATAATAAACCCACATGGATGCCAGTGTTGGATTTATTACAAAATGCACTCAGATGGCATCTTAGAGATGCCCCCTGAAAATTTACCAACTCCCTCGTGTCCAGCTGACTGGTCTACACCAGCCTGCCACGCACCAACATGTTTCTGACTCCCTGAGATGGGAGCCCTTGCGCTCTTGTGTGTCTGAGACAAAGGCTGCTTGAGGTGCAGGTGATTTACACCTACCCCTAAGCAGGAACTGCATTCAGGGCGGTGAGCCCGCCCCCTCAACCAAGCCCCATTTTTGACAGCAAGGTTGGCGGGAAAATTAGTAGTCAGGAGAGGTGTGTCCCCTCTCCGCCAGGACCATCCATAAGGTGCCCTCGACCGAGGTGACTCCCTTCTTAGGAAATCCTCCCTCTTGAATGGAAGGATTCTACCCAATCAGGTTAGGGGGATGCCCACTCCCCAAAGGAAGGGAACATTCTGAGGGTGTAGTCACCCTAAAGGCAAGTAGCCCATTGGTTACCATCTGCCCGTATCTGTAACGCCCCTAAATTCAGTATTTAGGGGCACCCCTGAACCTTGATCCTCAGATTCGCCGGACCAGAAAAGAAGATGGGAGAGGACCGCTGCCGAGGAAAGAGCGGAAAGGTCTGAAACGCGTCAGGCTTTAAAACGACATGAAAGCTGTGATTGAAATCGGCATGCAGGTCTACGTTTTTACCTATTAAATGACTTGCAGCATGCTGGTGCCCGAGTGCATCCTTGCCTGGTGGGCAACTTGGGAGCTTGAATTTACACGCGGCAGTCCTGCCGCGAAGGACGCACCACCCTGTAATTTTTGGGGGCCACGTGGTCTGGTATTTCCACTGTCAAAGATCGCACTTAATCTCACTTGCATGGGCCGGTAAACAGCCTAGAATTACGTGGGAGATTCTTACACTTCCCTTGTGCCAGGGCTTGCTCAATGCATCTGACAAAGCATTATATGCACTGTGTGCCCATCCCAATCTGTCCATTTCTGGCTATATTCTACCAAGTTTCAACCACACATGGCTGTAGAGGCCAACTTAACTTTCCATACTCCTCTGTCCACTGCACTATACCAATCATACAAGCACTCACGCACTGAGGTCACCACGGTCGATGGCTTAAAATGGGCATGGGACAGACTCAGACGTCATGCCAACTTTCAATGCATATACACTCCATCCGTTCCTATAGCTAACAACCCAATGATACCAGGACTGCTGGACACGGTTGCAAAGTCCAGAGCGCACAAGTGGAAACTGTTCACATTTGCAGACTTATACCCTGAAGGCCAATTCCTTCCCTCTCCTACACAGTCTCATACCCCTCGACCTACGGGGATGGACGAACTTTTATACCATCAGCTGTGAGCCGCATGCCACACAAAACACAGTACATTCCCTGAGCCTCCACCCACGTTGGACGCCCTGGAACATTTGCTAACCAATGTCTCACACCATAAGCTGGTCACACGTCTTTTTACCATTATGCAAGACAAGGCGCCAATACGTACTCCCAAAGCCTATGCCTAGTGGATGATGGACACAGACACACCCATAACAACTGAGCAGTGGGCATATTGCTGCGAACAAACAGCGGCTCTATCACCTAGCTATAGATTACGTCTTTTACATTTTAAATTTCTCCATAGATTATACCGCACACCCATATAATTGCACCACATGGGCTTAAGGGGAAGGCGAACTGTGAGTGATCTTTCCTACACCTCGCTTGGGAAAATCGCAGATTACTGGCATACAGTACACGATACCCTTCAACAGATCATCGGTCACCCCATGCCGCAGACACCATTTGTGAGCCTCTTGGGTTATGTTAAAGACATGCTGCTGGAACACAGACGCCTGACTGCTATGCTCCTGTCATTAGCCAAACGCCAACTCTCCAAACACTGGAGGAGAAAGGCCATGCCCCGGGCTGCACTCTGGCTGAAAGATGCAGGTTACTGTCATGAACAACTAGCTGCCTAATGGGAATCTGACCTAAAGATATATGGGAACCACTGTTAGTGTACCTGAGATTGCGGGATTCTCTCACTCCACATATGCAAGCAGGCAGTTCTCAGTAGATATGATTCAGTGGAGGCATTGGGATGAGTAGTTTAGCATCAGGTTGCAATGCACATAATGTTACTTTGATGTGGTGTCAAGTGTAATAAATCCCTTCTTGGTGTACCTCTGAAAATTGCCCTTTATAGGCATTAAACCTGATCTGTGTAATGTTACTGATAAACAGTGTAGCTCGGGATATGAAATCTGGCGTGACGCTATGATGTTAACTGAACATGACTTCTCTGTTTCCCCCTCCCTCCTCCCCTCTACCCAGTTACTTGCCTGCTGTAGTTGTTTGAGGCTGCTGCCTTGTATTGAATTATTATATAAAATGTCAATAAAGAGAATTTAAAAAAAAACACTCAGACACTCACACACCCACTCACAGACCCACTCAGACACTCACACACCCACTCACATACCTATTCACACACTCACAGACCTACTCACAGATCCATACAGACACACACACTCACAGATCCACACAGACACTCACATACCCACTCACTGACCCCCTCACAGACCCACTCACAGTCCCACTCACACACCTACTCAAAGACCCATACAGCCACTCACACACTCACCGTCCCATACAGCCACTCACACACTCACCGACCCATACAGCCACTCGCACACCCACTCTCAAACCTTACAGGTTACAGTGAGGAACAAAAATTAAAAAACCTTAGAAATTCACATAAAAACACAAATGTTACAGGGATGTTATAGTTAGGCTCAAATTTCACTCGTACAAAACCATAGAAATTTAGCAGTTATAGTTACCTGAGCTAACTATAACTTACGCCCCTGCAGTGGACTGCTTATGACCTCATATATTACATCACTCATGACATGGTCAGTGACATCACTCATGACATTACTGATGACATTGCAAATGACATCACTGATTACATCATCCACAAAAATCATTCACACCCCCATACAATCTCTCATACACCAACTCACACACCCACACAACCACTCACATACCTATTCTCAGACCCATATAAGTACTCACACACCCACTCACTCATTCTTACAGCCACTCACACACCCATTTACTTACTCATACAGCCACTCACGCAATCACTCACTCAGTCATGCAATTACTCAAACATCAACTCATATATCAAAAGAGCCACTCACACAGCCACACACTCACCTATACAGCTAAACTTACCCAAACTTATTCTCCTGACACACCCATACACCTACTCATAATCCCACTAGCTCAGCAATACAGCCACTCAAACACTAAGTCATACAGACATACAGCCACTCAGTACTGAGTTACTCACCCATGCAGCTACTTACAAACCCACTCACTCACCCATACAACCACTAGCACAACCACTCACCCACACAGATACTCACACGCCCACTCACATAGTCATACAGATACTAACACAAGTACTCATTCACCTATACAGTCACTGACACAAGCGTACACTCACCCATACAGTCACTCGCACACTCACTTGCCCATACAGTCATTGACACACCCACTCACTCGTCCATACAGAGACTCGTACAGCCTCTCACACACCCATTACGCTCACCAGCACAGCTACTCACACAGACACTCACCCATAGAGCTACTCACACAACAACGTATTCACCCATTCAGCTACTCACAAACCCACTTAATCACCCATACAGCCACTCACACACCCACTCAATCACCCATACAGCCACTCACACACCCACTCACTCACCAAAAAAGCTTCTGACACAACCAGTCGCTCACACATACAACCAATCACGCAGCCACTCTCACACATAGATTCAGACACTTACACAGCCACTCAGATAATTTATGTTTGAAATAGTATCGCTCATCAGTAGTAGGGAAAGAATAGTAAATTAACTTGTACAGTAGCTTAGTATCTGTCTTTAACTCTCAGAAATGTTTTCAAAACACTTACACTCACTGAATGATGTCATCAGTGATGTAATTTGATATGTCATCAGTGATGTCACTGACCATGTATGAGTGATGTAACATGTGAGGTCATAAGCAGTGCATTGCGTGGGCATACATTATAGTTAGCTCAGGTAACTATAACTGCTGAATTTCTGTGGTTTTGTATGAGTGAAATTTGAACCTAACTATAACATCCCTGTATCCTTTGTTTTTTTCTGTGAATTTATATATATATATTTTTTAATTTAAAAAAAATTGATTTTATAGATTAATTTCACAAACAAACAAACAAAATTGTTTAATATCGGTTGTTGTTGAAGGATTTAAGGATTGCTATACATCAACATTCGGGAAAAAGAAGAAGAAAAGGAAAGGGGGAGGAAAACAAATGGGGGAAGGGGGGGTGTTCCACATGTGTATTTCTGTGCATTCGAATACAGAGGTTGCGATAGAGGCACGTTGTGTTAATTCTGAGGTGGATATTGAAGAGATAGGTAGTGTGTGGGTAGCAAACATCATGTCAAACACAATGGGGAGTGTAAGACTCTAGTGCGTTGATTCTATGGACGGGTGTGGAGGAGTTCTGTATACAGGCCCATCTGGGTTAGGTGAGCATGGAGGTGAGCTGGCTGTAGCGGGCTGTTGTATCGGGTGTAGATAGTGGCGATATATATGCCAGATATCTTTAGGTCGTGAAGTTGGTGGCTGAAGTGAGCGTATATGTCGGTTTGCATATCACAGTAACTCATGCTTCGGAGCCACGCTTCCTTTTTGGGGTGTTGTCTGGTGCCCCAGTGCAACGCGATCTCTCTTTTGGCTAGTAATAGCGCTATGGCGACGAACCTGCGGTAGCAGAGTTTAATATCGCTAATTATTCCCAGCAAGGCCAGCTTTGGGGAAGGGGACAGTGGCATGGAGATAATGTCCGCGAGCGTTTGAAATACTTCAGTCCAGTATGTAGCTATCAGTGGGCATGTCTATGTCATGTGTACAAAATCAGCGTCAGGGGCAAGGCATTTGGGGCAGCTTGATGATTTGGTAGGGTCATATTTGGACAGTTGTCGTGGGGTGATGTAGATCCGATGTATGAATTTGAAGTGAATTAGTTTATACCTATGGTTGGGAGAGACCCTTTTGATTTGTTTGTGGCTGCAAGCCCACTCCTTGTTAGTCAGTGGTTGACCCAGGTCTTCCTCCCAACGATGTCGCACCCCCATGTCTTGTACTCGCTTAAGCGCCATACATGCCTGATATAGCTTGGTGACCAAATGAGAACCATCTTTTTCTGTTATAATCAGTGTGAGGGGTGTGAAATGCTCAGGCGGATAAGGGAAAGAAAAAGTGGCCGAGCGGAGAGCACCGAGCACTTTGGTTGCTATGAATTTATCCATATAGGACATCTCGGTCCACACGACTAGGTCCGTCATGGTTATTGCATGCCTGTCTGGAAACAAAGAACCAATGGTGCGCAGTTGGAGCTTGTTAAGAGTGCGTTGAACTACCGCTTCAGAGGTGGGCGATTATAGGCCGTGGCGGTGCACCAAGAGGAGGGCGGGGGCCCAGGGATCTATGTGCTCTTTCCACAATGAAAGTCTTGGAGAACTTGTCTGCTCCGAACAGTTCAGTAAGCAACGTTTCAAAAAATGACTCATGGCGCTCAATGTTTGTAGATTCCGCCAGGCTGAGGATACGAATGTTGTTTCTTCGTGACTGTCTCTCTAGGTCTTCATTTTGTATGGCTACGGTCTTGAGCAGTCGTTCCATTCTCTCCAGCCGGCGTATAGTATCTTTGGCTTGGTCTTCGTGGATAGAGATACGCTGTTCTGGTTCGTCAAGCCTAGTGTTGTGCCCATCTAGATGCTCCCCCATTCTGTCCAGCCTGGAGGTGAGGGAATCAAATTTGGAGTCTATTGCGCGGAACCCAGCACGGAGCTCCGCCATTATAGCTGCCGCACACTCCAGGGCGGAAGGTTGCTCGCTCCTCTCCGGCCCCTCACCAGCTTTGAGGTCCCGGTCTGAGCGCTCCGATGTGCCCGGTTTTTCCAAGGTCAGCCTGCGTTGCTTTGGGTCCCCCGACCCATTTCTGTGGTCTAAGCACGGGTATCAGCTGGGGATGCCACGGGGAGTGATGGAGATGTTGTAGTTGAGTAGGGGCAAGTAAAGAGACGGTGACTGCAATCTGAAACAGCCACTCAGCCAGGCATCAAAGGATGCAGGATCACATGGGGGGTAGAGGGAGGTATTTGAGTTCCCAGTGCTCCAGGCGGCAAGAGGCTATGTTTCACGAGTCCGCAAGCAAAGGGGGGACCGTCCTGCTTAGATTATGGCCGCTTCCTATGTACCATGTAGGTGACGGTCTGCTCAAACGTTAGCCACCTGCACTTCTGAAATATATGAGGGCTTTCCCTCCGGTGTCCACGGGCTCAGCTCCAGCTTGGGAAGGTGCGTGTGTATTATCATCGCCTGGTGGGGCCGGCGTGGGGGAGCTCGTGGTGGTGCTGCGGGGCCTAGCAGAATGGATGTGGTGACGAACCCGGCCCGTTCGGGCCTTTGCGCCAGGTCCCTGCACTATGCCTGCGTGTCAGGTCGCTTGTGGCGCTGCTAGGCGCTGTCTGTTCATGTGGGTCTCCTGTGCGAATATTGTTCAACCCCTATCAACAATTTGGCGGCCAGTAATGTCCATTTCCCTTGTCCCAAGAGGTTTGGCCTGTCTTGCCGCCTCTCTATGCGTGTCTCCGGCCTGCCGTGGTCGTGCTCGGCGGTGTGTGCACTTGCCTCTGCCAGCGTTGCCCGTCCACGGTTGCCGCCCCGACCGATGGCTTTCCCCCCATCATCCACGGCCCACGACGGAGGGGCGTGCGTGCTGGATCCCAGTGTGGGGGCGTTGCAGGGCCCGAGGAGGGGGTCGATGCTGGTTTTTGCCGGCACTGGACTATGTGACGGGCCTACTCACTAAGCCCTCCTGCCAGGCCGCGTGTGCCACTGTTTGTCCTTGCTGACTCACCCGGGCCCCGGCCGTCGATGGCGTCTGTCCCTCCTTGACGGGTCCACGGGTCTATTCCCAATAAGTTTGGCGTCGTTTGACGAATCATCGCGAAATTTTCAAAACTAGTGGGGCGCTCCGGTCCGCTCCTGTCTTGAAAGTTTCGGGGTGATTCATCAAGCGGCGGCCGAGAAAAAAGGGGGGTCCCAAAACGCGTTTTCTCCGTTTTCTCCATGTTAATTCCCATAGGAAATTTTAGCCATGGCTACAGCCCGAACTGCTGAACAGAATTACACCAAATTTTGCAAAAAGGTAGCGCTTGGTTCAGAAAGCGACCTTTTTTTAAATGGTGTAAATCCGTTCAGTAGTTGCGGAGAAATTCAAAAAATAAGAGTGAAAAAATCGATTTCCCATAGGAAACTTTATGCAAGGCTACAGCTGAACGGAATTACACCAAATTTGGCAAAAAGGTAGTGCTTGGTTCAGAAAGCACCCTTTTTAAAAATGGTGTAAATCCGTTCAGTAGTTGCTGAGAAAATACAAAATAAATGTTTCGATATTTAGAGGCATGGAGGATCCGCGCACCCTCCCGACCACGAGCTGCATGCTAATTGGCTGTCAACACTCCAAATCAGGAAGTGTTGGCAGTTATCTTGTCCTCGGCAGAACCGAGGAACAAGATAGCAGTAAAAAAAGTGCGCAATACGCAAAAAGGGGGCAGGGTAGAAACACCCTGACCCCCTAGGCCTGCTCAGGGGGTCCTACAAGGACCCCCAGGGCCCCCCAAATTATTATTATTTTTTTTAAAATCGGCAGGATGCGCTTAGGGTGCGCGGATCCTGCCGATTTAAAAAAAAAACGAAGCGCGGGCTCCCGCGCTTCTTTGGTAATTGGCCCCGGGTGGGCCAAGTCCCTGGGGCATGCGGGGGTTAAGTTTTATGTGTGGGGGGACTCTAAGGTCCCCAAGCCCCCGGGGACCGCCACCCCCGGGGCTTTAATAAAGAAATGGTGCGGGAGGGCTCTCTGCCCTCCCGCAGCCCCGGGACCGCCACCCCCGGGGCTTCTTTTTTAAAATGACCTGTGTTGGGGGGCTCGAGCCCCCACACGCCCGGGACCGCCACCTCCCCGGGGCACTAACATGTAAATTAGGGGTCCGTTAAGGACCCCGAGCCCCGGGACCACCACCTCCCGGGGCTGTGCATTGGATGGGAGGGGGCCGCGCGGCCCCCCTCCTGGAGCCTGTGGTGGCCCTGGGGACCGCCACCCCCCAGGGCCGGCTCCTGCAGTGTCCCGGGGTGCCTACCCCCGGGACACTGTAGTTTGCAATGACAGGACGGGAGCCTCGCGGCTCCCGTCCTGCCATTGCAAACTGCTTTGCTTCATTGAAGCGAGAGCAGGGAATCGGCCACGGGAGGGGGGCCACGCGGCCCCCTTCCCGTTTTTATTTTAAAAATGAAAAAAAGAGTGGTAAGGCCCCAGGGCCCGAAAAAGGAAAAAGGAAGGGGGCTACACAGCCTCCCTTCGGGGGGAGGGGGGAAACAAAACAAAAAAAAACGATCGTGCCTCAGGCCCCGCCCTTCCTTTACCACTCTGCAAACGCGCCCTGGCGCGTTTGCAGAGGGGAACGAATCCCCTTGAATACTGGGGGTCCTGGGGCCAACTAGCCCACCAGGAACCTCCAGTATGCGCCAGGGCTGCGTTGCAGAGAGGTGTACAGAGGCCACGCCCCTTTACACCTCACTGCAACGCAGATCTGTGGTGCTTACTGGAGGTACCTGGTGGGATAGTTGGACCCCAGGGACCCTCAGGATTCAAGGGGACTTAATCCCCCAACTTAAAACGCGCCACGGGGTGCGTTTGCACAGTGGTGAAGGGAGGGGGCGGGGCTTCAGGTGACATGTGTGCAAACAGGCCCCGTGGCGCATTTTAAGATGGGGAATCAATCAATCAATCATGTCACTTATTAAGCGCACTACATACCCGCGAGGGTCTCAAGGCGCTGGGGGAAGAGGGGGGTGGTGCTGCTACTGATCGAAGAGCCAGGTCTTGAGGAGTCTTCTGAAGGCCAGTAGGTCTTGGGTCTGCCGAAGGTTGGTGGGGAGGGTGTTCCAGGTCTTGGCGGCGAGGTGGGAGAAGGATCTGCCGCCGGCGGTCGTTTTCCGGATTCGGGGGACTGTGGCGAGGGTGGTGGAGCGGAGCTGGCGGGTGGGGGTGTAGGAGCTGAGTCGTCTGTTGAGGTAGGCTGGTCCGGAGTTGTGGAGTGCTTTGTGTGCGTGGGTGAGGAGCTTGAAGGTTATCCTCTTGTTGACAGGGAGCCAGTGCAGGTCTCTCAGGTGGGGTGTGATGTGGCTGCGTCGGGGGATGTCGAGGATAAGACGTGCAGAGGCGTTCTGGATGCGTTGCAGCCGTCTCAGGAGCTTAGCCGTCGTTCCTGCGTAGAGGGCGTTTCCGTAGTCCAGCCTGCTGGTGACGAGGGCCTGGGTGACTGTTTTTCTTGTTTCGGTGGGGATCCACTTGAAGATCCTGCGGAGCATTCGGAGGGTGTTGAAGCAGGATGAGGAAACGGCGTTGACCTGCTTAGTCATGGAGAGGGTGGGGTCGAGGATGACCCCTAGGTTGCGTGCGTGGTCGGTGGGTGTCGGGGCTGGTCTCAGTGATGTCGGCCACCAGGAGTTGTCCCAGGCTGAAGGGTTGGAACCAAGGATGAGGACCTCCGTCTTGTCTGAGTTCAGCTTCAGGCGGCTGGTCCTCATCCATTCGGCGACGGCCTTCATTCCTTCGTGGAGGTGGGCTTTGGCGGTGTGAGGTCTTTGGTGAGGGAGAGGATCAGCTGGGTGTCGTCGGCGTAGGAGATGATGTTGAGGCTGTGCTGTCGGGCGACGTGGGCGAGGGGTGCCATGTAGATGTTGAACAGCGTTGGGCTGAGGGAGGAGCCTTGGGGTACGCCGCAGATGATCTTGGTGGCCTTGGATCGGAAGGGGCGAGGCGGACGCTTTGTGTTCTGGCCGGAGAGGAAGGATGTGGTCCAGTCCAGGGCCTTCTCTTGGATCCCGGCGTCGTGAAGGCGTGTTCGTAGTGTGTGGTGGCAGACCGTGTCGAAGGCGGCTGATAGGTCCAGGAGGATGAGGGCTGCTGTTTCTCCGTTGTCTAGCAGGGTCCTGATGTCATCGGTGGCGGCGATGAGGGCGGTTTCGGTGCTGTGGTTGCTGCGGAAGCCGGACTGGGAAGGGTCCAGGATGTTGTTCTCCTCGAGGTAGCGGGTCAGTTGTTTGTTGACGATTTTCTCGGTGACCTTCGCGGGGAACGGGAGCAGAGAGATGGGTCGGAAGTTCTTGAGGTCCTTGGGGTCTGCCTTGGGTTTTGAGTAAGGCGGTGATCTCGGCGTGCTTCCAGCTTTCCGGGAAGGTTGCTGTCTCGAAGGAGATGTTGATTATTTTCCGGAGATGGGGCGCGATGGCTGTACTGGCTTTGTTGAAGACGTGGTGAGGGCACGGGTCTAGCGGTGAGCCGGAGTGGATGGTGTTCATGATCTCGCTGGTGTCCTCGTCTGTTGATGTTGGTCCAGGAGAGCAGGCGGTTGGTGGTTGTGGGGCAGTGGTCTCGGTGGTTGCCGGGGCGGTCGTGGTGTTGAAGCTGTCTTGGATGTCGGCGATTTTGCGGTGGAAGAAGGTGGCCAGTGAGTCGCATCAGTCTCGCGACGGCGGGATGTCGTTGGTGTTGGAGCTGGGGTTGGAGAGTTCCTTCACGATGTTGAAGAGCTCTTTGCTGTTGTGTGCGTTGTTGTCTAGGCGGTCTTTGAGTGAGGCCCTTTGGCGGATCTGATGAGGTGATGGTGACTGCGGGTGACGCTCTTGTGGGCGGCGTAGCTGTCCGCTGTCCGTTCGTGGAGCCAGATCTTCTCCAGTTTTCGGCATGTTCGCTTGGAGGCCTGGAGGTCTTCGGTGAACCAGGTGGCTTTCTTGCTGGTGTGGCTGTTGGGCGGATTCTTGAGCGGGGCGAGGGTGTTGGCGCAGTCGTCGATCCACTGTCTGAGGTTGCGGGCGGCGGTGTCGGGGTCGGAGGGTTCGGCGGGTGGGCTCAGGGCGAGGGTTGTGGTTAGCTGGTCTTCGGTGACTCTGCTCCAGCAGCGGCGAGGCATTTGTTCGGTGCGGTGGTGCGTGGTGGGCTTCCTGTAGGTGAAGTGGATGCAGTGGTGGTCAGTCCAGTGGGGTTCGGAGGTGTGGTTGAAGGAGACATGTGGGCTTGCGGAAAAGATGGGGTCTAGCGTGTGGCCGGCGGCGTGGGTGGGTGTAGTCACGAGCTGTCTGAGTCCGAGGGTGGCGAGGTTGTCGATCAGGGTGGTGGAGTTGGTGTCCTTGTTGTTCTCGAGGTGGAAGTTCAGGTCCCCGAGGAGGATGTAGTCCGTGGAGGCGATGGCGTGTGTGCTGACGTAAGTCAGCGATAGAATCGCTGAACTGTGGTCGGGGTCCGGGGGTCTGTAGATGAGGGTTCCTCTGAGGGTGGTGTTGGGATCGGTGTGGATCTGGAAGTGCATGTGTTCGGCGGTGCTGAGGGTGTCGTCGGTGTTGGTTGGAGACTCTGAGGGTGTTCCTGTGGACGATGGCGATGCCTCCTCAGACTCGTAGTGCGGTCCCTGCGGGTGATCTTGTAGCCGTCCGGGATGGCAATGGCAATGTCGGGGGCTCAAGCGGGATTCAGCCAGGTCTCCGTCAGGAATGCGACGTCTGGGGAGGTTGAGTCGAGAAGGTCCCAGAGTTCGATGGCGTGTTTGCGGGCGGAGCGGGTGTTGAGGAGGATGCATCTGAGGTAGTTGGGTTCTTTCCTGGGTGGTGGTTTGGCGGGGCGGGTGCTGGCGAAGCTGCAGTTCCGGCAGGTGAAGGGCCCTTGGGTGCGCTTCGGGGTGGCCCGGTAGCAGGCGTGATCTTTTCCGGGGTTGAGTGCGTGGAGGGTGCTGGCGTCGTATCGGCGTCTGTTGATGTGGCGGGCACGGGGGATGCCCGGACCAGGGGTTCTGGCGCTGGGCGCGGTCCCGGCGCGGACGGGCGCAGACAAGCTTGCCTTAGGCGCGCCTTCGGCGCGCCAGCAGCGCGCCCGCTGCGCACGCCCGCTGCGCGACCGCACAGCGGCCGCCATAAATGGGGAGGTGGGAGGGAGGAGCAGGGAATGGGGCAGCGAATGGGCAGTGAGGGGGCGTTGCGCAGAGCGCAGCGGCGGGAAACAGGCACGGAAAGGAAAACGAGCACAATCAGGGCAGCAAGGGGGCACAGAAAGGAAAAACGAGCACAATCAGGGCAGCAAGGGGGCACAGAAAGGAAAAAAACGAGCACAATCAGGGCAGCAAGGGGGCACAGAAAGGAAAAAACGAGCACAATCAGGGCAGCAAGGGGCACAGAAAGGAAAAAACGAGCACAATCAGGGCAGCAAGGGGGCACAGAAAGGAAAAACGAGCACAATCAGGGCAGCAAGGGGGCACAGAAAGGAAAAAAACGAGCACAATCAGGGCAGCAAGGGGGCACAGAAAGGAAAAACTAGCACAATCAGGGCAGCAAGGGGGCACAGAAAGGAAAAACGAGCACAATCAGGGCAGCAAGGGGGCACAGAAAGGAAAAACGAGCACAATCAGGGCAGCAAGGGGGCACAGAAAGGAAAACGAGCACAATCAGGGCAGCAAGGGGGCACAGAAAGGAAAAACGAGCACAATCAGGGCAGCAAGGGGGCACAGAAAGGAAAAAACGAGCACAATCAGGGCAGCAAGGGGGCACAGAAAGGAAAAAAACGAGCACAATCAGGGCAGCAAGGGGGCACAGAAAGGAAAAAACGAGCACAATCAGGGCAGCAAGGGGGCACAGAAAGGAAAAACGAGCACAATCAGAGCAGCAAGGGGGCACAGAAAGGAAAAAACGAGCACAATCAGGGCAGCAAGGGGGCACAGAAAGGAAAAAACGAGCACAATCAGGGCAGCAAGGGGGCACAGAAAGGAAAAACGAGCACAATCAGGGCAGCAAGGGGGCACAGAAAGGAAAAAAACGAGCACAATCAGGGCAGCAAGGGGGCACAGAAAGGAAAAAAAGAGCACAATCAGGGCAGCAAGGGGGCACAGAAAGGAAAAACGAGCACAATCAGGGCAGCAAGGGGGCACAGAAAGGAAAACGAGCACAATCAGGGCAGCAAGGGGGCACAGAAAGGAAAAACGAGCACAATCAGGGCAGCAAGGGGGCCCAGAAAGGAAAAAACGAGCACAATCAGGGCAGCAAGGGGGCCCAGAAAGGAAAAACGAGCACAATCAGGGCAGCAAGGGGGCACAGAAAGGGAAAAACGAGCACAATCAGGGCAGCAAGGGGGCACAGAAAGGAAAAAAACGAGCACAATCAGGGCAGCAAGGGGGCACAGAAAGGGAAAAAACGAGCACAATCAGGGCAGCAAGGGGGCACAGCAAGGGGGCACAGAAAGGAAAAACTAGCACAATCAGGGCAGCAAGGGGGCACAGAAAGGAAAAAAACGAGCACAATCAGGGCAGCAAGGGGGCACAGAAAGGAAAAAACGAGCACAATCAGGGCAGCAAGGGGGCACAGAAAGGAAAAACGAGCACAATCAGGGCAGCAAGGGGGCACAGAAAGGAAAAACGAGCACAATCAGGGCAGCAAGGGGGCACAGAAGGAAAAAAAAACGAGCACAATCAGGGGCAGCAGCAGGGCACACAGACGGAGCTGTGTGGTGGGGGAGCGACCTACCAGTCAAGGTCAGGGGTCGCTCCCCCACCACATCCCCTTCAATCCTGAGGGTCCCTGGGGGCCAACTAGCCCACCAGGTACGTCCAGAAAGCGCCACAGAGCTGCGTTGCAGAGAGGTGCAAAAAGGGGCGTGGCCTCTGAACACCTCTCTGCAACGCAGCTCCCTGGCGCATACTGGAGGTACAGGGTGGGCTAGTTGGTCCCCAGGGACCCTCATGATTCAAGGGGACTTAATCCACCAACTTAAAACGCACCATGGGGCGCGTTTGCACAGATGTCACCTCAGGCCCCGCCCCTCCCTTCACCATTGTGCAAATATTCCTCTAAAATCAGCCGAACTACGAATTCCGATTTACTCACCTGTTATCAGGAGAGACCTCAGTGCTGCATCTTTGAGCCCAGTACTGATCCTGAAAAGTAATTTTAACCGTACTTACCAGTAACTTGAATTTCCTTCCATAGGCTAACATAGAAGAATTTCCAAGTGAAACCAGTCAAAGTGTGGAGTTTTGGAACTTTATAATATTCCTCTAAAATCAGCCGAAATACGAATTCCGATTTACTCACCTGTTATCAGGAGAGAACCCAGTGCTGCATCTTTTAGCCCAGCACTGACCTTGAAAAGTAATTCTAACCGTACTTACCAGTAAATTGAATTTCCTTCCATAGGATATCATTGCCTGCTTTTTGCTGAAAAAGTTTCTGTCGATTTTTGAAACATACAAATATTCCTCTAAAATCAGCAGAACTACGAATTCCGATTTACTCACCTGTTATCAGGAGAGAACCCAGTGCTGCATCTTTTAGCCCAGCACTGACCCTGAAAAGTAATTCTAACCGTACTTACCAGTAACTTGTATTTCCTTCCATAGGAATCCATTGTCTGGTTTTCAGCAGAAAAGTTTCAAAGTGTCGATTTTTGAAACATACAAATATTCCTCTAAAATCAGCAGAACTACGAATTCCGATTTACTCACCTGTTATCAGGAGAGACCTCAGTGCTGCATCTTTGAGCCCAGTACTGATCCTGAAAAGTAATTTTAACCGTACTTACCAGTAACTTGAATTACCTTCCATAGGCTAACATTGACTGGTTTCACTTGGAAATTCTTCTAAGTGTGGAGTTTTGGAACTTTATAATATTCCTCTAAAATCAGCCGAACTACGAATTCTGATCTACTCACCTGTTATCAGGAGAGAACCCAGTGCTGCATCTTTTAGCCCAGCACTGACCCTGAAAAGTAATTCTAACCGTACTTACCAGTAACTTGTATTTCCTTCCATTGGAATCCATTGTCTGGTTTTCAGCAGAAAAGTTTGTGTCGATTTTCACAAACTACAAATATTCCTTAAAAATCGCCTGTATGACTTAAACGCATTCTTTCAACTGTTTACAGGAGATGCACCAGTGCTGGATCCAGGATCCACCACTGAGTAAGAAAAAGTAACGATAACACTACTTACCTGCTAAGTGAATTTCCTCCCATAGGATAACATTGGTGATTCTATGTGAAAAAGTTTCAAAGTGTCAACTTTTAAAATACAATAATATTCCTTAAAAATCACTACTGTAACCAAAACGCTTTTACTCAACTGTTTACAGGAGATGTCCCAGGACTGAATCTAGGATCCAGTCCTGTGGTTAGAAAAGTAATCCATAAAGTAACTAATTGCATTTATCTAGAAATTCACATTGAGCTCAATGTTGCATTGTGTTTGAAATTGTGTTGCCCATTGCAACAACTGTAACTACTGTACTTAAAAGTCTATTGCCTATTTGCAAAGTATTTAAACTAAAGTAATTTATTCTGAGAAAGTATATTTTGTAATGTAATGTATAATGTAATTACAATGTAATTTAAAAAATAAAATATCTAAAAATAAATAGTTTAAAAAAATGTAGTAAATCAGTATAAAAAAAATAAAGATAACAATTAATATATTTAAAAATTGTCATTTACAAAACCTTGGAAAGTCACTGAAAAAAACCATAGGTTTCGGACATGTTATAGTTAGGAATTAGCATTTAAAAATACTTTGAAATTCACTGAAAAAACCATAGGTTTCAGGCACGTTATAGTTAGAAATTAGCATTTAAAAAACCTTTGAAATTCACTGAAAAACCATAGGTTTCAGGCACGTTATAGTTAGAAATTTGCATTTAAAAACCTTTGAAATTCACTGAAAAAACCATAGGTTTTAGGGACAGTTATAGTTAGTTGGACATTGCACTCGTACAAAACCCGTGAAATTCCCCCGTTATAGTTAGTTCAGCTAACTATAATTCGCGCCCCCGCAATGCACTGCTGATGACGTCACATATTACATCACTCATGACATGGTCAGTGACATCACTGATGACATCACTGATGACATCTCAAATGACATCACTGATGACATCATCCATGTGATAATTTCATGCATCTTCTCACACCCTAATATAACTTTTGATACACCCACTCTAAATTACAGACTGCCATTCTCAAAACCATAGACACTCCAACACCAATAACTACATACCCACTCACTGATTCTTAGGTCTACACACACATCCACTCACTCACCTGTACAGTCACTCATACTTACGGTCACTCAGTACAGGACTATCATATGCACTCATACACCTACATAGACACTCACACACCGCCACTCATCCATAGAGGTACTCACACACCTAGTCAGTCATGCAAATAATTAATCACACTGCCATTTACTCACCTATACAGTTATACACACACCAGCTCACTTACTCATACAAATACTAGCACATTCTCACGCTCTTATACAATCACTAATACAAGTACACACTCATCCATACAGCCACTCTCACAATCACACACTCTCACTTATACCCATTTATATACTCCAACACACATATATACTGCCTTTCACATATGTAGTTACTCACACATGTACCACTGAGATATACATTCACTCACTAACACACCCATACACACACTCACCCACCCATACAGTCCATCACAGATGCACTCTTGAAACCATGCACCCAGTGAATCACCCACTGATACATCTATGTGCAGTCACACACACCCCATCCACACAAACACTCAGGCACCCATACAGATACTCAGACAACCAATCAATAACTCATATAGACACTCATGTAGCTATTCACAAACCCATGCAGCCGCTTACACAGCAACAGACAAACGGATACAGACATTCACTTAGTTTAGTCACTAACCCATGCATTCAGTAAGATACGTTTAATCACTCACTTATAGAGTTAGTCACGCACCTACTAAATCATCCATACAGACACTTATACACCCACTCATTCTTCAATACGCCTTTCCCTATATATATATTAAAAATATTTAAACTTTACAGAAACACACAGTCACTGGATGATGTCATCAGTGATGTCATTTGAGATGTCATCAGTGATGTCATCAGTGATGTCACTGACCA
Organism: Calotriton arnoldi; assembly: GCA_963921515.1. Classification (NCBI taxonomy): domain Eukaryota; kingdom Metazoa; phylum Chordata; class Amphibia; order Caudata; family Salamandridae; genus Calotriton; species Calotriton arnoldi. The sequence goes on along the minus strand of CAWUFW010011963.1, from coordinate 443,465 downwards.
TGTCATGAGTGATGTAATATGTGACGTCATCAGCAGTGCATTGCGGGGGCGCGAGTTATAGTTAGCTGAACTAACTATAACGGGGGAATTTCACGGGTTTTGTACGAGTGAAATGTCCAACTAACTATAACTGTCCCTAAAACCTATGGTTTTTTCAGTGAATATATATATGTATATATATATTCACTGAAAAAACAAAAGTTTAAAATGGAGTTATACGTAAGTCTTCAAAAACTCACTAACTTTGTAACTCCCATAACATGACACAGAGTTAGTGCAGCTAAAAAATGTACCATTTGGGAGTAGGTTTCAGACATCATGGAGGCTCCCAGAGACCGTACAAATGAGAGGTGGAGTCCCTTCTCTGGTGAGGTTTCCTCAGCCATGCAATATGGCACAGTGGTTAGAATGTCTGCTCAGTATTTCAGTCTTGCCATTACCAACGGACCTGTTGAATCTGAAAATTAGCTGATGCACTTGAGAGACCAGAATGTTTTAATTTCAGGTACATGTTTCTGGTTTGCACTGGGCAGAACCAACGATGGTGCTCAGTGGCACAAAAGGAATAGTATGCCACGTTATCAAATCTTGCTCCTGGTGTAGACAACATTAGTGCATTTTTATAACATATTTAAAGACAATAATTAAATTACAGTTAGTGTTGATTTGGAGGTACTTGTCATATGTTATATTAACATTGCTACCATGTATGGCCTCTTTTCGCTTTCAGAGTCTGCCCGACTTTTAAAGCTCTTCGATTCTGTTAACCAGAGTCAATGGGGCTTGAAGTCATTGTGTTTGGTTAGAGGATCACTCTGTCTACCCTATCACATAGCTAATGGGTTGAATAGAATGTGCCGGTCCTGTTAGCGATTGATAGTGAATTTAGTAAATTATGTGTGGTTGTTTGAGCCGAAGGACTTTATCATTTTTTGCTGATGTCATGTCACCAGTACCTGAGGGCACATGCTTCTTTGGCTGTTGTTGTATAACTCATGAGGAGACAATTTATAATTTATATTGATGATTATTTTTATAATGTTTTCAGCACTAATGCTGTCTGAGGGCAGAGACTGTAAGATAGATATTTGTTTTGTAAATAGCTCTTTATTAGGTATACAGTTTATAACCACATTACATAAACATACTTAGGAGAATAATACAAAGGGAACATCATCACAAACAAATGGTATTCCCTCCCCTCTATTGTAGCAATGCAGGTAGTCCTTTGCTGTGTTGTATAGGTATTGGCACACACAGGTTTTGAGAAGCGCTCATAAGGAACACTGCATAACTGAACCAAAATAACTTTTGACCCTTCTTTCTCCAATCCTGTCACTTAGTTTGTGACTTCGCTCCATCTGTCAAAGTCATCCGATGAGACGAGGGAATGTCGGCATTCGAGGCCTTGGCTCTGCGGTTGAGCCTGCGCTAGGGCCATCTCTGAGCCTTCCGTAGTTTCCTGGAGCCGGAGCAACCCAGGGAGCAACCTCCATCCATCTCCTTAACTAATAATTTAGCCATGTGTGACGCACTAATCTATGGCCCTCCTGGGTCTACGGGTAACAGAAGCACCTGCATTACAGAGGCTCTTTCCCCGTTTATCTTAAAATATGCCAACTTCACCATTCTTGGTGATTTTAACATTCACTTTGACAATCTGTACTGTCAAACTGCCTCCTCTCTGATAGAGGAATTTATGGCCCTGGATGTCCAGCTCATTAACAATGCTCCCACCCATGAGGCTGGACATCTGCTTGCCCCTCTATTGTCTGACCTGAAAAGCCTATGGGCTGGCCAGCCAATTCCCTTATCTTGGTCTGATCATCTTGCTGTACCTTTTACCCTCCTTATCTTCTTGGCGCCCCGTATGCAGGAGGACCAGCCAGTCTCCTTTGGCAGGAGCTGGTCAAAACTCAATGTTTCTACTTTGAATTCCACCTTAGAGTCTAATTGCCCAACGCTGAGCTACTTAGTGGAATCAGATTCACCCATTATTGCTAATTGGCTTAGGACCTCGCTTGACTTTTTACGCACAGAAAGCATCACAGAACCCTTCCCCATCCCCATGGTTTAATGATGCCTTGCCCGAAAATAAAAAGATCTGTGAATTCTTGGAAAGAGTCTGGCATAAATCCTACCGTGAAGAGGAAAAACACAAATGTAAGTCGACTTTAAAGGGCTAGTTGTCGCTCAACCAGAGCCTCTTTCTACTCTGAAAAAATAACTTTGGCGCAAAATTGCCCTGAAACCCCTTTTCAAGTAGTGAAAACATTGTCAGATCCCGCAAACATTGCTCTAGTCGTACCCCACTCAGTGTGATGAATTAGTAAGCTTTTAAAAAAAAAAAAAATTACTGACATTAAGGCTTCATTTTCCTCTACACTCGACCCTAACTGCCATCAGTTACAACCCGCCCTGCCTTGCTCGTTGAGCTCTTTTCAGCCCTTGGACATCCTGACTTTCTCAGCACTTCTTACCGCCACCAAATCAGGCTCACCTTTGGATCCCTGTCCTCTTTCTGTGTTTTGCAAGCTCGCCCCACAATCTCTGGATCTGTTTATTTAGCTTCTTACTGCATCACTCTCAGAAGGTATTGTCCCCAAATCTTGGAAACACGCAATGGTCATGCCCCTGCTGAAAAAGCTGAATCTTGACCCTTCCACTGGGTCTAATTATAGGCCAATCTCACTTTTGCATACTCTGGCCAAAGTTCTGGAAAAACACATGAATACCCAGCTCACGTTGTCTACGGAACTAAATGGCCTTCTCCACCCCTTGCAATCAGGCTTCAGAGCAGGCCATAGCACAGAGTCAACTCTTCTCTGTTTCACTGAATATCTAAGGAATTAGTTAGGCAATGGCAGTACTGATGCATTGATACTCTTAGATCTTAGTGCCACATTTGACACAGTTTACTATAACCCTCTCCTCCAAAGATTAGAGGAGATGGGTGTGTAGGGCAAGGCCTTGTCTTGGCTAGGCTCTTTCCTGCAGAACCTTGCCTTCCAAGTACACACTTATCAGCATCGCTCAAAGCCTTACCCATTATCATCTGGTGGTCCTCAGGACTCCACCCTCAGTCCGACCCTTTTTAATCTTTATGTAAGGCCACTTGCAGATGCTGTGGAAAGCTGTGGTCTCACACTTTTTTCATACGCTCACGACACCCCAGATTGTGGTCTCCTTGTCATCTCAGGAGAATCAGAGTGAAGAGGCTCTGAACTTCTGCCTTACACAAGTTTCATCTTGGATGAATGCTAACTCCCTTAAGCTGAATGGGATAAGACTGAGTTTCTGTTGGTGGGCAACCTCCCCTACCTTGGGGGACCAAATCTGTGGCTTGAGGCTATGGGATATGTTCCCACTCCAGTACCTGTGGTCAAGAATCTGGGTGTTTGGTTTGATGGCAGGTTGTCTATGAGTCATCAGATTACCAAGGTTGCTTCCACCTGTTTTGGTATTCTAAGATGGCTCAGGAAAATTCTTGGATGCCTTCCTGTCTCAGCCCAAAGAACTGTAATCCATGCCTTGATTATCTCCAGGCTGGATTATGGTAACATGCTCTACCTAGGCATTTCAAATGTTATGCTTAGGTGGCTTCAGATAGTGCAAAACGCTGCTGCAAGACTTCTACTTCACCGCCCCTCAAATCTACCTCCAGAGCCTGCCTTCTCCATGATCTTCACTGGCTGCCAATTGAGCTTCAAGTGCAATTTAAAGCACTATGCTACATGTATAAATGTTTATCCAATTCTGGCCCCATCTATCTCAGATCCTTGGTGTCACTGAATAAACCTAATCATTCTCTGTGCTCAAGCAATGACGAGCTTGCTGTAAATTCCCAGAGTAAGGAAATTCCATCAAGGAGGTAGAGCTTTTTTTTATTAAGGTCCTCTGTTGTGGAGGTCCTTACCCCCTTCTATGATAGCATGTCGCTCTCTCTCGGATTTCTGCAAATTATTGAAAACGTGGCTGTTTTAACTTTCTGTGATAGAAAAGGCATGACTTGTATGGGGAGGAGCATAGCGCTGGGAAACCCTTTTGGGTAGCCATGCGCTCCACAAATCTTTATTATAATAATTATAATAATAATAATAATAATGAGGCTGGACACTTCATATTTAGGTGGCCTGTCCCTGCTGGTGCACCTTTGGGCCCCGCAGGTTTGGGAGGGTTCTCCACTGGTCTTCTGCCAGCGGGTTCGCCTCCGTTGCCAGTCAGTTCCAGAGCAGCGCCAGTCGAGCAACCTTCCCCGGGGCAGGCTCCATTGCTGGCGACGGCGGCGCAGTCTCCATACTCATCCCTGATTTCGACACAAAGTCTGGACACCTCCCCCGAAACTGGCTTGGTCTCTCCTCCTACTGTGGCTACGGAGGAGAGAGCCTCATTTGCCATGGTGGTCAATTTCAATAGGGCTCCACTGCCAGGACGTGCATGTACACTTGAAAAAAAATGCGGTGCAGTACAGCCCGAAGGGGGGTCAAAGCGAGCGTGTTCGCAATTACAGACCCCCACTGGGGACGTATCAATACACTGCCGGGAAAAATACTGACCCGGGAGACCGAGCGTAACCTTTGGCAGCGAGGACAAGGCTCTGCGGCTTCGGCAACACTGTCTCCTGCTGTGGAGAGGAAATGAGACGCGCTCCTGAGAGCCAGCGAGGCACGCAGAGCAGTGCCCTCTAGCGGGTGCAGCACACATCACGTTCTGGGAACCGGGCCCTGGCTGTGTGAGGAGTGCGATAGCAGTCCCATGGCCGGAAAGGGGGCTCTGAGAAAGGAAATTAACACCGCAATGCCGTCGTAAAGCGTCACCTGAAAACACTGAAGAGAATAAAAAAATTCCCCCCAGAGAAACAAGAAGAGCTCTTAACTGGCTGCTGAGCCGCGAAGAAAGAGGGAGTCCAGGCAGGTAGGAAGGACTGTATGGGACCCAGTGTCATGGACAGTAAAGAAGGACTCCTAACTTGTTGATGTTTCCCTAGTGTCCATTGGAATATTAAAATGGCTGCTGTTTTGAGAAAATGGTATTAAAGTGAAGGAAAAAAAGCATAATCCCCGCCTCCGTGTCTGTGACAGGACAAACCACGAGGAAAGGCGGTAGGTTGGTAGCAAAGAGGGTTTTATTATCAGTTTGCCAAGTGCCACCGGGTCCTCTGGTGGATATGGTCCTAAGGTTCGGCTCGGGTCTCTTCTTCTTTCCGGCTCACTCTTCGTCTCTTCGTTTGAGCCCGTCGGCTCTTTGTTTGCCCTCCCTTGGGTCAGCTTACCCTCGGGGAAAAAAAGAAAAGGAAAGGCCGCCCTCTAGAATATTAGTTGCGTGACTATATTCTCCGGTTAGTAGGGTTACGGGGCAGTCGGAGGTCACTGAACTGTCTTCTACGGCAATCGAACAATAAAAAAGGGGGGGGGAGAAAGTAAAGTAAGACACAACAATATGGAGTATGGCACAAAACCGGGGACTTCCCTCTAAGCAAAGGGAATCTCTGTCCTCCCTCCAAGACCCCGTACGAGCTCCTTCACAGCCCTGTGAGAAATGCGTGTGTGAAAAACGACCCGCCCACTAATCGGCCAGTTGTTCGGACCACTTGCCTGAAGCCGTGGCTCGATGACAAATGCCTCGTCCGGAGCGCCTTCCCCTGGGATAGCCAACACCGCTGGTCTGCTATGCGCCTCCTTGTCTCTGGTCCTGTTCCCGCACTCCGCACTCGTCTCTGCCGGGTTTCCCTCTCCCACTCCCGGCCGCACTTCTCCTCGACTGCCGAACGTCTCCTTCCCTTCACCTTGCGAACCTTTACGTACTTCCGGGTTTGGCTGAGGTCCTGGGTTCCACCCCTCCACAGACGTCGAACACACCTTTGCGGTACCCCTGGGGCACCTGTAGTCCTCCTCCAAGGGCACCCTGTCACAGTGCTCCCCAACCAGGCATGGTCGATCGGGCCATGAAACAGCTGCGGAACGGGAAAGGTAGTCCACGTTGCCCTGCTGTGAACCAGGACGGTGTATCACCTGAAACGAAAAAGGCTGAAGTGCCAGAAACCATTGCAGGATGCGGGCATTAGAGTCCTTGTTCTGGGCCAACCACACCAGGGGAGCATGATCTGTGTAAAGCAGAAATGGGCGACCCAAGAGATAGTACTGAAGGGCTTGGACTGCCCATTTTATGCCAAGCACTCCTTCTCCACAGTGGAGTAATGGGACTCACGGGGCAGCAGCTTCCTGCTTAAGAAGACCACTGGGTGCAGCAATCCAGCCCCATCGGGCTGAGACAAGACAGCTCCCAGTCCCCTATCCGAGGCATCAGTTTGTAGTGTAAACTCCTTCATGAAGTCGGGACAAACAAGAACCGGGTTGTCACATAACAAACCCTTCAATGTCTCAAAGTTCTGTTGCTGACAGGGCGACCAGTCACTGATTGTATTGGGGCATGCTTTCGTCAACAGACCCGTCAATGGAGCAGCCACCTCAGAAAAACAGGGGATGGAAAACACGGTAGTAACCCACCAAACCCAGGAACGCCCTGATGCCTTTTTTCTTAGAAGGACGATCCAGGGTCCTGATGGCCTCTACCTTGTCCACCTGAGGTCGTATCATCCCCTCCTGTATGTGATAGCCCAAGTAACGTATTGCGTTTGGGGTCAACATACATTTCTCAGGGTTTGCTGTAAGACCCGCATGTCTGAGGCGGTCTAGTACCGCCTGTAGATGGGTGACATGCTGTTCCCATGTCTGGCTGAAAACCACAATGTCATCCAGATAGGCAGCTGCATACGCCTGATGTGCACGAAATACCACATCCATCAGGCGTTGGAAGGCAGCCGGGGCTTCATGAAGACCAAAGGGTAGGACTTTAAAGTGATATAAGCCCGAGGGGGTGGAGAAAACAGTCTTTTCCCGGGTCATTGGTGTTAGGGGTATCTGCCAGTAGCCTTTAGTTAAATCCAAAGTGGTTAGGAACCTGGCCATACCCAGTTTTTCTATCATCTCGTCAACTCGTGGCATGGGGTAAGTGTCGAATTGTGAGATCACTGTCTAAAATCTATGCAAAACCGGAGAGACCCATTGGGTTTTGGTACCAATACAACCGGGAAACACCATGGACTACGGGAGGGCTCTATAATACCGTCTCATAACATCTCCTTTACTTCTTCTTCCACCAACCTTCGTCTAGCCTCAGGTATTCTGTAAGGTCGTAGTCTGATAGGTTTAGCCCCGTTAGTCCTGATGTCGTGGTATATAAGGGGGGTCCTGCCTGGTTGTTGGGAGAAGATGTCCCGATAGCTGTCCACTAGAAGGCAAAGGGTTTTCGTTTGGTCTGTTGTCAATAGGGAACCCATGGGGACGACACCTGTCCCTGCGGTCTTCTCAACTGAGGGAAAGGCAATAGCTAGGGGCTGGGTATCAGTTACCAGCAAGTCCGTAGAGGACGCGACCGCTGGTTCTGTTCTTTCTACCCATGTCTTCAGGAGGTTGATGTGATATATCTGACAAGCCCTCCCCAAATGGGGTACCACTACCCTATAGGTAACCGGTATTACCTGGGCCAAAACCTCAAAGGGCCCCTGCCACTTCGCCAATAATTTGTTGTCTTTAGAGGGAAGGAGGAGGAGGACCTTATCCCCAACTTGGAATTCCCTCAACACTGTTTTGGCATCATACCGCTTTTCTGTCTGTCTTGGGCTGTCTCCAGGTTATGCTGTACCTCCTCCCATAGCGTAGATAACCTCTCCTTGAGATGAGCGGCATAATCGAGGAGACCCTTCCCTTTGTTTTCTTCGTCTTCCCACCTCCTCTGGTGCCATTTCTAGCAGGGTCCTGGCTTCCTCCCAAACACGAGCTCAAACGGACTATACCCTGTTGAGGACTGGGTGTGGGTTCAATCGCAAAAAGGGTCAAAGGTAACTGCTTATCCCAATCCCTCCCTGTCGCTGATATGGTCTTTTTCAGGATGTTTTTGATGGTTCGTTATACCGCTCCACCAGGCCATCCGTTTGGGGGTGGTAGACTGAGGTGCGTATTTGTTGGACCCCCAGTATCTTACAAATTTGTGCCATGAGCCGTGACATAAAGGGTGTGCCTTGATCCGTCAGAATCTCATGAGGGAACCCCACACGGCTGAAGAACCCTATCATCGCCTGTGCTACAGCATTGGTTGTCATGCTGGTGAGTGGTATCGCCTCAGGGTATCTTGTCGCATAATCAACCAGCACCAGTATATATTGGTATCCCCTGGCAGAGGTGACTAAAGGACCCACTAGGTCCATACCAACCCTGGAAAAGGGAACCTCAATGATGGGCAAGGGACACAAAGGCGCCTTAGGGATATGGGAAGGGTTGATCCGTTTGACACAGGGCATAAGCCGCACAAAAGTGTCTAATGTTCCGAGAAAACCCCAGGCCAATAAAACCGGCGCAAAAGGTATTCCTCGTCTTTTCTCTCCGGTAATGATCCCCACCCGCCTTGCTAGGAGCAACACCTGATCTTGGAAAGGAAGAGGGACTAGGAGTTGGACTACCGTTTTAGTGGGTTTCCTGATCCTCCTATTCAGTAATCCCCTTGAAATATAAAAACAAGGGCCTACCTGGTTGTCTTCCTCCGACACAGTTTGTGCCCAGGCATTTCCTAAGGTGGGGTCTTCCTTCTGAGCCGTCCTAAAGCTGCGGGATGTTCCCTCTTCTCCATCTGTAACGGAGGAAGTAGAAGGGTTGTTAGTCAACCCGTTCAACACCATATGATGGTTATGTTCTCTTTTTTCTCTATGGGTTTTCTCTGTCTTATACTTACCCCCTTTTATGTCCTCCGTGGAAAAGGGAGCCCCCTTTAGCCACAAGTTTTCCTCCTTCCTCCTAATTGCTCTGGACAGGAGGATAGAGAAGTCCACGTAGTCGGTACCTATGATCATTTCTTCTACTAATCTTGGTATTCACCCGACTCGGATGGGTCTTCTTTCCCCTTCTTCCTCTATGTCTACAACAGCCACGGGTATGTCTTCTGATCAGCATGAACACAAGTGATTTCTACTTTCTCTCTTTCCTGCCATTGATGACCCAGTATCCGCTCACAACTAATAACGGAATAACGACATCCCGAGTCTATTAGGACATTTGTCTTCATGCCGTTGACATAGAAAGATAGGTGGTATACTTCCTTCCCGTCCCCTGCCCACAGTACTCGACCTCTTGTGTATCCCACCTCCATGGGCTCACTGGGGGCGGTCTTTTGGGGGCAATTCCGTGCGATATGGCCCGCTCTGCACACTGGTAGCACTGTGGTCCTTCTCCACCCTCCCTATTTACGGGTTGTGCAGGGATTCTCATGTCCAAAAGGGGTCAAAGAGGGGGAGAAGGGGAACTGGGAGTGGAGAACCTCCACCGCAAAGCCACTGGCGTCGGCATCCGTGGTTGGGAGACCCACACCTCCGGTACCCTTTGGTGTGCACAAGCCAGATCGATGGCGCTGGTGACCGTTATGTTTGGATGTTGATTCACCCAAGCCCTTGTGGAACTTGGGAGCCCCTCCAGGAATTGTTCGAGAAAAATCCTGTCCATCACTTCCTCCATAGTAGAGGTGTTGGGTTGTAACCACGGGTACCCAAGTCCTGGATTCTGTAGAAGAGGGCACAGGGTTATCTTGTGGTAGCCATTTCTCCTTTTGGAACTTGACACGATAATGTTCCTGGTCATACCCCTACCTCTCCAGCATGGCCTTTTTGATCGCTCCACAGGGGGTAGTCCCTGCAGGATTGGCTGCCTGGAAGGCGGTCTGTAATTCCCCCGACAGAAGGGGTGCAATATACTGGCCCCATCATTCCACTGGCTACTGGGCGGTGCTGGCCACCTGTTCGAAGTTTGTAAAAAAGACGTCCGGGTTTTCCCCCGGCTGGTATCTTTGTAGCACCGAACTCGGTACATTGGGTTGCACCTTACTACTCGCAATCGTGTCCGTTAGACGTTGGATGGCCGTATCCTGGACCACCTGAATCTGGGCGATAACACCCGCTTGCGCTTGCAGGGCCTCCTGCAGGTGTTCACGATCTTTTTGTGCCTCCGTAGTCTGTCCTTCCACCACCAGTTGGAGATGGCGCTTTCCCTCGCCCAACTGCTTTATCATATCGTCCAGGCTGATAGTTTGCAGCATGGTCTTGTCCTGTGTCGGTAAAGGGGAAGGGAATATCCCACTTCTAACACCACTTGTGACAGGACAAACCACGAGGAAAGGCGGTAGGTTGGTAGCAAAGAGGGTTTTATTATCAGTTTGCCAAGTGCCTCTGGTGGATATGGTCCTAGGGTTCGGCTCGGGTCTCTTCTTCTTTCCGGCTCACTCTTCGTCTCTTCGTTTGAGCCCGTCGGCTCTTTGTTTATCCTCCCTTGGGTCAGCTTTCCCTCGGGGGAAAAAAAGGAAAGGAAAGGCAATCAGTTATCAGGCCGCCCTCTAGAATATTAGTTACGTCACTAATATTCCCCGGGTAGTAGAGTTACGGGGCAGGCGGAGGTCACTGAACTGCCTTCTAAGGCAATCGAACAATAAAGAAGGGTGGGGGGAGAAAGTAAAGTAAGACACAACAATAGGGAGTATGGCACAAAACTGGGGACTTCCCTCTAAGAAAACGGAATCTCTGTCCGCCCTCCAAGACCCCGTACGAGCTCCTTCACAGCCCTGTAAGAAATGCGTGTGTGAAAAACCACTCGCCCACTAATTGGCCAGTTGTTCGGACCACTTGCCTGGGGCCGCGGCTCGATGACTTAGACACGGCTGCCTCGTCCGGAGCGCCTTCCCCTGGGATAGCCAACACCGCTGGTCTGCTCCGCGCCTTCTCGTCACTGGTCCGGTTCCCGCACTCCGCATTCGTGTCTGCCGGGTTTCCCTCTCCCACTCCCGGCTGCATGTCTCCTCCTCGACCGCTGAACGCCTCCTTCTCTTCACCTTGCGAACCTTTACGTACTTCCGGGTTTGGCTGAGGTCCTGGGTTCTACCCCTCCACAGATGTCAAACACACCTTTGCGGTACCCCCGGGGCACCTGTAGTCCCCCTCCAAGGGCGCCCTGTCACAGTGTCCTTAATAGAATTGAAACTTACCTTCACGTTGTTAGGCACATTTTCATTCATATGGGGTTGACACTATATCCTTATTTAACATAATGATAATAATATTGAATTTATTTCCTGTACACTAACTTTGACAAGATTCTTATCAAATTCACGCCTAGTTGGAATCTTAATCAGGCCGAGTAGACCATTTACCAAATTACAGCACTCCTTACTAAATGCAAACTGCAAAACCAAGGTGTCCAAGATGAACAGTCAATACCTTACAAAACACTATATAGGAAGGAAGAGCCCACATACATCTAAAGAAAGGAGGAAGGGAGTCAGAATGCAGGGTTGATTAGCCACTGGGCATTTATCTCCATCATTCAGCTTTGTGCCTACTGGAATAGTTTATGATTTGTTGTGCAAGGGTTCCACGGGTAGAAACATGATGGTTTCACCAACTCTAAATAGAGCAGGCAGACTGTCAGTTTAGTGCTTGTCGAACACGGAGTACCCCATATGCCAAACCCAGAATAACCTCCTACATCTTGGCATGTCATATTTCATGCGGAATCTGTTTGGGCCTGCAGGGGAGAGGTTAAAAAGTTTTCACTAACCATTACATTTCCCATAGGAATCATTTTTTTCTGCTACAGCAGAAACTGCTGCATGGATATCTCCAAAATTTAGCATGAAAGTAGAACTTTACTCAGGAGAGGGACTTTTCTAGTTTGGAGTAAATCCATTCAATAGTTTTTTAGATAGTCGTATTATAAAAATGTGTTTGATGGGCTTCCGAAGTCTCATCAGTTAAAATATCTAGAATGCTATTTTGTGGACAGGTCTGCAGACCCAAGTTTTGAAAAATAAACACATCATTTTGCATCATCCATGTGCAGTGAGTTCAGTGGCATGTGCCCATTCCCATGCGGCCAGAGCCCGCTGTTTGTGCCAGAAGGCAGCATATAGAAAGATCAGAGGCTCAGTAGCTGTTGGGCCAAATGACATGCACTGTGGCTTCCATAGAATATGGGGAGACTCTTGTCCTATACCCGAAAAACAGCTGTGCCCAACTGAAATCTGAATGTGGATTCTGTGGCACAGCCAAAAGGCATGCGCAGCTGAGTCCGTGGCACAAGATCTGCATCTAGAGCTTGCTGTGCATGGTCAATAACAGTCAGCATTGTGGCACCGGAGTTGGTGAGCTGAAGGTCACATATAGTGATTTGATTGCACAGGAATGGGTGCGAGATCTGATCGCAGGTCAGCCTCAGTAACCAGAAACTGCAAACCAAAGTTACATTTGACTATAACTAACCCTTATCAAAGTATTTTCAGTGCAAAAAAACATAAACTCCTACTTGTAAAAAATACATCAATAGACGATGTATGGGGAATATTTGGTTGCCTCTCTCTTCCGGAGATGTACATTTGAAGATTCAGGCTTTTATTAGTTGCTATGGAGTTCCTTGACTTTTAATACTTTGATGTTATAGCTTTCCCTATGTTTCCACTACTCATTAGTACAATCGGGCTATGAACTCATAGTCCCTTTATAAACTGGAAAAAGGAACAAATTTTTATGGAATCTGAATGCTGCATAAAACATTGTTAGTTCAGACCGCATGTTCAGACGAAATAACCCTTGCACACAGATATCTTGCTTAGAAAGTGTAATACCACTAGTCTATAGCGAATTTCAAGATGTAAAAGCAGCTAATAAACTTCCACCACATCGCATATATGATTTTGCTATTGACTTGAAGCCACAGTCTAAGATCCCCATTGAATCTGCCCTCTGACACCAAAGGAAACAAGCATTGGCATAGCCAATAGGTCTCGCTTTTGGGACCTTATAAGTATTTAGTTATGCAGCACAATATCCTTGGTGCAACAACATTAACTTTTGCATGGTTAAACACTTATAAGGTCCCAAAGGCGAGACCTATTGGCTATGCCAATACTTGTTTTTTAAAGCGAGTGGGAAACAACATGGGGTGTAAGCAACATGGGGGAGGGGGAACCAACATAGGGACAATAAGCTGAAGCAATAGGCGGGGGTGTCAAATGGGTGAAAGACTAAATGGGTAGGGGCAGTTGGGAACAAGCATTGGCATAGCCAACAGGTCACTCTCCACTCGCCCCCCTGGGCACCTAGGGGACGAGGCTCCGTTCCTGGGCTGTAGGGAAGCAGCGTGACCGAGGCCGCGTTTCTCTGGGCACCAAATGAGATTTTTTCCCCCCTCTGCCTGCCGTCGGACAAAGCGGGCCTGACGTTTGTAATCATGGCGGGTAGAGGGGGAAGTGGCCGCGCCGCTGCCCGGCAGTGGCAGGAGACAGGGGGCCTGCCCTGCATTGATTAGCTCTTAGCTGGGCCTCCTCCGAAGCTTTTAAGGCTGGGGTAATTCCACTCAGAGCTTCCAGGGAGAAGCAGGAAGGAGGGAGCAGGGCAACGAGGCAAGGGGAGAGATGAGAAGGAGCGACAGAGAGGAAAACAAAAGTAAGAGAGTGGGAGCGGGAGGGGAGAGAGAAGGCGAAAGAAAGGTAAGACAAAGGCAGAGGGAGAGAGAGGGGGGAATGAAAAGAGAGGGAGAAAATAATAGTGTGAAGAAGCAAGAGAAAGGAGAATAAGAGAAAAACGGACACAGGAAGAGGAGAGAGGTAAGAGCGAGAGAGAGAAGTAAGGAGAGAAAGCGGAGAGAGTGGTAGATGAGAAGCCTGCATGAGGCAGATGGGGTGTTACAGAAAATGACAAGAGGAAGATCAAAGGCAAGGGAGAGCGGTGGCTGGTAAAACAAGCGCTGGTCACACGCCGCTCCCGGCACCCCGCGAACGCGCTAATTAACATCTGTTTCGAATTAGAGTGGTGAAAGCGACCACGCTAATTCAAGCTTTTCAAGCACTCGTGCTTGTGCTCCACCTTGCGGTGGAATCCAGAACTCCAAATACCAGAATGCACAGTGAAAACCTGGACTGGATGACCAACTTGCGCATGCATCTGGGAAACAAACGCGAGAGTGCTGCTCAAGGCCTTTGAAGGCGCTATGACTGTTGCTGAAGGGCTATCTGGGGGTGAAAGGACCAGCGGGGGGCCTCTGAAGTTCTCCGAAGGCTGGCGGGGGGTGTTTAAAGAGCAGAAGGGGTGCATATAGGCTGGTGGCTGGGTAAAGGCAAGGCACAATCAAAATTACCTATTGTAACCAATGTGATCACACCCAAGTATCCACCAATACAATCCACCAATGTCTGAGGGGTCATGTTTCGGCCAAAGGATGCTTTAATAAAAGAGTTGACCATGCACGTAAAGTTTTTTTTTTTTCCTTTACCACAGTTTAGAAAACAACCATGTCATTTAAAATGTCATCACCTCCAGCCTGCGCGAGATCTGATTGGCCCATTCCCTCTCGATGTCTGTAATTGTGGCACGGGGGATATCTGATGTAACCTCGTGCATGTAATGAACACCCCAGCGTGCTCCCACGCACCACTAATGTTCAAAATATCGCTCATAATGGCTTCAAATCATCAGGTTTATTACAGCACTAAAGCAAAACTGATATCCCGCAGTATCCCTGGCGCTCATAAGCTTCGCAGCAACTGAAAAGCGTGGAGTAGAGTCACCAAAATTGCGCAACTCTTAACCTCTCTTTCATCTGCAAAAGCCTGACTAGCGCTTAATGAGTCCCAATACGAAGTGGCGCTAACCGGGTGACTTTTGCCTGGAGTTGTAGAACTGTAGAGCGCGGTGGACATTTAAAGTAATGAAAGGCTGGACTTACTCGTTTCTTCCTTACCTTCAGAAAACCCTTTCAGTCAGATTTTCACTGAAGCGCCGACTGGAGACAAACCTTTCTGCAGAACATTCGTACTGGCGAAGGAACTCTAACTGCTCTGGAATACTCCTTCTAGGCAGCGGGAGGTATCAGGCGGAGAAACACATTGAAACGCTAATCCCCTGATGAGAATTTTTGTCATGGAGAATGCGCAGCACAGGAATGCTGCCTTCTCCTCGGGAACGAAGGTTGAAGTGCGCTGCGCGCGAAAAACCTGAACACTCACTAATTCTTATGGAACACTAGAACCCTGCACTAACAAGCACGGAATCGAAACGGAGGAGCGGGGGCGAGCAGCGCGGCAGCCTGCAGAGCTGACCAAACGCTCGTGCGTCGTGGCTGGCCTTTGGATAGGTACGCGCGGCAAACATGTGTTTCCACTATCGCGCCCGCGTCTGGGCACGATAATTGGAAACACATGTTTGCCGCGCGCACTCATCTCAAAAGGCCAGCCACGACGCACAAGCGTTTTGGGACTGCTTTCAAAACTCACTTACTAAAGTCTTCGCCTCTAAGCAGCGCTTGCGCGCTACTCGAGGCTCGACCTAAAAACGTATCAAAGGAATTTAAATACCATTCAGTGTCTACAACAGTGGTGTTCATCTTCTTAATTCCCAAACGCGATGGCGTATCTCTTCCCTGGATAGACTACGGAAAGCTCAATAGATCCCGTTCAGAAACCGGCATGCGCGTCTTTCCCGAGCCTGTTATAAAAGACTGCCACTGTGGACTCATCAGTCCATTTTGCTTCAGTGCAAAGCTGTTGAAAGTAACTGATATACAGCACTAATTCCTGATGTGCCTTGCAAAGAGTAAGTCATCCTAAATGAGCTGACTGTTCGGTTTGTCTTTGATCAAAAACGTGTTCAAAGGGATTAAAGAACTGTTGTAAATAGGAAGTTCATGGCTATTCTTTCTCTTGGGAATCTTTAACGGTATTCTGTTCCACATCAGAGAAATGAACCCCTGCAGCACCTTTTCCAGTACTTTACCTACGACGTTTAAGCATTTGAATTATCTGCATCGTTCCGCCATTGCACACCATCATACAAAATATTTGAATACCATTGATCTGGCTTACAGCAAATACTGAACTTTACAACTATTAGAAATGGTTACATTATATTGTTGCGAGCAATATAAAGGCAAGACATTATTGGTATTATTCGCATTATTATTTATTCTTATTATTTTTGTTATTATTATGATTAATATTCAATGGTTGCCCTGGTGACATTTTTCAGATGTTGTTTCTAGGGTTTTCTCCTTATAATGCAAGTGTTATCAAAGGGCCTTGAGATCCATATGCCATCTTGAACACTCTGGGACCTATTCACAAAGGTAAATTTGGCTGTGACTGTATAGTAAATTCAGTCATAAACCTATGTTGATGACCAAGTTTACCTTATTCATACCTGCCAGGAATTCACAAAGAGATTCTTGACAGGAGGAAAGGGATTTATAAGGGCAGAAATCTCCACCACATGTGCAGAGATCCAAGCACTCCACTTAGGAGGGGAGAATTGGGTGTTCCAAGACATAGGGGCCGTTTCCGATCTCGGCCGGTAGGGCTCCAAATCGGATTTGGCATAACCGGTTCCGATTCGGAGCCCTATTTCCCGACCGATTCGTACGAGCGTCCGGACGAGCGAGTACGATGCGAAATCGCCGACCGACTCGTTCGGGCATCCCAACCGCTTCGACCGACTCGTTCCCGGGTCGAACCGCACCGACCGACTCGCTCGGACACAACTCGCACCGCGCAATG
Organism: Calotriton arnoldi; assembly: GCA_963921515.1. Lineage (NCBI taxonomy): Eukaryota > Metazoa > Chordata > Amphibia > Caudata > Salamandridae > Calotriton > Calotriton arnoldi. The sequence goes on along the minus strand of CAWUFW010011963.1, from coordinate 426,830 downwards.
GAGACGTTCCCCGGCCGGGTAAGTACGATGCGCGCCGCGAGCAGTCCGACCGACACGCGCCGTCCGGCTCGAAAGAGCAGTCGGAGCCGTACTTCGGGGGTCCGTGTCGGACCCCCCTGTACGCGTAGCCGCGCGAGTCGCACACAGGGGGGACCCATGGGTCCCCCCTACCTGTGCGTGTACGGCGCGAGTCGCTTCGCCGCGTACCCGCTGTAGGGGGCGCCCTTGTTTGCCTCGCACCCATTGAGGCAATGGGAGCCCGCGTACGCGTTGTACGACCGGGTCCCATTGACTTCAATGGGAGTCCGACCGACTCGAGTACGATAGCATACGGACGCATCGTACTCGTTCGGTCGGGCTGCACGGGTCCGATTGGGTCGGAAATCTCTCCGGGTCCGGCTCGGTCGGAAAGATTTCCGGCCCGAATCGGAATCGGCCCCATAGTGTCCCTTGGCAGTTTGGGAACTCCATCAAAAACATATAGGGCCTAATTCATAAACTGCATTTTGTGGTACATAACTTTGTACTACAGTAGTACTACTTACTAATTACAAAATGCAATTCACAAATCTACAAGTGGATATCTCCACGTCCACCTCTCCTATTTTTTCTATGGGAGATCCTCACACGTGTAAGTTTACTACTGAGTAGTAAGTGCGGGCACAACCGGGGTATTGGCTGGAAATACTTACTACTAAATGGGAGAGGTTTAGAGAGGCGTAAGGGGGACATGGTAGGCTAAGGAGGTGTTTAGGAGGCACAGATATCTACCCAAAAAAGAGTAAGCCCATTGCTATTCACAAACTGCGCTTCTTAAGTTACTACAGCGAAAAAGGATCAAAAATAGTTGTAAATGTACACCAGTCTGACCTGGAGTAAGTCCAGCACCACACATGGGCAACCACTGGCACTGCAATACCCTCCCATTTAAAATAATGGAGGCAGGGCCTTAAAAGCCCATAGGAAATAATGTTAAAATAAATGTATACATTTCAACATCTTAAAAATATGTATAAACTTAATTTAATGTTAATAAAATGATATCTAAATAAAACATAAATGATATATAATTATAAAATATTTGAATAACCTTTCTTAAATTTTGAAATAAATGTAACTATATATTTTTAAATAATTACATTAATTTGAATTGTTTAAATAAATTGTTTGTAATTTTTAATATATAATAAATAAATATAACCATTTTACTTTAGGTGGGATTCTTAAAAATATATATTTAAAAACAAATTTATTTTAATATAATTGAATTGAATATTCATTTAATTATTAATAGTGCTTTAGCATGTTTTTAAATGTTGTTCTTCATTTAAAATAAATTTATATAATTAATTTGCATTAATATTTAACACAGACCTATCTTTACATTAAAAAACAAATTAATAAGCACTTTAAATGTTCCTGATACTTTACTATAGGGAGATCTCCACTCTGGTAGTTGAGAACTCTGCCTACATGTGAGGCGTTACTAGTAGTAACTTTACATTCGTAAATTTACATGTAAGTCTAAACTTTGTAGTAAATTTATAAACTCAGGCATAGTGAATAGTTAAAAGTAATACATTTATTAAGCAAATTTACATATATAGATTTACTTACGTCTAGTTTACCTTTGTGAATAGGTCGCATAGTTTGTGGACATTCCCAAAGTCCGATTTCACCCCTTTCCACCCTGGAAGCCTGGGGGTGATCAGAGATTTAGTCCAGTATGGGGCTGAAGTATCTCTCCTGCCATATTGGGTGGGGATATAACGCTAAGCTGATACTCCACTAGGAAAAATATTTTACACGCTTAGAAAAAAAAGTGAAAATGCGTGCCTTTGCACAGGAGATCCTGTTCGCTGCGCTCTGACCTCTCTGTGATAAAGTCCTCGGGCACAGTGGGAATAGGAGCCTACTGGAATGGGCATCTGATCTTCCCAGGGGTATGGCTGGAAATACTCTGGTGAGGCTTTCCAAATGCAGTGGTGGCCGGCATAGCTCGTGGGTGGCGGGGCAGGGGGTGGTGTCGCGGGGGGGGGGTCACACGGGGGGACTCGCGCAAGGAGGTTGGGGTGCGCAATATTTAAAAAAAATAAACTTACCTTGCTGTTGGGTTCCACGTCTCTGCTCCTGCTCTCCTCCTCTTGAAACAGGAAGCACAGCCAAACCCCACTGACCAATCACAATGCTGCAATGCAGCGTTGTGATTGGTAAGCATCCAGGCTCCCCTGACCAATCACAACGCTGCAATGCAGCATTGTGCTTGGTCTGAGGGCCGTGACACGGCGCTCAGCCAGGGGCTGCAGGGGTAGGTATGTTCTCCGTGCAGGCAGTAATGCAGCCTGCATGGAGAACAGGGAAAGTGCACATGACTGGTTTGGGCGGCCCGAGAGGGCTGACCAAACAGTCAGTGCGCACTTAAGAGTGGGCAAGGCACTCCTCCCCTGCCCAGCTCCGAGATAAGAGCAACAGCGCCCACCCGCCCGCAGAGCAGCACAAAGCATAAAATGATAATGACTCAAAGTGATTATCATTTTATGTTTTGTACTTTCCACTGCTTAAATGCAGTGGGGCGAGGCTCCTCCGCCATAGCGGAGGAGCCACCACTGTCCAAACGTACTACTGTGGATACCGGTGATTAGGGAAAAGTCGTAAAAGTATGTTCTGTCAGAGGAGGAAATCCTCGACCGTTGTTTTACAAGTTTTTTCGTGAATAGGCCAAAGAATATTCGTGTACTGTACTTGTGTTAAAAGAATTAAGTTGCCATATGATGTGTTCTCCCTCTTCTCTTTTGTTTTCATTAGACATGTTATTATTTTCTCTGGAAAGTTGCCATGAAAACATTGGCAGCTGGGCTCCTATTGTCTGCTATTTCCATGTGCTGTTATACATTCTGGAAGAGCAAATGGCTGGACCATGAAATCAATCGCTGGAAGTCATACCTGCAAGAAACCAGAACAAGAGGCACTGCAAACTTTTTCAGAATTCTGGAAACCTGGCATACTTCTGGCATCTTTTTTGTGGAGACTTCAGAAAGATTGGAGCCTTCAGCACTTGAGATGTGCTCCATCGAGTCAGCTGCTCGGACGTATTACAATAAACCTGTGTTTTTCCTCATGAAAGGGCTCAGTCACATAAATAGATGGAATGCAAGTTCCAAGGCCCTTACTCTACTGTCATCCTTCAAAAACATCAAAATTCTTCCTTTGAGGTTTGACGATGTGTTCCAGCACACTCCAATGTTTGACTGGTATCAGAAGGTATGTCGTTCTCTCACAAAGTCACAGTAGACTTTAGCTACCTTGGTGGCATGTTGTCAGTATATATTCACTCACCCGTTCACCCATTCACTAACGTTCTTACTGAAGTACCTAAACTGCATCATGAATGATTGATCCATTTTCTTTGCATAATTTACCAGTGTTTTTTATAGTAAAATCTCTGCTCCCTTATTCTTGGTAATAATGCGATTAGAAGTTATGTGAAACGTGCAGGCTGTAAAATCGTTCTGTTTGTGTAGCCTTTCAAAAATATATTTAGCGTTTAGTAATTGTTCATTGTGGATAAAAGTCCTTTCTTTCTTCAAGTCAGGTTGCAATTTGTATAGTATGCATTTACCGTGGAGAAAGAGAATCAGCATATTTGATAGCGTAATTACCCGTTTGTTCTTTTCCTCGTCAAAGTCCTTCCTTACTTGAGGTGTTCAGCCTCCTAAAACAGATGACCCTAATACAAATAACTGGAGAGAAAGACTTTTCTTTCACATTAAACAGTCCTTCTTACCTACCAATTACTGTCCTTAGTGCTGCCTTCTCCTCCATATCTTTCCTCCTCTTGGCAAACACATTTCTCTTCCAGGGGATACTCATCAATAGTCATAAGCACTGAATTATCCCCGCCCATCTGCGGGATCCCGGAGCATATAGAAATATACATATATATATGAGTATGTTGGGGGATCACAAGTGAATAGCACTTCCGCGACATACATATATACATGTATATAAATACATAAATATGCAGCCTAACAAATTCCAATAAGGCAAAATGCCAAAATTACAAAGGTTTTCCCTGTACAGACAATCTCCTATATACACTCTGTAATAGAGAACATACACTGTAATAGTGTTATGCAAGAAAAACCTTTATTTTCAGAGAAGAAAACATGTAATAGCAGGCAGTTGGCCCATAGGCTGCATAGCTGAATAAATATCACCGTACAGTAAAACACTGGCACCTTGCCTTTAAGGCTTCCAAGAACTTGGACACTTTGCCTTTAAGGCCTCCAGGAGACCCTCTGCTCCCATCATGCACCACAGGTGACAGGTCAGTTCTTTTTTCCGGCTCCTTCTATGAGGATCCTGGAGCTTGAGCTCGACAGTTTTTCTGACTTTTCTGTCAGGAATTGTTTTCTTCTTTGGTTTTTTGCGATTTTCCTGTGCTGGCAGTGTTTTATTATCATTCTCTGACAAAATTTCAAACTTTTTCTGTCAGAATGCCAGTTCTTTTTCGAAAATGTCCATCCTGTGGAAAGAAGATGGCCATCTCTGATCCACACTCTGTGTGTATCGCCTGTCTTCCTTCCAGTCACAAGCCTGACACTTGTTACCATTGTAGTAAGTTTTCTACGAGGACTCTTCGCGACAGGGAGAGGATTCGCCTTCAGGCTGTGATCGAGAGAGGAAAACCCGGCTGGGAAGTGGCCTTGCGTGTCAAGAGCCCTCCTCTCTTCAAGAACATCGACGCCAGCATCATTCTGCCTCTTCAACATCGAGGAAACGGCAGATTCCGGACTGTTCGCCGCCGACGCCGTTGCCGCCGCCGAAGAAGCGACCGACACAATCTCCGACGTCGAGACGGCGTGAGTCTCCGCTCGTCGAGAAAGGTATTGACGCCGAAGCATGCTACCTCGGGCTCGAGGTATAGTCATGGCAAAGACCGATCGACGTCAAAACATCCATCGACGCCGAGACATCCGTCGACGTCAAGGCACTCTCCGTCACCTCCCCGTAGGTCGACGCCGAGAAGTTTGCCGACGGCAAGGGTTCCGCGAGAACAGTCGGCGTCGAAGACGCCGAGGCTATTGACGTCGAGGAGGCGAGTGCGTTCGACGTCGAAGTCCCTGAGTAGACGGTCGACGTCGAGGACACCTTTGAGGGAGGTGAGGTCGCCGTCGAGGGCAGCGAAGTCCTTAACTCCTCCTAGCCATCATCCCACGTCAAGGGAGAAGTCGACGTCTAGGGAAAACAAAGGTCGACGTCGAGGCGCTCGACGTCGAGAGCTAAAGAGCCTGCTGTTGCCTCGGATGAGGTTAGAGCTGCATCTCTATCGTCAAAATCTGGATCTTCTCCAGGACTGCATATTGTCCAGATCTCCCCGGAAGGCTCTCCGGTGGTTGGTGAAGATGCACGGCGCAGGAAGCCTAGGGCCCTCAGTAGCCCGGGTCTGATTTTTCCCGTACCTATTCTCCTTCACGCTTGTCCAGGGATTCTCCATCCCCTAAAACGCCTAGAAGATCAAGATCACAGACTGTGGTTTCTTCCAGAAGGAGGACTCCAAGCAGATCACGATCTTCACATGCTCTCCATGCTAGATCAAGGGACAGATCTCGCTCTTATCATTCTTCTCCGAAGAGAAGGCGGCATAGGTCTCCCACCCGGTCTTCTTCCACCAGGTCCTCTATTAGAGACTATTCTCCAACTTTGACAGCTACACCTCCGTCAAGAGTTTCTCCAATCGATGACCTCAGCACTTTTAGTGAAGTTCTCTGTAGAGGAGCGAATAAGCTGAACATTTCTATGTATGTCCCGACTGTTACCTCCTCAGTGATTTTTGAGACTCTTCATCATCGCTCCTCGACTCGGCCTTTGCTTCCTCTTGTCCCAGGCCTTCTGAACCTGCTATGCAAACTTTTTTGACACCGGCAACGGTGGGAGCTGTTCCTTCCCAAATAGCCAAAAAGTACAAGGCTCCGGACCAAGATCCGTTGTTCCTTAGATCGGATCCTCCTCCGGATTCCATCATTGTAGCGGCGGCTAGAAAGACGCACTCAGCTATGTCTTCCTCCTCAGCGCCTCCGGATAAGGATAGTAAACTGATGGATTCTTTAGGTAGAAGGATGTGCAACACTTCAGCTTCTATCATGAAGGTCTCCAGTTCCTCCGCTCTGCTGGGGAGGTATGATAGATCCTTGTGGGATTCACTGGGACGTTTTGCAGACAAACTCCCAAAAGAGGACCAGCAAGACTTTAGAGAAATTCTACAAGAGGGAGGTCTAGTGGCTAATCAGGTGATTAGTGCTTCCGCTGACTCATCTGATCTGGCTGCCCACGGATACTCCCATGGTATCTGTTCGAGGCGTTCTGCTTGGTTACGCTTGACTGGCCTCAAACCCGACGTCCAGCGGAAGATAACCAACCTGCCTTTCAACGGGTCTTCTCTCTTCGGGCCGCATGCGGACGAAGAAATGGCAAAGATGAAAGCAGAGCTGGACACGGTGAAAGCTGTGGGTCTCGAAAAACGGAAGGAATTCCGTAGGCGCTCCCGTCCCTATGATAAACGCCCGTTCCAACAGAGGGTTCAAACCCCTCAATGGTCGGCTCAGGGTCAGCAGCAGCAGAGGTCTCACTTCCACCAACGGAGACCAGGAAGAGGAAGAGGGACCAATAGACAGCAGGCCTCTACCTCAAAGCAACCATCAAAACAATGAGGGAGTGCTTCCTCTAGACACGTGTTCCACTCCGGTAGGAGGAAGTATCGCATTACATCTGGAGGAGTGGAGAAACATAACCATCGACAAATGGGTGTTGAACATTGTTCAAGATGGTTACTTGCTACGGTTCAAGATCCCACCTCCTTCGGTTCCTCCAGAAGGACGAGTCCGCTTGTGTCATCACATTTTACACGAGGAGGTAAACGGTCTTCTACAGAAAAAAGCCATAGAATACGTCCCTGTTCATCAGAGGCGCCAGGGAATATACTCTCGATATTTCCTGGTCAGAAAAAAAGGTCCGACAGTAGAATTCAGACCAATTCTGGGCTTGCGCATCTTGAACAAATACATCCGCAAAGAGAAATTTCGAATGCTTGCCCTTCACCAGATCTTTCCCCATCTACATCAAGGAGACTGGATGTGCTCCATAGATCTGCAGGACGCTTATTTCCACATTCCAGTGTCCAGAAAACATCGAAAATTTCTCCGTTTTCAGGTTGCTCTACGCCACTTCCAGTTCCGAGTCCTACCTTTCGGACTGAAGTCAGCCCCACGGACTTTTTCAAAGTGCATGGCAGTGGTGGCAGCTTTTCTCCGCAGACACAAAATATTTGTTTACCCGTATCTGGACGACTGGCTTCTGAAGAGTGCAACTCCTTCCCTGCTTCAGTCTCATCTCTCCTACAGTCTCCAGTTAATGAACAAGTTGGGTCTACGAGTCAATTTCAAAAAATCGATTCTCAATCCGACCCAGAACATTCACTACCTAGGGTCGTCGCTGGACACCGCGGAAGCAAGCGTGTGTCCTTCGGCGGAGAGGTTTTCATCAATCAGGATCAAATGCAGAGAACTCCTGCGGATTCGCCACCCAACAGTCCGACAAGTGTCCTCTCTCCTGGGTTCGATGGCTTCCTGCATCTTCATAGTTCCCAATGCCAGATTGCACATGCGTCCCCTGCAGCAAGCTCTGGAGGACCAGTGGGTGCAAGCTTCGGGCAGCTGGGAGGATCGGATCACTCTACCCCAGTCTGCCAGGGACTCCATCGTGTGGTGGACAAGGCGATCACATCTAATGAAAGGTGTTCCCTTCCATCAAGAGACTCCGACTCAAACTATAGTGACAGACGCCTCCCTGCAAGGTTGGGGCTCTCATATGAATCACCTTCAAGTGCAAGGGCTATGGTCGGACAAAGAAAAGGGATACCATATCAATTTTCTGGAGTTGAGGGCTGTCCAACTAGCCCTAAAATCCTTCTTTCCTTCTCTTCAGTCCAACTCCCTCTTGATTCAGACAGACAACACCACGACGATGTTTTATCTGAACAAGCAGGGAGGCACCAGGTCCAGAATTCTGTCTCAGGAGGCACAAGCCATTTGGAAGTGGCTTCTGGCACGGCATCTCACCATCACGGCTGTCCATGTGCCGGGCGTCCTAAATGTACAGGCGGACTTCCTAAGCAGAGAGTTCGTAGAAGCGCACGACTGGGTGCTAAACACCGAAGTGGCTCAGGATATCTTTCAAAGATGGGGTGTGCCGGACATAGACTTGTTCGCAGATGCAACAAACGCCAAATGCCCCGTCTACGCGTTCAGGTATCACCAACCAGGTTCAAGCGGGAATGCTCTGTTGATAAAATGGTCTCAGAGCTTACTCTACGCTTTTCCTCCACTGCCTCTCATTCCAGCAGTGATCACGAAGTTCTACAAGTCCAACTCCAGGATGATTCTGATCGCTCCGGAGTGGCCACACCAGTGGTGGTATCCGGATCTTCTACAACTTTCCGAAGTTCCGCAACAGAGATTGCCTTGTCGTCCGGACCTACTATCCAAGAGCCAGGGGAGAGTGTTTCACCCCAACCTTCCTTCCCTCAGGCTGACAGCATGGCTCCTGAAGTCTTGCAGTATGGTCACTTAGACTTGCCAGCGGACTGTATGAACATACTTAAGGAAGCAAAAAGACCTTCTACCAGGGTTTCCTACGCTTTCAAGTGGAAACGTTTTTACTTATGGTGTTTGAATAATGGTCATGACCCAGTTAGAGGGCAGGAACAGGTCATTTTGCCGTATCTCTTACACCTGGCTAAGTCGGGCCTGCAGTTTACATCTATCAAGGTACACTTAGCAGCAATAACGGCATATAGAAAATCACCTTCACAGGTTTCTTTTTCAAAATGCCAGTGGTGAAAGATTTTCTTGAAGGGTTAAAAAAGGTATACCCACCAGTACGAGCCCCTTCTCCTCCTTGGGAGCTCAATGTGGTCCTTACCAAACTGATGGGCGCACCTTTTGAACCAATACACAAGTCCTCCTTGCAGCACTTGTCTTGGAAAGTGGCTTTTTGGTTGCTATCACGTCGGCTCGTAGAGTCAGCGAGATACAAGCATTATGTTGTAAGGAACCCTACACTGTTTTTCACTCAAATAGGGTAGTTCTCAGAACTCATCCAAGTTTTCTGCCAAAAGTGGTTTCAGATTTCCACATTAATCAGGTTATCACTTTGCCTACCTTCTTCTCTAATCCTTCTACACCTCCTGAAAGGGCCTTACACTCGTTAGACCTTAAGAGGGTGTTGAAGTTTTATCTGGATAAGACCAAGGTAATAAGAAAGACGGACCGCTTGTTTGTCAACTACGGCCCCATTAATACAGGATTGGCATCCTCTAAAAGGTCTATTTCAAGATGGATAGTCTCCTGCATATCTCTAGCCTATCAATTAGCTAATAAGTCTCTTCAGGGAAGGCCTAAAGCGCATTCAACCAGAGGAAAGGCCTCTACTACGGCCCTCCTCAGGAACGTCCCTATAGCAGAAATCTGCAAAGCAGCTACATGGCGGTCTGTTCATACTTTCTCTCGCCATTACTGTTTAGATTCAGATGCTCAGGAGGATGCCCAAGTGGGACAAGCCTCACTGAGGAATTTATTTGCTTAATGTCATGTTAAGATGATCTGTTTTTTAATACTATTTGCTCGTCCGCGAGGTAGTGGGTATGGGCTTGCTACTCTATTCAGTGCTTATGACTATTGATGAGTATCCCCTGGAAGAGAAGGATTAGTTACTTACCTGTAATCCTAGTTCTCTTCCAGGGGTATACTCATCAAAGTCATAAGCAACCCTCCCGCCTCCCCGGACGAGCATTTTTTAGTAATTGTTACAAGTTAGTACACCGTGCAAAAAGAACTGACCTAACTGTCACCTGTGGTGCATGATGGGAGCAGAGGGTCTCCTGGAGGCCTTAAAGGCAAAGTGTCCAATTTCTTGGAAGCCTTAAAGGCAAGGTGCCAGTGTTTTACTGTACGGTGATATTTATTCAGCTATGCAGCCTATGGGCCAACTGCCTGCTATTACATGTTTTCTTCTCTGAAAATAAAGGTTTTTCTTGCATAACACTATTACAGTGTATGTTCTCTATTACAGAGTGTATATAGGAGATGGTCTGTACAGGGAAAACCTTTGTAATTTTGGCATTTTGCCTTATTGGAATTTGTTAGGCTGCATATTTATGTATTTATATACATGTATATATGTATGTCGCGGAAGTGCTATGCACTGGTGATCCCCCAACATACTCATATATATATGTATATTTCTATATGCTCCGGGATCCCGCAGATGGGCGGGGATAATTCAGTGCTTATGACTTTGATGAGTATACCCCTGGAAGAGAACTAGGATTACAGGTAAGTAACTAATCCTTCTTGTTCTTCCTCTGTCAACACAGAGCCCTATAGCCTGCAGTTAGGTAATAAATAAAAATGTCTTTCTCCTTTACTGAATACGTTTAATTGCATTATGCGGACATACGGATTGTTGATGGCTAGCACAAACTTGTTGTGTATGGTCTCAGCACTAGAGGACTCTTGCTTTGCTTTTTAAGCCGAGCCTACCAGACAGCATAAGCAGTCAGGTTGCGAAAGTCATATTGTGGGCTTATCAAAAACACACAGAGGCTTGCAGCCCGCCCATTGATTACCATTGGTTGGCTTTACTGTCACTCTTATTTGCTTTCTTTAAATTCAAAGCCTTTGCTTATTTTAGCCTGTTAATCTTGTGTTTGTCCCAGTGCTTAATTTGTGCCCTTGTTTGCCGGAGCACTTATTTAACACCTGCCCACACATATTTATGACAATCCATCACATGTTAGCTCTGTCAGTCTATTTTTTATAAAAGCCCACGAGCAAAGTGTTTAACATTCAATTTAAGGTTAAAAAAAAATAATACCAAGATGCTCAGGCAATTCGTTTGGCTTTGGGTCCTCTAGTATAGTCCAAATTGTCATATTTGTAGGGCTGTAATGGTGAGTATGTGCCATTGGTATTTGGCAGCACTGGCAGGGACCATAGGTGGTGAAAGCTGCAGTGGCTTCTTGAGAAACATCTTGAGCCCAGGCACTTAGTATTTTACAAATTAATCACAGGTTTGTCCCTCCGCAGGAGCATGGCCTCTGTACCATTTCTCTGATTGGCCGGCTTTATCCCTCCACTGCTTACTTTTAAGAAACTATTTTTTTTAATTTGCTTAAGCTCTCCATAAGAGTGCATGTGTTTTCCAGCTTTCTCTTTCTCTCCCTCATATGCTTCCCACAAATGCCCCTGCGCTCATTCCTTCTTTCTCGTGCACTTCTACCCCCACCCCACGCTCTCTGTTGGGAGGGGAATGTCCCCAGCATGATATACAGTCTTGTCCCCTGCCCTGCATGCCTGAACTGCATATCAGCGATCCTCTGTTTTTTTATTTTTGGTTATGCCACACACTAATCCCTTGTTTGTACATTGACTTATAGTCGGTCTTTTGACAATCATAGGTGTTAGACCTAGTTCTGAACTGGGAGGGGCGTACCAAGTGCATCCTCATAGTGACAAGGAGCAACCGCCCCTGTTATGGGTTTCATGCATGGAGCGCCAGAGGTGGCAGCAGACTGTGCTAGTGAATAATAGTGAGAGGCTTTTTATCAGTCATACATGAATACAAGCTTACAAGCCCATTCATCTAAAGTGCCGCTGCTCATTATGAACCCAGAATCCTGAACGCAACATACGATGTGTTGTACGTGTGCATGTGTGCTAGACGTGATAGGATGCTGTGCATGAGTGATACAAGCCTGCGGGTTCCATTTTGAAAGCCAACAGCCTGGAATCAGAGTTCAACAAAGAGGACAGGTTGCTTTCTCCAGAGAGCTTATGCATATTGATGGCATCTCCTAGATGGGAGAGTGGAACACCAGACGCTGTGGTGAGGAATGAGGAGACAGACTTTCCATAAGAAGTGCCAGGGCCCTTCTTGATACTGTGGGCTGTTAATGACTGACTGCAGCTACTATTAGGTAGCTGGCAGGAGTTATAGGGTAAGGCCTGTTGTTAGGGAAAGGAGTCCTTTGCAGGGACACTGATTCTTGTCTCTCTTCCTGATCACAGTGAGGAGGGGTCATAAATAGCTGGGTGCAGCCTGCTCTCAACTCTTTTTACTTCTAGGGTGGGCACTCTACCTGGAGACTGTCCTGCTGGGCAGAGCATCCTTGCAGACAAAGGACAGGCCTGGAGGGTGGCCTGACCAGGACACATGAACTGGAAAGAAAGGAGCTTAAGACCCATCAATGTCTTTATTTATTGAAGAGGGGGTACTTCGCAGAGTACTTAGGGACTACTACGACACCAAGGGTTGGTGTCACACTGACAACTAAATCCCCAGATGTGAGGGAACAACGTCTGGAGTCCAGTCTGAAGAAGGAATGAAAAATGTCCTAGCTAACGTAACGGTAGGTTTCAATTCTATTAAGGACACGAAGGCAAGGATTAGGCTTTACTTTCTCCGAATTTTATTCCAGCAGCCTTGTTAAAAAAGAATGTAACATCAAACAAACTACATTTCCCATGAAACATCGAGAAATCAAAGAGAAAACAGTCCAGCCAATCAGGATGCCTCTGCTGGTATAACGGTCCCCGCATACGCTCCTTCTTCCTCTTTCTTCCTGCAACCCAGCATCTCCATGTGAAGATTACTCCTGTTTGTTGGGTTCCGATCCTGGAAAGATGCACAAAGAGAATTTGAGATACTCTCCGATATCGTTCAATCTCTCATTACAATAACAATACTTCATAAACAAGTGCTAAATAGCCTTTTAGAAAACAATGCCAAACTTGACAATCCGAGTACATGTAGAGAATCTCATTCGTCAAAACTCTGAGTTGTAATTCTTATTGTGGGTGGGTGCTGAAGTAGGCAGAATGGGAGGGCTAATCCTCGCCTCCTTGTCCTTAATAGAATTGAAACTTTCCGTTACGTTAGCTAGGAAATTTTTCATTCTATGGCAGGACCCGGAGGCGAGGATTAGGCTAGTTTAAAGCTGATCCACCACTACGGTTGCCAGAGAAGATATAGGCTTGAAGTAAAACCTTTTGAAGGTAGAGTCGGATGACCAATCCGCTGCATTGAGGATATCCTCTAGTCTTGCTCCCAGGGAGAAGGCCCTAGAAGCCATGGCTCCTCTGACTGAGTGGGCGCCCAAATGAGAGGTGTTAATTCCTGCATCACCCATTTTATCCATCTGACAATCGTAGGGGATTGCCAGATCCCCTACGCTCTGTGTGGTTTGGTTAAAGCAATCAACAGCTGTCTCACCTCGTGGGGACGAAGCTCATCCATGACCGCTTCATACACTTTTAAGGCTCGAACCACACACAATTTTGGTACTTTCCGAAATTCTGGATAAGACACCACTCTGGAGTTACATTTCGTTCTACGAGAAACATGAAAGGTTACTCCCTCTGGAGTAAAAATCCTACCTGTAATGTCTAGAGCCCGTACATCAGATACTCTGCGACAGGATATGAGGCAAAGCAGCATCGCCAGTTTCGCTGACAATTGTTTTCTAGACAAATACCTATTGGCGGGCCAAGAGGTGAATAGGTTCAGGACCTTATTCACATCCCATAACACCAAATATCTAGGTTCCGGAGGTAGAGATAATCTAATACCACGTAGGAGTTTGCAGTCCAACGGGCGTTCCCCTATCGGATGACCATCTATGGGAAGATGTCCTGCTGAGATTGCCGACCTGGAGGTATTGATAGACCTGTAGGCTAAGCCCCGTGAGGCCATGCTTGCTAAGAAATTCAGGATGTGCACAACCTCTGCCCACACGGGATCCACTTGGCGTTGGAGACACCAGCATATCCATCTAGACCAGGCCGATCTATAACGTCTAGTGGTGCTATCTGCCCAAGCCTTGGCGAGGAGATTTGCAGCCTCCGCTGAAATTCCCGGGACTTTCCATCGTTCCCGGTAATCCTCCATGCCATTAGACGAAGGGAGCCCGCCAGTATCAGGGGATGAGATTGCCCTGGGGATCCCTCAGGAGATCTGGATCTAGGGGTAGAGGGATTGGAAAATCCCAGGAAAGTTCCATCACACTGGATACCAGGCTTGCGATCTCCATATTGGAGTTAGCACAACCAAGTCTGCCCCCTGTCTGCGCACTTGGGCGATTAATCGCGTGATCATCGCGAATGGAGGAAACGCATATGCTTGTTCCAGACTCCAGTCCTGAAGGAAGGCGTCCGTCGCCACTGCAAGGGGATCCGGTCTCCAGCTGCAGAACCTTTCCAGCTGAAATTCCAGGCGGGACGCAAAGAGATCCATCGAGGATGGGCCCCAGCAACTCTGAAGCCGATTGAAGACTGAGGGATTCAGTTTCCACAGACTGACGTCCCTCCAAGGGCGAGAGTGCCAATCCGCTATGTGATTGGCTTGGCCCGGGAGATGCTCTGCCGTCAGAGATATGTGGTTGGACAAGCAATACTCCCACAGGGTCCGGGCCAGATCCGACAGAGCTTTTGACCGAGTGCTGCCGAGGTGATTGACGTAGCGAACCGCTGCTACGTTGTCCATTTTTAGTAGGACCGAGCATTGCACTCTGTCCTTCGTCCAGCACCTGAGGGCGAAGGATCCTGCCATCAACTCTAGGCAGTTGATATGAAGGGCCTGTTCGTCGGAAGACCATTTTCCTCCGGTGGAGAGTTCGCCGCAGCGAGCGACCCATCCCGAACCGCTGGCGTCGGATTCGATCACCAGATCAGGTTGGGAGCCGAAGATCGCTCTGCCATTCCATGCCTCCATATGAGAGATCCACCATGTGATTTCGTCCTTCGCCTCTGCCGAAAGCGGGAACAGTTGGGAGTAGGAGAGGCCTCACCGGAGGTGCATTATCTTTAGGCGCTGTAGTGCCCGATAGTGGAGGGGCCTTGGGAATATCGCCTGAATGGAAGCCGAAAGCAGCCCCTCTATGCGGGCCAGCTGGCGCAGAGAGACCTGGGGCTTTGCCAAGGTCATCCGTAACTCGTGTCTGATCTTGGACAATTTTTGAGGAGGGAGGCTGAGGGCCGCCTCCACCGAATTGATCAGGAATCCCAGAAATTGAATGGATTGGGTTGGGGTCAATGTGGACTTGTGTGTGTTGATTACAAAGCCTAGCGACTCCAGTAGATCTATGGCTATCTGCAGTTGGAAGGATAGAGTCCGCGGGCACTGGTTCAAGAGAAGGATGTCGTCTAGATAGACGAGGAGCCGCACACGGGTCTCATCAGCTTGGTGAAACACCAAGGAGCAAACGAGAGTCCGAAAGGAAGGCAAGTGAACTCGAATACTTGAGAGTTCCATTGGAATTGCAGGAAACGCCTGTGGGGCCGGAAAACCGGCATTCTCAGATAGGCGTCCTTCAAGTCCAAGCAGACCATCCAGTCCGACCTCCTCAGAAGGTCCCTGAGGAGGTGGATGCCTTCCATTTTGAAGTGACGGTAGAGGAGCCATCCATTGAACTCCTTTAAGTTGATCACTGGACGTTGCCCTCCTTCCCTCTTTTCCACTAAAAAGAGATTGCTGAGGAACCCGTTGGGATGTCTGGACGTGGGGACAATAGCTCCCTTCTCTAAAAGACTCGCTACCTCCAAGTCTATCAACGCATGTTGATCCTGGGAAAAAACCAGAGGTCTGGGGCCCTGGACCTGATAGGGGCTCCCATAGAACTCTATGTGAAACCCCTGAACCGTTTGGAGGACCCAAGCGTCTGAAGACAGGGATTCCCAATTCTGCCAGAATGCCGCCAAACGGCCCCCAAGTTGGAGACCTTCCACGCATTGAGTTCTCACCTTGTGAATTGTTGTAATTGTTGTGGCCCCTGTGGTCACCTCTGGCGCCTCTGCGACGGGCGTAGGTCCTGGTCTGATCGAAGTTTCCAAATTTACTGGAGTCCTGGTATTTTCCCCGCCGAGCGTCTCCTCCTCTGGAGGCTTGCTGCTGAAAGCGGCTGGACGAGCGCCCCCTTCTTAGGCCGGCATTGGTAAAAACACGGGGGTTAAACATTCTTTTAATAGATGTCTGGGCTTTATCTACAGAATTGAATGTGTTAACGAATTTCCCTAGCTCCCGAATAAACGGGTCTCCAAAAATGTTGTCCTGGGCTACTGTGCCTGCCTCCGATGTGGAAAGGTCCCCTAGCTTTGGGTCAATATTAATTAGCAGGGATCTGCGTCGCTCAGTAGAGATCGCACAATTGGCGTTACCCAGAAAAATTATTGTGCGCTGGGCCCAGCTAGATAAGGCGTCGGGGCAGATCAGGGAACCGGAGGCTTTGGCGTCCTCTGCCATATCCATTATTTTGGCCAAAGGTCCTGCCACGTCCAATAATTTATCTTGACAGGAGTGCCAGGACCTGTCAATGCCCTTCTTGTGGTCGCGGACGAATTTGGCGAGGAAGGTGACCATCTTCGCGTCTATCTTCGGGGTCGGGCTAACCTTCCCTTCCAAAGACATTTTCATAGACATCTTCATTGATTGATACCCCTGCCAGACACTCAAAAGCTGAAGCTCCATGCGATCCTGGGCAGAGGGACAGACCAAGGCTCACTGATAACTTCCATTTTTAACTCTGTGCAATTATTGCCTTTAAGCTGTCAGATGAAGGTATTGGTGGGGTTCATATTTTTCTGTAAATGCTCACTGCTCGTAGTAGGAAACGGCAGGCTCTTCCAATGTTAAAGTGAGTTAATGTGTGCTTATATTATATTAACAATTGAATCCGTGCTGTGATCCTCTCTCAACCTTAAAACGCTGCTGTGAAGCAAATAATATACCACGTTTACAGGCTTAACGACACCTTTATATTTTGCCAGCCTAATGTTTTAAAAAAATCATAATAAAAATCCATACATTTTCATACAGGGGCTTTCGTGCAGCCCTCTTCATCTACTGGCCTGTTTCAGTGCCCCTGGCGTTCACATTCTGCTTCTGCCCCACACAATGCAGGGCATGGAGTATTGGGTCTGCCCGCTTTTTCAGCTGGCTTTCTTTACTATATGTGACAGAGGCATTTTGCTTGTGCACATATGCACATCCATCTGAAAAATTAACCCACTCCTGTACCAGGGACGGTAGGCTACACTTAGCTTTTATTTCATAATTCAATATATTAGTGTGATTTACATACACTTACCACCTTCAGACCATGGCACTTTCTCATTTTTTCACTTTTAATGCATACTGCATATCTTTACAGCATCAGTAAATAGCATCTGCAAGGTTAACATGTACAAAAGGTGAGACCTCTTGGCTTTGCCAGTACTGGTTATCACTTGTTCGCCGCCAGTTGCCATGATACCAACTTTCCGCCCACTGCTTCTTCATTGTTATAACAGGGTTTCAAAGGGGACAGGGATTGATTAATTGAAGTTCTTGCTCAAGGAAGAGTTTATAAAGTTTTCTCCTACCATGGACCGTTGCTGCGGAGTAAGGAAGATGCTGCCCTAAGTGCCCTGCATCACAAGTGACACATTTCCACGCCGGTTCCCGCATCACCGCATTGAAATGCATTGCCACGCATTTACAGCTCCTCTCTGCCTCTCGGCATTGCTTGTGGCTTTCTTAGCACGACGGTGTGATTCCCAGTGTCAGCTGGGAGTCTGCAGCTGCTGGGTACACTGTCAGAGCCTCCCAGGTGGAGAAAAGGAGAGGTTGTCATTGATATACTGACACCTTGTCATGATACATTTGGTGGTGGCTGGGATTTTGGCACAGCTTTTCCCTCCTCACTTTATTGCTACCCGACGCTGGCTGTAGGAAGTCATAAACATTTCAGACCCTTTTGGCCTTTGGGCACCTGAGGAACCTCTGTTCTGCCCCTTTGCTGCCTGTTACGAGCCTATGATGCTTTGTCAAACTCTTCCTCCAGCAGTCACAAAAGTCTAATACTTTGAAAGGAGACTTATCATGTACGCTCCGTTATTGGCCTAGATTTTTATTATAGAAGGAGCAAAATTATATCCCATTAAATAAAACACAAGAATGTTTTCATACAGCGCATATTATGAGCTCACATAGTTGAAAGGCACTTGAATTTGCGCTCATGATGAAAAAGGAGGGACGGTGAAATATTTGCTTAGGATCACACAGTTTGGTGAAATTGGGAACCTGGGATTTCACATTGTGCAATTTAGCCACTAAGCAGGGCTTTTCCAGAGCTTCATATTGCTCTAAAGGGGGTAATTTACGCTGTTTATCTGTTTGAATTTACTTCATAGTTTAGTTTACATGTGTTAACATGTCACTTGACCTGTCACACATTTGACAATGGAATGTCCCTCATACCCACACTGAAGCCATGGAAATGTCACACATGAGCAGCCTTAAAACTTGACAGTTATGAAGATGTCTTAAGTAAACGTTGCTATTTTTAAGCGATATGAGTATGGAGTATTAGAGCTTCTTGAGGGAAGAAGCAGAACTCTCATAAATGTAACTTAAAATCATTCTTTGAATATCCTTCAGCCCTGTTACATTCTATGGAACTTTCAGTTCAATTACTTTCAGGTAATACATTGAGGGGCATATTCACAAAAAGCTATCGTCGAATTAACGGCACTTTATCGCAGCCAAAGTCGTGATAAATTTACCCCCCCATTCACAAGCCGGTGTTAACAGCCCACAGCACCAGTTTACCCGCGATAGCTGCCGCAAAAAACATCGCCACAGAGGACCCTCACAAATATCGCTAATGAGATGCAGAATAGGCGTTCCCGTGACAAAAGCAGAGACAACAGCACACCTCAACATTCACAACCACCAGCCACATCCGCGATAAAAACACAAAACAGGCGATAAGGCGCGTTAGCACCAGGAAATCTACACCTGCTCTGACCTGGTGTAAAGTTGGACGGCAGCCAGCACCACAAAAGGGAGCACAACCCAGGGCCACATCCCAAGGGCAACAGATGCCATGGAGCCACACATCATGCGGCCCGGTTACCCAAGAAAGCCACAACACCCACCGCCACCACCCCAGGACCACCCCTCCCTGGCACCCCCCCGACCAAAGACATGCCACATCAGCCACACCTAAACATGTACAAAATATTCCGCCTGATGCCGCACAATCACAACTGGTGACATGGATGTGTCGTCACAGAAATGACCAGCACATATTCACTTTCGAAGCAACAAATGAAACTTTATTAAAATGAACAACGAAATGAAATGAAGACACATGGCCGCTCCCTCCGGACAATACGTAGGTCACAGCCTGTAAGACAAAAACATGATGAGAAGGTGTGTCCTGCCACATCAGAGGACAGAGAGAGAGCGAAGGAGAGAGAGAGGAAGAGAGGGAGAGAGAGGAAGAGAGAGAGAGAGAGGAAGAGAGAGAGAGAGAAGAGGAAGAGAGAGGGAGAGAGAGGGAGAAGAGAGGGAGAGAGAGAGAGAGAGAGAGAGAGAGAAGAGGAGAGAGGAAGAGAGAGGGAGAGAGAGAGAAGAGGAGGGAGAGAGAGGAAGAGAGGGAGAGAGAGGAAGAGAGAGAGAGAGAGAGAGAGAGAGGAAGAGAGAGAGAGAAGAGGAAGAAGAGAGGGAGGGAGAGAGAAGAGAGGGAGAGAGAGAGAGAAGAGAGGGAGAGAGAGAAGAGGAGAGAGAGGAAGAGAGAGGGAGAGAGAGAGAGAGAAGAGGAGAGAGAGAGGAAGAGAGAGGAAGAGAGAGAAGAGAGGGAGAGAGAGAGAGAGGAAGAGAGAGGGAGGAAGAGAGAGGAAGAGAGAGGGAGAGAGAGAGAGAGAAGAGAGGGAGAGAGAGAGAGAGTGCCGCCCCTGCGCTCCCAGGCCACACTGCTCACCTGCTGCCACCGGTGTGTCTCCAACCACGTGCCGGTATGTAGGGCAGTTCACCAGGTCACACATCTCATTCAGAGCCGTCAGCTGAAACAGAGCCCAGATACATGACTGGCACAGTACACACACTTGCACAAGACAACATCGCCTGCCCACCCATGCACACCCAGGCAGAGGCACCCCAACCCCTCCCGCCGCCCATCGGAGCATGCCCGCCCATGCACACCCAGGCCTCAATGCTCACCTTCCGCCACCGGCGCGCTAGACAGGAGGTCCCACCACGTGCCGCTGCAAGCCACAAGCCCGGGGCCCACGGACATGGCACCCTCCATATCATGCAGCCACGCTCCGCAGGCCACCAGGTCTCACGTTTGGTGCTGGGTCTTGATTACTCCATGGCAGAGGACATACCAGTGCACCCGGCATCATTGCAGGCTGCACACCCGCTCAGCCCAATGGGTGCCACCAACTCTGGCATCCCTGAAGCGACGCCACGGGGCGGTAGGCCCGCGCTGCCCGCTGGCTCTGGCCTACACTGCGGTCCAGCAGGGCACACAAAACCTGAGCTGTCCGGACTGCCGGGACGGGGCATCATCGCAGGCTGCACATCCGCTCAGCAGCTCAAGGTGCCACCGACTCAGTGCACCCAAAGTCACCGTCCCGTGGCGGGGTGCCTGTGCCGTCCGCAAGGCCTCGGATGCCACTAACCCTGTGCAACCCCAGTCTGCACCACGTGGTGGTAGGCTCGTGCCGTACTCCAGGCCTTGGATGCCACTAACCCTGTGCGCAGCAACTCATGGGCCCTATATGGGTGCGAACCGTGGGGCGTCCGTCATCCAGTCACCACCGGAAGAGGGGAATGTGACGTCGTCGGACCCTTATGTTGGCGGAGTCACATGGCCTGTGACGCCTGTGCCGGATGGGTGTGGTGTGTGTGAAAACCTACCCTCAGGGAGTGGCCGTGACATGCTGACCACTAGACCAGTGACCCACACACCACCAGCGAGTACGGCTGCGACGGGTAGCAATGAGGGCCCCCCCTCGGTGCGTAAGCGGAGTGGACTGGCCTGCCGTACGCCGGACCAGCGCAGGGCCTGCAACAATGACTCGTGGGCTCTGGGCGTGGTCCAGTCCATGTCCGGACACGGAAATGACTGATGCGTGTGTCCCTGCTGCAGTGTTCACGGAACCCGCTACACAAGATGCAATGTCGCACCCCCTTACTGGCATCCCACAGGATGAACATCATTGACGCAAGGGAAGGCACTGTCCCCACATTCATCCACACATCCACACAGGAATGACGTAAGACATCACACAGCAGTGCGTCACTGGATGTTTATTTGCACATCCAGTGCAGTCATGCAGCTGGAGCGGTACAGGGCAATGCCGAGCACACCACACAATATGGGCCCGTGGAGGGCCAGCCAGTGTCCATCCCGGGATGACCTGTACCGCGGAAAAGGAAGGGTACAGTCCGCAGTCTGTCCGCCGTGTCATTGGTCGTCAAACAGCATGTGGCAGTCCATGTCACTGTCCAAGTTGAGTGCCTCGGAGTGTATCGGGGGTCAGTGGTGGGTCTTGAGGCCATGTGCGGCACCAAGCAGAAACAGGCAAGGTGGCGGTAATGGATGCTAGTGGCTGATCCTCCTGACCACAGTCCCATCCACGTCCTCGTCCCCGGGTGTGTGCCCTGCCCCACCTGTGGGTGTTGCAGTGCCGGCTGAGGCACTGTGTGCCACTGACTCATCAGGGGCCGGAGGAGGATTGTCGGCCTCACTGTGTGGCAGTGACACATCAGGTGCCGGAGTGGATACGCCTGCCGCACTGGGAGGCACTGACACACCAGGGGACGGAGATGTGGATGGTGTGGGGCCAGCAGCATTCATCATCACCACGCCTTGTGGCAGCAATGCCATGACGAGGACATGCAGGGCACGGTAGATCCCAGCTACATTACGCTGATGTGCACCGGAGGCTGCCATCCTTTCCGCCTCCATCCGCACCATATCCTCCATGAGCCTCCGCATGTGTGCCAGCTCAAGGCTGGCATCGCTGGGCCACTGTGAGCGGACAGGTATTCTTCCCTCCGCGTCATGACTCCAGAGATGTCAGTCAGGGCTCGCTGGAGACCATGGGGCGGACATAGACACCCAAGGATGGCGTCCAGTTTGTTAGCCATGAGCTCGAACCCCACCCGGACCTGCTCGGCCGTCTCCCTCTGGCCCTCCAGCACACGGCGTTGGAAGGCCATTTGTTGTTCCTGGGGGTCTTGGGAGGGTGCCAGGGCTGTGGGTGCCTCCTGCTGGGTGGTTTGGGTGGTGGGTGGGGTCTCATGGATGTAGCTGGGCTGCCCTGATCCTGGAGGTGAGTTGCGGAGGTGGTCAATGAGGTCTTGGATGGTTTGGATGTCGATGCTGGTGTTATCCTCCTCCTCTTCATCAGTGAAGAGTGGCTGTGACTGCTCTGCAGGAGGTGTTGAAGATGCCCCTGCGATGTGAAGGGGAGATGGTGTATTATAATGTGTCCGCATGTATGTAGCCGCATGGTACAGGTTGACATTCAGACAGCATGGCATTGTACATTGTGACAGTGTGTGGGTCTGGGCGAGGACCCAGAGTGATTGTGGGTGTGCACTGTGCCCTGCTTGCTTGTGCATGTGTGCCATTGTGGCCATCCCCCCCCCCCCCCAGTACCTGGTGGTCACTCACCCTGTTGCAGTTGTGTTGTGTCCTGTCGAGCAGTGTCCGGTCCCCCGACTCCGGCCACAGTCTCCACACTGATGACTGTCGACACCAGCTCCTCTGTGTCATCCAGCTCCAGCTGTGGCGCTGGGCCCCCACCTCCGGTCTGCGTTGCTGCCTTCAGGTTGGCGGAGAGTTTATCCTTGGTCTTCCGCTTGATGTCATTCCATCGCCTCTTGACCTCGTCCATTGTCCGCTTGTGCTCTCCGACGGCATTCACCTTGTCGACGATGTCCCGCCATATTCCATTTTTGGTGCCCAATGACACGTTGGAGGTGACGAAGAGTTGTTGATGGTGTTCCATCACCTTCGTGACTATGATCCTGTTCGCCTGCGGACTGAACTTGGTCTTCCTGGTCTTCTTGTCCTTGCCCTTCCCTCTCCCCGAGGTCCCAAGCTGGTCGTCCGGGGTGCTTGTGGGGTTGCGCTCGTCCTCTGCGCCTGCTCCGGCTGCCTCCATGGTGCTTGTGTGTTGGTCAGTTTGTGTGTGGGTTTTTTTCCCTGCTTTTATGGAGGTATCTGACGCTTGCCAGGTGTGTGTTGCAGGCCTGGCGCTGCTTGTCGCTGGTTTCCTTATCTCGCTTTGGCCCATCGCGTGTTTTTTGGTGTTGTGGTTTGTGTTTTTATCTCCATCTTGGTGGTTGTATTGCGGACTTTGTCCGCGGGTTCGGCAGGCCATCGCATGGTACCGCCTTGTTGTGAATTCCACGTTGACACGTGGATATTTTCCTGCGATGGGCTGCGATATTGAAAGTTGCGTTACGCTACTCTTGCGGTAGTTATCATACGTTCTTGTGAATATACCCCTTAGTTTATTATGGCTATCCTCAATGGAACTTTGTGAGATGGAGACTTGAATCCCAACCTTTAGTCTGTAAATCAAATAACCTAGGCATTAGGCCACGAGTGTCCCTTCTGTTGTTTAATTATTTTACTGAAAAATGAATGATTTTAAGTTACATTTATGAGAGTTCTGCTTCATCTCCCAAGAAGCTCCAATACCCCATACTCATATCGCTTACAAATAGCAAAGTTTACTGAAGACATCTTTATAGCTGCCAAGTTTTCCGACTGCTTATGAGTGACATTTCCATGGCTTCAGTGTGGGTATGAGGGACATTCCATTGCCAAATATGTGACAGTACAAGTGATACGTTAACACAAGTAAACCAAACTAAGAAGTCTATTGAAAGAGGCAAACAGGGTAAAAGTGAATATATCCTGCACCCCTGTAACTTTCTATGGAGCTTTCAGTTCAATTCCTTTCAGGTAATACATTTAGTTTATTATGGCTATCTTCAATGGCTTCTGGTGGTTCCTTAACAACGAGAAATTGTTTTTGGTTAAAATAGTGAAAATTGTAAGAAAGCCAGAGAGCTCTTTCTTTCCTGGGTTCACAACTGGTTTGTCCCCTACTAAATTAGTTGATTTAGAGGATAAAAAGATTCTTCAACCTTTCTGTATACAGCATGATCAGACCTAGTAATTTAATCACAGCAGAAATTCTGAAGGGTGTCAAGAGGTTCATCATCTATTTTTGTGGCCAAGCCTGGTGGGGCTGACCTGTTGGGGAAATCTCAGGCACATTGTTAGTTGGAGTAGTAATAACAACAGGCTCCAAAATCACATCAGTTTCAATTGGAGGGCATATTCAAATATACTATGGTTTTTAGGTTTCAGTCATCTGAGAAGAATGAGTGCTAAAAGTGGAAATAATAGTTATTTTATAGATTTACATAATTCTACAGCAGAGTTGGTTTTAACAATTATTCCTCTTCTACAGGAACTGGTATGTCGCCAAAAACCCCTAAAAGCAATAGAATTCTTGTTGAAGCTATAATTCCAGTCCCTCAAGAACAAAGGAAACTAATGTTCTATTTCATTCTGTTCCTAGTCCCCAAACCAGACACAAGATTTTGTCGAATTTCTTTTGGACCTGAAGGGAGTGAACAAATTAGTACAGTATGTACCGTTAAAGTTAGTGACATTACTGTCAATGATACCTTGAATTGCTCGTGAGAACTATCTGGTAATATGTCTAAAGGCCGCCTATTTTTCATCTGTCATTTGAACGCTTTCTACGGTTTGCAGTAGAAAATCACTTTTATTAAGTTCTCTTTCCTTTTCTTCTTTTCTGCTTTTCCTCTGCCCCAAGGGATTCACCAAGATTATGGCTCCAGTTGTCGTACCTTTACAGTCATAAGGAGTACAATATTTCTTTATCTTGATGACTGGTTAATCTCTGCTCCTTTTTTTTCAATAATGGAATGTGATGTGCAGAAGGTCTGCAATAGTCTGAAATAAGCTGCGGTTTCTTCGGAATGTAGAAAAATCTCAAATTTTTCAAACTTTGGAACAGTTCATTGGTGTCATCTTCCAGATCAATGCAGGATTAAAAAATCCCAAAAATCTCTAGTGAGATATACTTTGTTATGCGCATATCTCAGGTGAAGGAGAACTTTCTCTACACCGAGCAGGTCCACTGTTATGTTTATAAACTGGGATCTAAAAATATGAACCTAAGTTTAGAAAGTGTGGAGCATCTGGATCAAATAGTATGTAGCACCCCTCTCTTATGGTTAGGGTGCCCTTAGTTTGTGCCAGGCATGATATAAACGAGCATTAATATAGTAGCTCACTCGTCAGGGTCGGACTGGTACCGTGCTTTGTCCCATATTAATGTCAGTGTATATAGAACAATATTGTGTACTGGAAAAAAGACGTGAAAACATCATCATCATCATCATATGGCATATTCATCCGATTTCACGTCACCTGTATATGTGCCTCACTTGTGCGGCATATGCAGCCCTTGTGCTATGTCATCACTCATTAAAAATAATGACACCGTGCATAAATCACTCGCGCTGTGTTTAATCTCTCATACCAAACAGAGCAAATAAATGGATAAAAGATCAAGGAGCAGCAGTGTCTGTATTGGTCTGTTTTATATTGCCGTGTCTGTATGTATCATCAGCGAAGTGATTGTAGTCCTCGAGCTGTGTCAACATTCATTAAAAATAGCAAATGTCTAAGAATGCGTAGCAGATACCACTCGGGCTGTGTGAAATCATCCATTTAATTTAATTTTAATTTAATTTTAAATTTATAAAGCGCCCGAATCACCCCCGAAGGGGTATCTCCGTGCTGGGGCACTACAAGAGCAGAACCTTAAAACCGAACTTTTTGCTGGTTTATCCTCTGCTGGTTCTGCTCTTGTAGTGCCCCAGCACGGAGATACCAGCAAAAAGTTCGGTTTTAAGGAGTTTCCTAAAAGTCAAGAGATCATCACATCTCTGAAGTTTAAGGGGCAGGTGATTCCATGACAGGGGGGCCATATAAGAGAAGGCTTTACCTCCTGTACGGGATTTCTTAAAGCGGGGACTGATGAGGAGAGATTTCTCTGGGGGGCATATTCGTGACAAGCCGTGCCGCTGTGTTCTGTACTACCTGAAGTTTATTCAGTAATGATTCATTAGCTACGGCCAAAAGTGTGTTGCAATAGTCCAGACGACTGATAACCAGTACCTGAACCAAGGTTTTATGCACGGACAGTGGGAGAACGGGGAAAACTCTATGGAAAAGACGCTTCACGTGAAAGCAGGTACCAGAGGTAGCCACTACTTGGTCTTTCATAGACAGGGCCTAATCTAAATGCACACCCACGTTTTTTTACCACTGTCTTAGGAATAGGGGCAGGGCCCAGATCAGCTGGCCACCACTCTGTGGACCAGAGTGTATTGGCATTACCAAAGAGCATAAACTCAGTCTTTCCAGCGTTTAGCTGGAGAGAGTTTTCCATCATCCATGAGGAGATTGCTTTCATGCCATCCGAAAAACGAGATTTTGTGGTCGAAGAGCTTTTGTTAAAAGATAGTAGAAGTTGGGTATCGTTCGCATACGAAATGGGGGTGAAAACAAATTCTCTAATAATCTTCGCAAGGGGGGGCCACATATATATTGAACAACGTAGGGCTCAAACAAGATCCCTGTGGCACTCCCTTGGTGAGGTCCATAATACGGGACCGGAAAGGTCCTAAATTAATGATCTGTGTGTGGTGAGTTAAAAAGCTTATGAACCATTGTAAGGCTCGTCCACAAATTCCAGTCTCCTATAATCTTTGTAGCAGAGTTCGATGGGACACTGTATCAAAAGCTGTGGATAAATCCAACAGCACTAACAACACAGCTTGGTTATTATCAAGAGAACATCTAATGTGATCTGTTACTGCTACCTGTGCCGACTTCGTGCTATACATAGGTCTGAAACCTGACTGTGAAGGGTCTAGACAGCCAGTAGACTCTATGTATTTTGTAAGTGTATTATTGATATATCCTTTCAATAATTTGCTCATCAGCGGAAGAAGGGAAATAGGGCGGTAGTTGGACAAAACCGATGACGGAAGATTAGCCGTTTCACGAATTTGGATTACCTGAGCTGACTTCTACTAAAGGGGAAGTTGGCCTTCACTCAGAGAAAGATTTAGTATAGGGCAGATGGATGGAGCAAGCTGAGTGGATAGCAGTGCAGCAATCTTAGCTGGAATAATATCAAGAGGTGACCCAGACTTAGCAGATTTCAGCATTTCCTCCACAGTGTCCACTTGTAAGGGGGTAACATTTTCTAAAAAGTGAACGTTATTATTATTTATGGGGGGAGGAAGGTTGATTCTTTCATGATGCCATTATAATGACGGACCAAAATTAATGCCTCCATTGTACTGGCACCACATAGCCCTACCAACTGAGGTGGTTCCTTTTACTTCCAAACAATAGTGTTCAGCCAGTATCTGATCCTAGGCTGGCAATCGATGTGCTACAGCGTATCAAAATGCTCCACAGCAGGATGTGCAGGACGATACGGCCACACGTCCTTGCTAGAAACTATACTATAATAGAGCACCACTTCCCCAACTGCCATGTTGGAGTGTGCTGAGTCTATATGCCCGACTTTAGAGGATCCATGCTCAAGGTAGTCTGAGTGATGGGTACAATTGTTATTATTGTGTGTTAGAAAAAAACATATAGGATGCATGTAAAGTATATAAGATCTGTACTCATTTTCTCCAAGAACCCAAATTTATCAGTGTCTAATGCAAGCCCTTTCAGTGAGAAAATAATGAGGTCTAATGATGCATTGGTTCTATCTCATTCTATGTTGCTGTACCTATATTCAGTAACAGTAACAGTTTACTACAATATTGCATATCATCATACATTAGTCCATGCACACTTGGGGTTGAAAATTAGTTCATGCGGCCACAGACACGTGTCAAATCTGAGACCAATCATCTTATCAGAGTAATAATGCTGCAGCATTCCTCAATTCACTGTCATCATTCAGTCCCAGTTCAGTGGTTTTGAGACGGTCTACCCACCTGCATTTGCTCCTTGTTAGTAGTGTGCTGATTGCTGACTGCTTGTCATTTTATTCAATCTTCTTGGTGTTTGAGCTTCATGTAGTGTTTTACCAGGGGAATCCCTTCCACTTTTGCAGAGAATCCTGCTGCAATGCTGGTATTTTCTTTGCTGAACCATTTGGGTTGTTTGGTCTAAAAACATCATACTGCACAGATACATAACCACATATATCATGCTTTAGTGTTACAGTTGGAGTGTGACAGTAACCAGTAGTTTATAGTGCCTACTTTCAGAAACTTGGTAATGTATGTAAAATGACATGCTTGACAATTCCCACACCTGAACTGGCCAATTATTGGTGCTAAGCCCTGGTGTTGTGTAATACTTTCTATGTTGGGTAGTTCCTTATTTTCACTGACCACATCGTTCCTTACAGTCTTATGTGATTGAATGCAAATAAAAACATGTTGTTTTTGAACTCTTCTAGGGAATTCCAGGGTCTTTTGACTTATCTGGATCTGTGCTAACCAGACAGACCAAGTCATCTTTATTCTGGCAACTTCAGCACATCACAGGAATTGCCCTAAGTCTCAGTACAATATCTGTGTAATTGATCTCAGTATTACTTAGGTTTATAGTAAATTTGAGGACAGTGCTTTGGTCATTCAGCCAATCAGTAAATACTTTGAATTCATTCATAGGTCTATGCCAGACCATGAACACATCATCTATAGCTCCACCACAGGTTCATGTTAGTTTTTGTAAGGGTTACCTGACCCATAGATTGTCTGGTCCTCAAATTCTGCAACTAACAGATTTGCTATGTCTGGGGAGAAGCACATCCCTATAGCGACACCTTTTGTCTGGAGATAGAATTCATTCTTAAACATAAAATAGTTCTTAATCAAAGCTGTTTCTGAAAGTTATAGGATTAATTCACCCAATGTTTGCTATAAAATCAGAATACTGTCAATGGTTTGTATGGCTGCATCCTGTGAAGTATTTGTGTATAGAGATTCCGCGTCATATGTAAACATGGTTTTCTGTCCCTCCTAGGAATGGTATCCTCTCTATACTGATGATGAAATCACTGCTGTCTTTTACTTATGACCTAATTGTAGACACATGCAGTTTCATAAAGAAATCTATATATTTGCATTTTTCCTAAAGGACAGACCCACAGCCTTAGACAATGGGTGTCCCTGGTGGATTGTGAAGGCTTTTGTTTGTCTTCGGGAGTGTGTAAATTGCCAGTGTTGTAGGGTGGGCTGTACTCAATAATTCATACTTTTTCTCATTTATGCATTCCATTTTTTGTAACAAGATAGTTTTATTGACTTCAATGCAAGAAAGCACAAACAGATGTCAGAGAAGAGGATGTCTCTCCCTTTCAGTTTATGCCATGTAATCGAGACAGTGTCCCGCTTTTACTGACGTACATAATTACCACTGGCCCATGTACAACCCCATTCTTGCCTTTTCACTCAACCCCTCTTTCTCTCCTCCCCCTTCGCCAGGACATCCCATGGGACGTAACTGTAGTATATAACACTTGAACCTCAGTAATATGCAATATTGGTAGCACTTATATCCGAATTCCACAAATTGGTGAACATCCGTAACCAAGAAATTTAGGCTAACGAATGAGCCCACGTACAATGAGTACACATACTCATTACCCCCCGTCAGTCGTTTCTAAGTCAGAACAGACTCAGTGCCTTTAGTCATGGTGGCAGTACTCTGATCGGGGTACCCTTCAAGAGGTACTCCAACAATGTTTCCTACACTGCGTCACTATGCCTGTTGTCCTCATTGAGCCGGTATGACAATGTCTCCCTGGCCATGAGTGACCACTGACACCATTGATTCATATCTGGGGGGTCCTATGTCTTCCAGGAGGCCGCAAAGTTTGTTTTTGCCTCTCCCCAGGCAATTCTAGATAATAGTCTTATCTGCTCTAGTTTGATATAAGAAGTCTCTCACTGTCACACCAAAGAAAACAAAGGCCGGCGCCTCCTGGACAGGGTATCCCAGCATGCTCCTCAGGCCTGTCAGGACCTCACTCCAGAAAGGACTCATCTTGAGACATGTCCACCACATATGTAAAAGGTCCCCCATACGAATAGCACTCGTTACAACGCGTACCAATACACCGCGTACCATTACAACGTGGGTATTAGTACTCGTTATCAATTACAACGAGATACCATTACAACGCAAACTTTTACCCCGACTATGCCTTTACCACGCATGCCATTACAACGCAAAAACATGCGTGGTAAAGGTATAGTCGTGGTAAAAGTTTCTAAGGTAAGTGCCAGTCCTCTCACTACATTTACACTACCCAGCACGACCCCCCGACACTACCCTAAACCCTAATACACTACCCTACACTACACATACACCACAACACTACCCTAAACCCATAAACACTACCCCCAGCACGACCCCCTACACTACACAAACACCACAAAGCTACCCTAAAACACTACCCTACACTACACAAACACCACAACACTACCTTAAACCCTAAAACACTACCCCCTGCACGACCCCCCCGACCCCCAGTCCGGTCCCTACACTCAAACACTACCCTGCACGACCCCCCGACACTACCCTAAACCCTAAAACACTACCCTACACTACACAAACACCACAACACTACCCTAAACCCTAAAACACTACCCCCAGCACGACCCCCCGAAACCCTAAAAAAGTAACCCCCACCCCATGCCCAATCCCCCTTACCTCTCTCTCCTCGTGGTTCCTCTCTCCTCCTGGTTCCTGCTTCATGTCGTCTCTGAGGGGCGGTGCACGTCGTTATGAGGAAACGGAACAGCCTCCGTTTCCTTACAACGACGTGGATCGTCTACATTTTTTTAGAACACATGGTCATTTACTATACATACCTTTACAACGAAATTCGTTGTAAAGGCATGCGTGGTAAATGACCATGCGTTCTAAAAAAATGCTTAGTAAAGACTTCGCGATGTACAACGCATGCGTGGTAATGCATGCGTTGTAATGGTATCGCGAAGTAAAAAATTCGTAGTAATGGCTGCTTACGTAATTTATGTAATTATGTAATTTCTTTGGATACATATACCAGTCGTAGAGGACTTTATAACGTGCTTCCTTGCCCAGTATACTACCCATGACTTTATTTAGGTCCCTCCACGTGTGGAGCCATTACTTGTCTGAGGGTGGTTCTCCCAACAGTTTAGCTCACCTGTAGGTGTATGGGTGTGACCAAGTTAGTGAGTGTTTAGCAGTATAGTGTACAATCAATAGCAAAAAACAGAGAAGCAACACACTGTTGCCCCTCTGTTTTTTGCTATTGATTGTTATATTGTGTAGCCTATAAGCAGCGGACCATAGAGGTAGGCAACAGCATGTAGATAATATTTTGTGTATATTTGAGTGACTAATTGAGCTGTGCGGCCTCGAATCCCTTGGCTGCTTGTTGAGAATATAGTGTAGTATAGTGTACAAGGCTGAGATCAACCCTTTTGAGCCAGTAGCCACTCTAAGGTATTTCTCCATGGGTGCCTGGTCTTGTGTTGTCACGTCTTTGAAAATTGAGTGGAAAACTCAGAGTTGTGCATATTGGAACCTCTCAGTTTAGAACTTTGAATTTATGGAAGAGTTACCACACCATGAGGCAGTCTCCTGCTTTCCACGCCTCGAACGAGCCCCGGGTGTGGGCCGGTGTGAAGGAGGGGTTAAAATGAATTGGTGTGTGTAGTAAGGTATATGTGGTTAAATTGAATTTCCTGTTAACCTCATCTCACATCGGCTGCAAATAGCATCACTTTATGTTTGTCCTTCCTGAAGCTTAAGCCTTTGATGTTGTTATCGCTGCTGAGGATGGCTGCTAGTGGTTCGATACTCAGGGCAAGCAATATGGGGAGGGGGGCAATCCTGCCTGGTGCCGCAGCACAGGAGTAAGCGGAGAGAGAGAGACCCCCCATTCAATAATATGGTAGACATGGGATTTTGGTAGCCTGCAAGTACCCTTGTCTTAAAACTGGGGCCTATACCAAACTCATCTAGGATGTGGGAAAGGAATCTCCTGTCCACTGTATTGAAAGATTTCTCCGCGTCCCAGGACACCAATGCTGCTGGGATTTGCATATTCTGGGTTTTCTCCACTAAGTGGATCACCCTTTTCAGGTTATCATGGGTTTCTCTATTTTGAATAAAGCTTGTTTGACCTGGGTGTATAAGGTCTGGTAGTACCTCCTCTAGGTGCTTCACCAAGGTTTTGGTGTAAACGTTTTTGTCAACATTTAATATAGCTGTGAGTCTGTATGACCTGCAGAGTTGTGGGTCTTTCCGTGACTTGTATATCAGTGTGATGGTTGCTGCATTCAATGATGGAGTTACCATTGCGGTAGAGAGGAAGGAGTTGAAAAGTTTGGTTAAGGTTGGGACCAGGAGGGGCTGAAAAGCCTTATAGAAGTTTCCTGTACAGCCACAGGGCCCCTAGGCTTTGTTAAGTTTAAAGGGCTTTGATAATCTTCAAACCCTCTTCTTTGATAAGGGGAGTTTCTAAACAATCCCTCTGGGCTCATGAGGGGCGCAGTAGCCCACTGTTTTATACTTACTCAATCTATGCCTGGTCCGATGTTGTGTCCGCGGTATGCAGTTGTGTGTAGTAACTGTGAAAGACCTGTATTTTGTCATTCTCTTTGGTAACTTTAAATCCATCTGCCAGACTCAGTTCTTTGATGAATGTCCTCTCTTGTTGTATTTTTAGAAGGCGGGCTATGTGGGAGTCCTACCTTGTTACCGGTGTGTAGTATGATTGTTTGATTCGTAGTAGGAAGAGTTCCGCCTTAATAGTACGAGAGTGAGCATTCACCCGCTTAGGCGGATGAGAGCTTGCAGTTTTTTGTAGAAGGGTCAAAGATGGTATTCTTCCTCACTCTCCTTCAGCTCTCTTTCAAGTTGGTCTCTATGTTGGAGCTTCAGTTTTTTGAGGTGGGCTACCTTGCTAATGCAGATCCCTGTATGACCCCCTTGAATTCATCTCACATGGTTGACGTCGCTGTGTCAGGTTTGTCATTATCCTGGAAATAGGTAGTGGGAGCATGTTCTATGTACGTGAAAAGGAATGTGTAGTCCCTCTCCTGGTTATGGAAGTGTCATTGGTACCTACCGCTGTCCTCGAGGACAGCGGTAGATCATTGTACCAATGACGCAATCGGCACAAAGCCTTCAGTGAGCGAGTCACGTCCTCGATAGCCAAGAGGCATTCGCCTACTATTTGGAGGGTCACTCTTTTATTGAACATACACGTAATTGCGTGAGTGTTTGCTATCTTTTTTGGTTGGATTACCACACCATTCACAGGTTTGAGGATCCTTTAAGACACCCCAGGCTCCTCTTTTTTTCCCAAAAGATAAGGTATGTAACTGTATAGGTCCTGAAGAAATGCCACTTGATCATCCCATCGTCGAAAACAAGGACAAGGGAGACCCTACTCGCTAGGA
Source organism: Calotriton arnoldi (assembly GCA_963921515.1). Taxonomy (NCBI): domain Eukaryota; kingdom Metazoa; phylum Chordata; class Amphibia; order Caudata; family Salamandridae; genus Calotriton; species Calotriton arnoldi. The sequence goes on along the minus strand of CAWUFW010011963.1, from coordinate 393,380 downwards.
ACCAGGGTAATTGGTTTGTAACAGAAACAGCGGTTCCTGCGGGACATTGAAAAACTATCTTGATAATAATATGCACAATCGCAATGGTTAAGGGTTATGACGTCAGAAAGAAAGGCTAGCAAGGACACAGACAGCTATATTTCCAATATTGCTTTTATATATCAAACAATTAATCAATTTATACATAAAGGAAAAAACATGATAGTGCTAGGTGTCCCCAGTGAAATTGGAACCAAATGTAAAGAAAAAACTTTTAAATTGGTGACAAATGTGACTTGGTTTCCATAAAAAACGACCATAAACAATTGTACAATGATCACAGCCACTGTGTACAATGATCAGGGCTGATTAAATTGGTTTGTTTTGATAGGTTGTCGACGACGTTTCGACCCTTTAACACAATGCAGGGTCTCTTCAGGACCTATGGGTGTAGGGACATCTATGATTAAAAGAAAAAGAACGTCACTAAGAATACTACAAGTGACTTCGTTACTGGTAGGGAATGCAAGAGGCCATATAGTACCTGAAATACGATTGCGCAGCCACGTGAAGAGTGTAATACACCGGTTGAGTGAAAGAAGAAATAAAAGATACTCTCAAGGGACCCGGCCGGGTACTACACGAGTGAGAGAGAAAAAAAAGGAAGGGTAAGCATGGAGACACAGTGGTACACTAACTAATAGAGGCCCTTGCAACGGATAATTTACCCCTTTGTGTGTATCGGGGTGAAGGGCTGGCAACCAATTGGATGCAGAGCGTGGTCAATGCTGAAGGATGAGGAGGATGGTGTGCACCGCCTGTGGTGGGAGCGGGGAGATCTCTGTGAACAATGTAGAGACCCACTTTCAGAAGGGAGAACTAGAGCTCAGTGAGTATGCACAAGCAGGGAGAATGCCAAAGGCTTACCGGGAGGTAACTGCACGCGTAGTGCAGTAGCGACTATGTATGTAAGTCGTTTCGCTAACACGAGTACTGAATCGTGCCTTCGTGTCCAGGTATCTTCTGTGAATGTAAAAAATAGGTGGTCAGAATGGCCAGCCCTACTGCGCAGCCTAAGAATTACATAGCTATAAGAGGATGATCTAGCTCTGTGGGTGTGGTTGTTGTCATGCAGTCAAGTAACGCACACCGTGCCACAATCTGCTAAATGCTGGGGACGAGTGCCTCCATGGTAATTTGTCATACATAGGAATGTAACTTGTGTGAAAGCCTCGCCGATTAACTGGGCGGTAGTGCACTGTTAAAAAAACAAAAAAAACGATTGTATGTTGTCTGAAATTGGCGCGCTCTTTGGTGCCGTGAACACCAGCTTAATTATTAACAGGCGTGCTAATAAGGAGCAGGACTCTGCGCATTCTAAAACAGGGAGCCCTTAGAGTACGTGCATAATTAATAAGATTAATGGCGTGCCACTGCTCTGGATGAATATATACAAAGTTTAAAGAGTGGCCATTGGGGGGAGTGCTTACCTTATAAATGAAAATAGGAGATCTGTAGTGCGTGTCCGAGCATCGCAAGAGGGTAGATCTGATTAATCCGTCTACCTAGGTTCGATGACACCGGGCACTCTACAACGCTGTGAATAAATAGGCCGCGTGTACGTGAAGGACCCAAATCCCGGCAGGCATCACTAGGGATTGCCGCCTGTGGATGCGATCCGGTTCTCTGTGCCAGTTGAAAGGGAGAAAAGACCGATGTTGAACCGTGAGATGATAGAAAAGAAGAAAAAAGAAAAGTATATATGCGCGATCAAAAAAAGTGGCAGGTACGCGCCGAATTGCACAGTGCATCGAATATACAATAAAAATATATGAGTATAAAAAGGCTTATCCCAGGACAGGTGAAATAAAATAAAACGGGCCTGGAAATAGAATATTGTTAAATGCTGGCAGGGTACATGCGGCCAGTGGTTATGTCTACATGAGGGATACATATTTCTGCCCTCGTGACTAGGGGTACATGTTCATAGTTACCACCTTGTTTAACATTTGTAAAACATTTCGGCTTTATGACAGGGCTGAAACTGAGAGGGGCGCTTGGTAGCATATATATACTGCATACATGTGGCATACCTGTTTGACGAACGTCTTGTAAATTGTGCGAGTACACAGATACCATACCAACATTACATATGTATAAAACAGGGGCATGTGCGACCGCTATATAGGGGGCAATTGCTAGGCACATTCATACAATTACAAGTGAAAATACAGCGTTTTTAGATAGATTGGAATATACTTTTATTATTTGCTATAACTCATGCAACAGAATCATTTGCCTAACAGTTTTATTCTTTTGGTCGTCAGACCACAGTGCTGGAATAAGTTAATAATTAGCGCTGCGAAACAATTTGTTTAATAAATGAGCCCCTTTGACAAAGGTCTTTGTATCACATTGTGTAGAGGTCACTAATGCTGGCAAAGGGCATCTGGGCCCATACAGTTCTGGGTAACAGTGTAGTGACAAATCCGCGCCATTCTTCTGCAGAATTAAGTCCTTGGGCTATAGAGTTAGTCTTTTCAATCCAACGACATTCCAGACGTAGGATGTGTGTCAAGTCACCCCCTCTTGGAGGTATGTTTGCTCTATCTATCACCTGCCATTTAATGTCGTCAGCTGTGTGATTGAATTCAGAGAAGTGGGCTACTAAAGGGGCATTCATGACCGACCGTCGTATGCGGCTTCTGTGTTGGCCAATGCGCACCTTGATAGGTTGTTGCGTCTGCCCAATATAAGGCAAGTCGCATGGGCACCATATACAGTAGACCACATTACGTGTATTACAGTTAGAGAAGAATCGTAAGTTGTGCCTCAAATTTGCGTGTTCGAAACTTTTAGTGTTGAAAGTGAGAGGACACGCAACACAGTCGCCACACCTGTGATGTCCTAGCACCTCTGGTAAATTCCAGGTGGATTGTAAGGTATTGGTTTTACGTGGAGTTTCCTCTGTGGAGGAGCGAATCAGATGGTCTTTGATGTTTTTGCCTCTCTTAAAGGCAAACATTGGTGTTTCAATTGATGGATCAATGCTCTGTATTATGTGCCAGTTCTTCGTGATGATGTTGCGGATTTTGTTGGAATGTATCCCAAATGTTGTGACACAGATGAGTCTGCTGATAGGGGTTTTTTCTTTAGTTTTTAGTAGCTCCTCCCTTGGACAGAACCAGGCCCTTTTCAATGATTCCCTAACTATTCTGTTGGGATATCCTCTTGCCACTAGTTTGGATTTTAGTATCTCAGCTTCTGCCATATAGTCCTCTTTGTGCGTGCAGTTCCTGCGCAATCGCAGGAACTGTCCGAATGAGAGCCCGTCTCGCAAGGCCCTTGGATGTTGACTTTGGTAGGCTAAGAGGGTGTTCTTCTCGGTGGGTTTCCTGTGCAATGAAGTGTACAGGGCCCCGTTTTCGTGTTGGATATTGAGATCCAAGAAGGCAATACACGTCTTGTGGATGGTGGATGTAAATGTGAGGTGTGTCTGAATGGTGTTCAAGTACAGGACAAATTCATCAAATTCTATTCTGGTTCCCGACCAAATTAAGAAAATATCGTCTATATATCTCTTCCAGCATTTAATGCTGGGACGATATAGATTGTTGTCATTCAGGACAAACTTGTGTTCAATGTTGTCCATGTAGATATTTGCCAAATTCGGCGCAAAAATTGCGCCCATGCTAGTGCCGGAGCACTGCTGGTAGTAAGTGCCATTGGATACAAAATAATTGGGTTGCAAGGCAATGCGTAGTAGCGTTACAATGAAGAACGTGGGTACTTGAAACGGTCTGGGTCTTTTTTCTAGTAACTCTTCTATTACCTTAATACTCTCCTCTTGGGGAATATTGGTGTAGAGTGAGGCTAATGTAGCCAACCAGTCAGATTCGGTGTTATAGGGCATGCCATCCACTAAGTTAATCATATACATGGTGTCCCTGACAATGGTTTCTTGCATTGGTACATATTCTCTGATAAAAAAATCTATGTACTTGCCAATGGGTTCTAACACGGAACCACAGCCGGAAAGAATTGGGCGACCTGGGGGTTTTGTGGTACTTTTATGGATTTTGGGTATGGTATACAGCACAGGGGTCCTGGGATTTCTCTCATTGAGGAATTCAAACTCTTTCTTTGTGATGTAGCCCTCATCTTTACCTTTGGTAGTAATTCTCAGGATTTCAGTGCTAATATCTGTGAGTGGGTTGGTGCTTAGTTTTTTATAGTGTTTCACCTCACTAATTTGGTTGTGAATCTCTGCGTCATACTCCTTTCTGTCTTGAACCACAATCCCACCTCCCTTGTCTGCTGGTTTTAAAATTATAGAATTATCATTCTTCAATGTGTGGAGTGCCTGTCTCTCCTCCCTTGTGACGTTATATGGTATGAAACATTTGGATCTTTGAAGATTGTCTAGACTCAGCAAGATCATTCTCTCAAAGGTTAAGAGCTCGGGTGGCATCATGGCATTGGTGGGGTAAAAAGTCGATGGGGGTCTGAGACCTGTCACTGAATCAATGGTGATGGGATGACATATTGAGGCATGAAACATTTCGACCGATAACTAAGATCAGTGTGAATTCACTCAATCTTGAAACATTTAATATACCTCTATATCTGTTCTCCCCTTGAGAGACTTGGAATATTGTGTCCACGAGTCACTCACACTGTTTTTAATTCACCGTATACCTGGATTCCTATTAAAGTTATAGCTTCACCAGGTCTATAGTTGATTTTAACTCACTTTCTGCAATCTTCTCACTCACCAACTGGAACTCACTCACTTTCCATTCCCTCTTTGGCGATTAAACAATCTCCGGTAAAGTGCCCTCTAGCGGGGACTGTTGGGCATTGCAGCCCCAGCCCAAAGAGGAGCAAGCCTAATGATGAGGCATGCCACCTTCGGGTGGTGTCGTGTAGTTCCTAATAAAACAGGATCTGCGTTTAGACAACATAAACTAAGGGATTGATGTTCAGACTGATTCCAGACACCCCCAAAGGATATGTTAGCCTTTAGACCAGATAGCTTACAGTGCCACTATAAGCCCCCTAACCATACCAAGGAGCGAATAGTATCTGAAAGAAACACGTTAGGTATAGATTCCTTACGTTAAAATTACCCCCAGTCATCAGACTGGATCCGGAAAGTTTTTTTTTCGTCAGCAGTACCTCTGCGTGTCGGAAGGTGGCTTCGGTCGGCTCCGCGTCCGTCGTTGGCGGCGTGGTCGCCGGGATGACATCATGGTAGCTACTTAGACGCCGCCCTCGCACGCTGACGTCAGTTCTTTCTTTTTCCGCACCAGCCAGCGCAGATCCGTAGAGAGCGGTACCTCCAGTCACTTTTTGACTGACTTTTTCTCGACTTTTGTCGACTTCTTTTCTGAGTCCATCGACTCCTGGTGCACGTAGGGATGCCCGGCTTCAAGGCTTTGCGGTTCCTGTACCCGACTGATGTCGGTTACGGATCCGCACCGCGTGTGCCTCTTTTGCCTGGAGCGCGACCACGACTCCAAGTTGTGCTCCGACTGCCGGTCGATGGCACCGAAGGCTTTGCGGGAGCGGTCCCGAAAGTTGTTTGAGCGCCCGCAGTCGACTCCGTGCCGTTCGAGGTCCCGGTGGCGAGGGAGGTCGAGGGACCGGTCGCGGAGCCATCACCACTCGTCCAAATCATCGAAGTCTTCGCACTCGGGGTCGGGTAAGTCAAAGGACAAAAAGAAGTCGAAGAAGCATCGTCGCTCTTCGACTTCTCCCTGTCGGTCGGCTGACGCGACGAGGGATGCGGGCGGTGCCCCTCCCACGGCTCCGCGCGCGGAGCCCGAGGAGTCGACTCCGGGCTTCCCTCCCTTCCCGGGACCCGGAGCGACTCCCGCCCAACTTCGCACGTTCTACGAAGCGATGCATGCCATCTTTGGGCGTCCTGAACCCGCCGGCGCGCCTTCGGGCCCCGCGGACTCGGTTGGGGGACCTAGGCTTTCTCCGCTGTCGGCTCCGACCCCGGCGCCGCCAGGCCCCCGTGGATCCAGGCCTGGATCCGGATCGGCGCCGGTTGACCTGATTACACCTCCACTGGCGCCGCTTCCTCCGGCACTGCAACAGCAACCGACGCCGGTCGTGTCCCCGGCCGGCGTCGACCCCGGCCTCCATCCCGACGTGGACCCGGAGACGGACCGGCGTCGCCCGATGCCGTATCCGGCGCCGAGTGGGGTTTTTGTGCCCCTGTTCACTCCTGGGGTTCCTTTTCGGCCAGATTGGCAACCTGAGGATGAGGAGGAGGACTGGGAGGGGTCAGGTGACCATTTAACTGATCAGATGGAATCTGAGCAGGACTGGAGAGTGGTCTTGACACCTCTCCTGACCTTGGCATGTTGTCTCTTCCTACCGTGGCTACGGAGGAGGGAGCGTCATACGCAGTGGTGTTGCGTAGGGCGGCCGAGGCCCTCAACCTCGAGCTTCCTACGGTGGCAGTCAGGACTAACCTCCTGACAGAGGTGCTTCAACCGGCGGCGAGCTCTTCTGAGCCCCGGTTGCCCTTTAATGAAAGAGAACAAAAAAAGTCCCTAATCTATCCAAAAGTAAACATGTGGATCATGTGTTGTAAAACGGGCTGTACAATACCATAAACGAATATAGTTGTAATAAATTCAAAGTGCAATGGGTGTCAATAAGAGACAAAATATAAAAAAATACATGGAAACAATATACAAACTAATATGTCAATATGAAAATGTATTAAAAGTTAGACAATATAATTGCATATAGGTTTAAAAACATCTCATGCTAGAAATACAATATTGTTGATTCTTATGGATCCAATTTATACATCACAAGAAAACTACAAAAAGGTCGACGCGGCGTTTGGTGAGATGTAACTCCTTCACCTTCTTCAGGACAGAGTTTTCTAAAAACAATCTAAATAGCAAAAACAATTCATTAACATAAAATAGAACTCTATTGTCTATAAAACAGTTTCTCAGAACATACATTTTGTCTAATGGTACACATTGTACTAGTTTGGATAAGCCAGTTGAATTGAATCAAACAACTACAATTCAAATTACACAACACATGATCCAAAGGATGTAAAAAAAGGAAACGGATGTTGTTTCAACATACCTAAATAAAGTTTCAATATACCGAGGTTATTATATCACTCGATAGAAACGGAAGGAGGACTCTCATCCGTAAGGTTTAAAAATAGGAATGACCTATAGTAAAGCAAAAATTGCCTTTAGAAAAGAATTATTTGGGAGTGGCTTACTTTTATATTTTAAGTCAATACTCTTATAGCATACCTTTGTATTGGTAAATGATCCTTATAATTTGCGTTCGTTGGAGCCACCGATGAAAGTGACGTGAGTCATGTTAAAAATAGGACCTTAGGAAATTAAAAGGAAATACAGGGTCAGTTTCCTAATGACAATAACCTTTTTATACCCAAGGGTTCACTTTTAAATGAAAAGGGCTTACCATTTAAAAACTGGTCAGTACTTAGCATAACCAGTGTGCCGTGACTTTGGCTATATTTGTTAAGGATCGCCGTTTTCAATGATTGACAATACTATACTGAATAGAAAAACGGGTGAGTTTTTATTATCAACATAACTAAATTAATAGTTTGACAACAAATGGTGTTCTTAAACAACCGTCTGAGCTATTAATTACCTGGTCAGGTTGCTTGACGATAGTAAGACAGTAAGGGTAAAACCTGTAATGCCAATAGAAGACACATGGTTTCACTCACTAGGGTCATATGTCAGCATAGTACTAATTATCATCTCTTAGAAAATAATTATCATCTCTTAGGAGGTATTCACGTGCTACTGCCATATAGCTTAAGTCCCCGAGGAGTCTTTTAGTGCGTAATCAGACTCCCCTAGATTTACATTTTGTCCCTCTATAGGCAATACCTCAAGTATAATAAGGAGACTCTAATGTCTAATGGCCTTTAGATCCATAAATTTCCGAACGCTATTTAGCCGATTAAGTGTTATTTAAACATCGCCATAATGTGCCATTGGCATCATAACTTTCTTTCAATATGGGCATTATCATATATGTAATCAATTACAACCTCATCTCCCAGATTGTTAAAGCAAACGGGGTTAGGTGCTCTGGGTCACAGTAGTATATATAAAAAAAATAGCTAACTGCAGCTGTTATGGGGCTGCAACCCCCGAACAAACAAAGGGCAGACTTCTTGTAAACTTTAAAAGCATGTCAAGGCCTTAATATTGGTACGCATTAATTAATCACTTTTTTAATCATTTTTTAGAGTGCCACATGTCAAGCGTGACACTCCAAGAACTAGGTGCATTTATCCAACCTCTTTGGAATGAGAAATTATGAAAATAGAAACAAACGGGGTCAGACGCCTATACTGTAACTCACTCTAGGACAGTTTTGTTACGTCCCCACTACTCTGTTATCTAATTGGCACCAGGCAACGGTTTCCTTCTCGCAGCACTTACCCGATAAAAATTCTGCAGCCTCCCTACTCCAACGAACGTCTTCCGGGTCAGGATACTACACAGAACTGACCCGGATGACATTTAAATACGCTATACCGGAACCACGTGATAAAATTAAAGCGTACATAAAATTAAAATGTACTAAAGAAGGGATTTAACCGCATGTTGAAATTAAACTTAAAGTTAAACCCCAGTTCTCCGCACAACAATATTGGAAAACCGAAGATTTCAGACGAAGATTGATCTAATCTTTGTAATACGTGTCGATTACGAATACGGTGGCCATCTTGGAGTGGGAATGAAAAACACATTGTATGGCAACGTAATAGCAATATATCTCCTCAGTGGTTTTTTATATAAAGAACATAGGCTTAGTCAGTCTTACATTAGACTTATTGAATAATAAACTATGCTTCATGGTATAACAATCTTGCTTATTATATGGTGTATTATATAAGGATCATGACAGCCATCTTGAGATGGCCACCACGGAGAAATGACAAGTACGAGGAGGATTCAAAGCAGAACCTACCTAGGCTGGTAACGTTGTCAATAAAATAATTCCAGAATATTAATAATAGGGCACTGTTTTAGGACCACATCGTTTATTAGGTTTTGCAGAGACTACATTTGCTATACTAACAAAACTAAGCTCATTGTGTACAATCCCATAGATCAAATTAAGGATGGTAATTAAATTAATTTTTCCCAGTCTTCTTTACTGTTGAGTCCCTGCCTGAATGTATTAAATTTGGACATATAGAATTGTTCAAGTTTTTTCTTTTCATCGTGTGATCACCACCTCGGGCGTTCATTTGGATTATTTCCACAACACACCATTTTAGGTCTTCAATTTTATGGCACTTTTCAATCCAATGTTCCACCAATGGAGCAGTTCTTTTGTTGGTACGTATGGCGGATTTGTGTTCAGTAATCCTTACCCTGATTTCTCTTGATGTCTCTTCAATGTAACCCTGGTTACAGGGACATAAAATCAAATAGATAAGGTTTTTTGTCCGACAGTTAGTGAAATTCTTGAAGGTATGAGTCACGCCATTATGGAGACAATCACAGGTCCTTTGATGATGTTGTTGCAGTTATTGCAAGAACTGCAAGGGAAGGTGCCGGTGGGCAGAGGGGCATTGGTAATACTCATTTGTTTGCTTTCATTAACACTCCTATAGGTATGGACATGACAGTTCCTAATTGTCCGATTCCGCCTAAATGAAAACATCGGTTTTTCCAATCTTACCTTACTTTGTGCATTAACTAAATGCCAGTTCCTATTTATGATGTTCTTGATTTTATTACTGATGTTACTGAAGTTGGTTACAAAAATTAAAGGCAATTTATACAAATCTAAGTTGTCTGTTTTACTTTCAAAAAATGAATCTCTGTTGTAATATTTTGCCCTTTTATATGCTCGTTTAATCAGTTTCTTTGGGTAACCTCTGTCTAAAAATGTTTTGGTAAGTTTATCGGCGTGTAGATTAAAATCCTTCATATTGGTACAATTCCGTCTCACTCTAAGGAATTGGCCAAAAGGAATATTATCCTTTTGGCACGCTGGATGGTTACTATTGTAATGTAACATAGTGTTACGGTCTGTGTTTGTTAGTATAGCAAATGTACTCTCTGCAAAACCTAATAAACGATGAGGTCCTAAAACAGTGCCCTATTATTAATATTCTGGAATTATTTTATTGACAACGTTACCAGCCTAGGGAGGTTCTGCTTTGAATCCTCCTCGTAGTTGTCATTTCTCCGTGGTGGCCATCTCAAGATGGCTGTCATGATCCTTATATAATACACCATATAATAAGCAAGATTGTTATACCATGAAGCATAGTTTATGATTCAATAAGTCTAATGTAAGACTGACTAAGCCTATGTTCTTAATATAAAAAACCTCTGAGGAGATATAGCGCTATTACGTTGCCATACAATGTGTTTTTCATTCCCACTCCAAGATGGCCACCGTATTCGTAATCGACACGTATTACAAAGATTAGATCAATCTTCGTCTGAAATCTTCGGTTTTCCAATATTGTTGTGCAGAGGACTGGGGTTTACGTTTAAGTTTAATTTCAAGATGCAGTTAAATCCCTTTTTTAGTACATTTTAATTTTATGTACGTTTTAATTTTATCACGTGGTTCCGGTATAGCATATTTAAACGTCATCCGGGTCAGTTCTATGTAGTATCCTGACCCGGAAGACCTTCGTTGGAGCAGGGAGGCCGCAGAATTTTTATCGGGTAAGTGCTGCGAGAAGGAAACCGTTGCCGGGTGCCAATTAGATAACAGAGTAGTGGGGACGTAACAAAACTGTCCTAGAGTGAGTTACAGTATAGGCGCCTGACCCCGTTTGTTTCTATTTTCATAATTTCTCGTTCCAACGAGGTTGGATAAATGCACCTAGTTCTTGGAATGTCACGCTTGATATGTGGCACTCTAAAAATGATTAAAAAAGTGATTAATGAATGCGTACCAATATTAAGGCCTTGACATGCTTTTAAAGTTTACAAGCAGTCTGCCCTTCGTTTGTTCGGGTGTGCAGCCCCATAAGAGCTGGAGTTAGCTATTTTTTTATATATACTACTGTGACCCAGGGGCCCCTAACCCCGTTTGCTTTAACAATCTGGGAGATGAGGTTGTAATTGATTACATATATGATAATGCCCATATTGAAAGAAAAGTTATGATGCCAATGGCACATTATGGCGATGTTTAAATAACACTTAATCGGCTAAATAGCGTTCGGAAATTTATGGATCTAAAGGCCATTAGACATTAGAGTCTCCTTATTATACTTGAGGTATTGCCTATAGAGGGACAAAATGTAAATCTAGGGGAGTCTGATTACGCACTAAAAGACTCCTCGGGGACTTAAGCTATATGGCAGTAGCACGTGAATACCTCCTAAGAGATGATAATTAATTTCTAAGAGATGATAATTAGTACTATGCTGACATATAACCCTAGTGAGTGAAACCATGTGTCTTCTTTTGGCATTACAGGTTTTACCCTTACTGTCTTACTATCGTCAAGCAACCTGACCAGGTAATTAATAGCTCAGACGGTTGTTTAAGAACACCATTTGTTGTCAAACTATTAATTTAGTTATGTTGATAATAAAAACTCACCAGTTTTTCTAATCAGTATAGTATCGTCAATCATTGAAAACGGCGATCCTTAACAAATGTAGCCAAAGTCACGGCACACTGGTTATGCTAAGTACTGACCAGTCTTTAAATGGTAAGCCCTTTTCATTTGAAAGTGAACTCTTGGGTATAAAAAGGTTATTGTCATTAGGAAACTGACCCTGTATTTCCTTTTTAATTTCCTAAGGTCCTAATTTTAACATGACTCACGTCACTTTCATCGGTGGCTCCAACGAACGCAAATTATAAGGATCATTTACCAATACAAAGGTATGCTATAAGAGTATTGACTTAAAATATAAAAGTAAGCCACTCCCAAATAACTCTTTTCTAAAGGCAATTTTTGATCATTCCTATTTTTAAACCTTACGGATGAGAGTCCTCCTTCCGTTTCTATCGAGTGATATAATAACCTCGGTATATTGAAACTTTATTTAGGTATGTTGAAACAACATCCGTTTCCTTTTTTTACATCCTTTGGATCATGTGTTTTGTAATTTGAATTGTAGTTGTTTGATTCAATTCAACTGGCTTATCCAAACTAGTACAATGTGTACCATTAGACAAAATGTATGTTCTGAGAAACTGTTTTATAGACAATAGAGTTCTATTTTATGTTAATGAATTGTTTTTGCTATTTAGATTGTTTTTAGAAAACTCTGTCCTGAAGAAGGTGAAGGAGTTACATCTCACCAAAACGCCGCGTCGACCTTTTTGTAGTTTTCTTGTGATGTATAAATTGGATCCATAAGAATCAACAATATTGTATTTCTAGCATGAGATGTTTTTAAACCTATATGCAATTATATTGTCTAACTTTTAATACATTTTCATATTGACATATTAGTTTGTATATTGTTTCCATGTATTTTTTTATATTTTGTCTCTTATTGACACCCATTGCACTTTGAATTTATTACAACTATATTTGTTTATGGTATTGTACAGCCCGTTTTACAACACATGATCCACATGTTTACTTTTGGATAGATTAGGGACTTTTTTTGTTCTCTTTGGTGCTACCCCGTCCCTTTTCTGAGCATTAGGGTACCTCCCTCTTCTTTTATTATCTTTACGTACAGCTTGTTAGCTGGGGAGTTCTGTACAGGTGTTCCTATATTACATTGGAACAGACGGTCCAATTTGTAGTATGGACGTCTTGAAAACCTATGGGTTCTCAGAGGACCAGTTTAATAAAATCATAAACGGTACCTCCAAGAATATATCTTCCATTACAATAAATAATAGTGATGAGGAACAATGGAGGACACTTTGGAATTTTAAGAGGAAAACAATTAGGACTGAATTACATGCAGATTTCCTTATTGAATACTGTAAAAAAGGTATTACACCTAAGGGTTTACAGGTTACTAACGAACCTGGTATCTTCATTAAAAATCAAAAATTTATTGAAAACTGGACATTCATAGCTAACAGGTGTAGCCGTGACTGGATGTTGCTAATAATAGAAACAGCACATGAAGTTCTGGTTATTGAAAGGAAGGAAATTGAAGAAATGGAGCTGAAATTAAAAGAAAGTACATCGTTAGAAGAGGCTAAAAAGAAGCTTGATGAAATTCAGACAGATATCTCTGGATACAGAGAATACCTTCTAAATAAAAAATCTAACAAATTAAGGAAGGACATTTCCAAATATAATTTGGAACATGTCTACCCCTATTTACAAAAAGACTTCTATGATAGACCTAGGGAAGAAAATCTTAGTAGAATGAACTGGCAACAACCCAGAAGAAATTTCCCCAAAAAGAGGGTTTCGTTCTTTGACACTTCATATACTAGCTCTGAGTCAGAGAGTGAGGCCCCACAAGATAATCGAAATAACAAGGACAGGGAATCTGTCCCTGGAACAAGCAGAGAGACTTTCTCTTTTTTAGAGCAGCGCCAAACAAATTACGGCCAGAATCGAGGAAGAGGCATGGGGCGAGGGGGATTTTATCCCCAGAACACCACACAAAACCGCACTTACATGAAGACAAAAAGCCAAAAAAGCTGGGAGTAGTTGACAAAGCACCAATAATCAATCTCTCCAGTAGAGAGTTGACACAGGACGAAGTAAATGTTTTGGAAAAATGGTTAGGATACGCCATTACTTCACCTGTAGATAGGTATAACTTAGAAAGAGACCTACAAAGTTTTTTTAGAAAAGTGAGACTCAATTGTTTTTTCGAAGGGAAGGAAAGGGTACCAACTGAGAATAAATTAGGTTTAAAACCCAAATCTGCATGGACCCCTCCATTACAATTAGTTAATAAAGACATAGAATTATTTGAAAGAGTAGTAGAGAAAAACACAGATGATCTCTTAGATAAACAAATTTGGATTGATAATAATTTGACCCCTCAACAACGTATGGGTCTCCCAAGATTAGAACAATGTCACAATCTGACTATTAAGCCAGCAGACAAGGGAGGGAGTATCGTAGTAATGGATACCAGTGATTATAATAGTAGAATGTTATTACTCTTAAATAATGAATCCCACTATCAGAAATCTAACAGAATGGAGTGGAACGCCCTGATCCATAAGGTTAATAATCTGTTATTACTAGCTATGGAGGACGATATCATTTGTTCAGATGAATACAACTTTCTTAAAAACATAAATCCTATGATTCCAGCTCTCTATGGTCTGCCGAAGGTCCACAAAGACATGAATAATCCCCCCATGAGACCCATAGTGTCCAGCATTAACTCTCTTACCAAACCACTAAGCAAATATGTTGATGTTTTCCTCCAACCTTTGGTCACTCAACAAAAAGCTTACATTAAGGACACCACATCTATGATCAGGAAGATTGAGAATCTCCAATATGATACAGAGACCCAATGGCTCGTTACCCTAGACATTGAAGCCCTGTACACAAACATACCACAGGATGACACAATACAAATGGTAAAGCACCTCTTGAGCAATGACAATGATGAGGGTGACTTATCACCACATGCGACCTTCATTACTGAATGTGTTGAGATCATACTCAAAAATAACATTTTTCTGTTTACTACGGACTTTTTAAAACAAGTTAAGGGTACCAGCATGGGAGCAACCTGTGCTCCTAGCCTGGCTTGTCTGTACGTTGCTATGTTTCAGGATAGACACATTTTCAATATATCGGCTCCTTTTAATGAGAATATATCCAACTGGTCCCGATATATCGACAATGTCTTTTTCCTTTGGAAGGGGACTAGAGAAGCCCTGACTGAGTTCATTGAATGGCTTAATTTGGGTGATGTCAATTTGAAATTTACATCATCTATCAATAAGAACTGCTGTGATTTTTTAGATATAAAGATAAAAAATGAGAATGGTCGACTACAAGTTGAACTTTTCACTAAGCCTACAGACAGTAACACTATGTTACATTATAATAGTTACCATCCAGCGTGCCAAAAGGATAATATTCCTTTTGGCCAATTCCTTAGAGTGAGACGGAATTGTACCAATATGAAGGATTTTAATCTACATGCCGATAAACTTACCAACATTTTTTTAGACAGAGGTTACCCAAAGAAACTGATTAAACGAGCATATAAAAGGGCAAAATATTACAACAGAGATTCATTTTTTGAAAGTAAAACAGACAACTTAGATACGTATAAATTGCCTTTAATTTTTGTAACCAACTTCAGTAACATTAGTGATAAAATCAAGAACATCATAAATAGGAACTGGAATTTAGTTAATGCACAAAGTAAGGTAAGATTGGAAAAACCGATGTTTTCATTTAGGCGGAATCGGACAATTAGGAACTGTCTTGTCCATACCTATAGGAGTGTTAATGAAAGCAAACAACTGAGTATTACCAATGCCCCTCTGCCCACCGGCACCTTCCCTTGCAGTTCTTGCAATAACTGCAACAACATCATCAAAGGACCTGTGATTGTCCATAATGGCGTGACTCATACCTTCAAGAATTTCACTAACTGTCGGACAAAAAACCTTATCTATTTGATTTTATGTCCCTGTAACCAGGGTTACATTGGAGAGACATCAAGAGAAATCAGGGTAAGGATTACTGAACACAAATCCGCCATACGTACCAACAAAAGAACTGCTCCATTGGTGGAACATTGGATTGAAAAGTGCCATAAAATTGAAGACCTAAGATGGTGTGTTGTGGAAATAATCCAAATGAATGCCCGAGGTGGTGATCACACGATGAAAAGAAAAAAACGTGAACAATTCTATATGTCCAAATTTAATACATTGGGGCAGGGACTCAACAGTAAAGAAGACTGGGAAAAATTAATTTAATTACCATCCTTAATTTGATCTATGGGATTGTACACAATGAGCTTAGTTTTGTTAGTATAGCAAATGTAGTCTCTGCAAAATCTAATAAACGATGTGGTCCTAAAACAGTGCCCTATTATTAATATTCTGGAATTATTTTATTGACAACATTACCAGCCTGGGGAGGTTCTGCTTTGAATCCTCCTCGTAGTTGTCATTTCTCCATGGTGGCCATCTCAAGATGGCTGTCATGATCCTTATATAATATACCATATAATAAGCAAGATTGTTATACCATGAAGCATAGTTTATGATTCAATAAGTCTAATGTAAGACTGACTAAGCCTATGTTCTTTATATAAAAAACCTCTGAGGAGATATATCGCTATTACGTTGCCATACAATGTGTTTTTCATTCCCACTCCAAGATGGCCACCGTATTCGTAATCAACACGTATTACAAAGATTAGATCAATCTTCGTCTGAAATCTTCGGTTTTCCAATATTGTTGAGTGGAGGACTGGGGTTTAAGTTTAAGTTTAATTTCAACATGCGGTTAAATCCCTTTTTAGTACATTTTAATTTTATGTACGTTTTAATTTTATCACGTGGTTCCGGTATAGCGTATTTAAACGTTATCCGGGTCAGTTCTATGTAGTATCCTGACCCGGAAGACGTTCGTTGGAGCAGGGAGGCCGCAGAATTTTTATCGGGTAAGTGCTGCGAGAAGGAAACCGTTGCCGGGTGCCAATTAGATAACAGAGTAGTGGGGACGTAACAAAACTGTCCTAGAGTGAGTTACAGTATAGCGTCTGACCCCGTTTGTTTCTATTTTCATAATTTCTCGTTCCGACGAGGTTGGATAAATGCACCTAGTTCTTGGAGTGTCACACTTGATATGTGGCACTCTAAAAAATGATTAAAAAGTGATTAATGAATGCGTACTCAATATTAAGGCCTTGACATGCTTTTAAAGTTTACAAGCAGTCTGCCCTTCGTTTGTTCGGGTGTGCAGCCCCATAAGAGCTGGAGTTAGCTATTTTTTTATATACACTACTGTGACCCAGGGGCACCCAACCCTATTTGCTTTAACAATCTGGGAGATGAGGTTGTAATTGATTACGTATATGATAATGCCCATATTGAAAGCAATGTTATGATGCCAATGGCACATTATGGCGATGTTTAAATAACACTAAATCGCCTAAATAGTGTTTGGAAATTTATGGATCTAAAGGCCATTAGACATTAGAGTCTCCTTATTATACTTGAGGTATTGCCTATAGGGGGACAAAATGTAAATGTAGGGGAGTCTGATTACGCACTAAAAGACTCCTCTGGGACTTAAGCTATATTGCAGTAGCACGTGAATACCTCCTAAGAGATGATAATTATTTTCTAAGAGATGATAATTAGTACTATGCTGACATATGACCCTAGTGAGTGAAACCATGTGTCTTCTTTTGACATTACAGGTTTTACCCTTACTGTCTTACTATCGTCAAGCAACCTGACCAGGTAATTAATAGCTCAGACGGTTGTTTAAGAACACCATTTGTTGTCAAACTATTAATTTAGTTATGTTGATAATAAAAACTCACCCGTTTTTCTATTCAGTATAGTATCGTCAATCATTGAAAACGGCGATCCTTAACAAATATAGCCAAAGTCACGGCACACTGGTTATGCTAAGTACTGACCAGTTTTTAAATGGTAAGCCCTTTTCGTTTGATAGTGAACCCTTGGGTATAAAAAGGTTATTGTCATTAGGAAACTGACCCTGTATTTCCTTTTTAATTTCCTAAGGTCCTAATTTTAACATGACTCACGTCACTTTCATCGGTGGCTCCAAAGAATGCAAATTATAAGGATCATTTACCAATACAAAGGTATGCTATAAGAGTATTGACTTAAAATATAAAAGTAAGCCACTCCCAAATAACTCTTTTCTAAAGGCAATTTTTGCTTTACTATAGGTCATTCCTATTTTTAAACCTTACGGATGAGAGTCCTCCTTCCGTTTCTATCGAGTGATATAATAACCTCGGTATATTGAAACTTTATTTAGGTATGTTGAAACAACATCCGTTTCCTTTTTTTACATCCTTTGGATCATGTGTTGTGTAATTTGAATTCTAGTTGTTTGATTCAATTCAACTGGTTTATCCAAACCAGTACAATGTGTACGATTAGACAAAATGTATGTTCTGAGAAACTGTTTTATAGACAATAGAGTTCTATTTTATGTTAATGAATTGTTTTTGCTATTTAGATTGTTTTTAGAAAACTCTGTCCTGAAGAAGGTGAAGGAGTTATATCTCACCGAAACGCCGCGTCGACCTTTTTGTAGTTTTCTTGTGATGTATGAATTGGATCCATAAGAATCAACAATATTGTATTTCTAGCATGAGATGTTTTTAAACCTATATGCAATTGTATTGTCTAACTTTTAATACATTTTCATACTGACATATTAGTTTGTATATTGTTTCCATGTATTTTTTTATATTTTGACTCTTATTCACACCCATTGCACTTTGAATTTATTACAACTATATTTGCTTATGGTATTGTACAGCCCGTTTTACAACACATGATCCACATGTTTACTTTTGGATAGATTAGGGACTTTTTTTGTTCTCTTTGGTGCTACCCCGTCCCTTTTCTGAGCATTAGGGTACCTCCCTCTTCTTTTATTATGCCCTTTAATGAAGCCCTTACCGACGTCCTTTTGGGCACGTGGTCCAGGCCCAACACGGGGGTGCCCGTGGATAGGATGATTGCCCGACGCCACCGCCCGGCTCCGGGCGACCCCACTTTCCTCTCCCAACACCCCACCCCGGAGAGCTTGGTGGAACAAGCCTCCACTTCCAAGAGCGCATTCCCTACCGCTCCCCCGGAAAGGGAATCCAAGAAGCTGGACCATCTTGGGAAGAAAATTTTCTCTTCCGTCAACTTGGGACTGCGGTCGGTGAACACCGCATGTCTATTGGGCCGTTATTCCCACTCTGTGTGGGATACGGTTGCGCAGGTGCTGCCCCAGTGTCCGGAGGAGGCCTGGACTGTGCTCTCCCAGGCTGTCGCCGCCGGGCGGGATGCGGCCAAGTTTACCATCCATTGTGGGCTGGATACCGCCGACTCTCTAGGCAGTACGATTGCCACGTCAGTAGCCCTTCGTCGCTACACCTGGATGAGGTCGACTGGCTTTTCGGGGGATGTCCAGAACACCTTGATGGACATGCCCTTTGATGGCCGTTGCCTTTTTGGCGACAAAACGGACAACGCTCTAGAACGTTTCAAGGACTCACGGACTACGGCCAAGTCCTTGGGCCTCTCCAACCGCCCAGCACAGTCTGTTTTTCGTCCCTTTTGTGGCTACGGAAGGGGTGCCCCACTACGTCCCGCCCAGAGCCACAGGCCGCAGCAAGTTTCCCAACCCTCGCGCAGCCAGGGACGTGGCAACCAACGCCGTGGTTCAGGGGGCCAGCGGGCGGGCCAGTCCACCAACCCCCCCTCTGCAACAGCCTCCAAACCCTCCTAGTCTGACCTTTCAGGGCCATCAAACGCCAGTGGGCGGCAGGATTCGCCATCACCTCCACCACTGGCACACATTCACGTCGGACAGGTGCGTTTTGCAAATAGTCCGAAGGGGCTACTCCCTCCCCTTCGAGGCTACCCCTCCAGCCATGCCACCTCAATACCACCGCAAGTCGGAGGATCACCTGGCACTTCTCCAACAGGAAGTTTTAACTGTCTTGGCCAAGGGAGCCATCGAGCGCGTTCCTGCCCCAGAAGTAGGTCGTGGTTGCTATTCCCACTACTTTCTGGTACCCAAGAAGGACAAGGGCCTGCGTCCTGTCTTGGATCTCAGGGACGTCAACCGCTTCCTCCGGAAGGAGAAGTTCAAGATGTTGACGCTCGCTCAGGTTTTGTCTGCCCTCCACCCTGGAGACTGGATGGTAGCGTTGGACTTGCAGGACGCTTATTTTTACATCCCTGTCCTGCCGGCCCACCGGCATTACCTGCGGTTCACGCTAGGCCACGGGCATTTTCAGTTTACCATGCTCCCCTTTGGCCTTACCAGCGCCCCTCGGGTATTCACGAAAGTGATGGCGGTGGTCGCAGCTCATCTGCGCAGGTCAGGGGTTCCAGTCTTCCCCTATCTCGACGACTGGCTGTTGAAGGCGGGCTCGCCCCGGGCAGTTGTCTCCCACCTCCAGACTACGGCCGACCTCCTGCATTCGCTGGGGTTCTCCATCAATGTGCCGAAGTCACACCTGATTCCCTCTCAGAAGCTCCTCTACATCGGAGCGTTTCTGGACACGACGCGGTTTTGGGTTTAACCTCCCGAAGAGCGAGTCCGGGATATTCTGGCTATGATTCCGATCTTTCAGCCTCTATCCTGGGTTTCGGTCAGGATGACCCTGAGGCTGCTGGGCCTCATGGCCTCCTGCATCCTGCTAGTCGATCATGCCAGGTGGCATATGCGGGCTCTGCAGTGGGACCTGAAGTTCCAGTGGGCGCAGCATCAGGGGAATCTGTCCGATTGCGCCCAGATCTCGGAGGGCACTGCTCGACAGCTGCAGTGGTGGCTCACGAACCAGGATTGGGTCAACAGCAGATCCCTCTCCCTTCTCCAACCAGAGCACACAGTGGTGACGGACGCGTCCCTTCTGGGATGGGGCGGCCACATGGGGGAGGCGGAGATCAGAGGCCTCTGGTCTCATGCGGAGTCCGGGCTCCACATCAACCTTCTGGAGCTTCGGGCGATTCGTCTTGCACTCAAGGCATTCTTTCCCTCTGTCCGGGGAAGAGTAGTGCAGGTGTTCACGGACAACACCACCGCCATGTGGTACTGCAACAAACAGGGTGGGTGGGGTCGTGGACCCTATGTCAGGAGGCCCTCCGCCTCTGGACATGGCTGGAACATCAGGGCATATCCCTGGTGGTTCAACACCTGGCAGGTTCCCTGAACACCAGGGCGGACGAACTCAGCCGCAGGTGCATGATGGATCACAAATGACATCTTCACTCGGAGGTGGTGCAAGGTCTCTTTCAACAGTGGGGAGAGCCTTGGTTAGATCTATTCACCACCGAAGAGAACGCACAATGTCAGCAATTCTGCACGTTGGAATTTCCAAGGCGGCACTTGCTAGGCGACGCTTTTCGTCGCGAGTGGAGTTGCGGTCTGCTGTACGCCTTTCCGCCTATACCACTTCTGCCCAGAAGATCAGGCGCGACCGGGCCCAAGTCATTCTTGTAGCTCCGGATTGGGCACAAAGAGTCTGGTATCCCGAGCTGCTCAACATGGCCATCGATCCTCCGATCAGACTGCCTCTTCGGGAGGATCTTCTGTCGCAGCAGCAGGGGACGGTCCTCCACCCGAACCTGTCCAGCCTCCACCTCCTTGCGTGGAGATTGAGCGGCAGCAGTTGACGTCTTTCGACCTGTCTCCCGAAGTTTGCGATGTAATCTTGGCAGCCAGGCGTCCCTCCACTAAGACGGTATACGCCTGCCGGTGGAACAAGTTTGTGGCATGGTGCACAGCAAAGGCTGTGGATCCCCTTTCTGTGCCTCTTTCTGAAGTTCTCTTGTTCCTTCTTTCTTTGGCCCGGCAGGGCTCTGCTCTGGGGACTATCAAAGGCTACCTTTCGGCCATCTCTGCCTTTCTTCGGCTTCCAGATCAGCCTTCTCTTTTCAAGTCCCCGGTGGTTAATCGTTTCTTGAAAGGCATAACTCATCTCTTTCTTCCTATTCCTTTCGTTATGCCTTAGTGGGACTTGAATCTCGTTTTAACTTATTTAATGTCCGCTCCCTTTGAGCCGCTTCATAACTGTCCTTTGAGACTCTTAACACTTAAGACTGCATTCCTGGTAGCCATCACATCTGCCAGAAGAGTGAGTGAGCTCCAGGCTCTTTCCTCCAAACCTCCTTTCCTATCTGTTCATCCAGACAAGGTGGTTCTCAGGACCCGTCCATCCTTCCTTCCTAAGGTTGTTACTGCCTTTCACATCGTGCAGACCATCACTTTGCCCACCTTCTTTCCACCTCCGCATCCTTCAAAAGAGGAAGAGAGGTTCCACCGTCTGGGCCCAAAGCGTGCGCTTTCTTTCTATCTGGATCGCACAAAACAGTTCCGGGTGGATGACCAACTTTTTGTTGGCTACGTGGGCGCCAAGAAAGGTCGGGCCGTACACAAGCGAACCATTTCTCGATGGGTCGTCCTGTGTATTAAGGCATGTTATTCTCTGGCTAAAATGGAGCCTCCAGTGGGGCTACGCGCTCATTCCACCAGGGCGACGGCAGCCACTACTGCCTTGGGAAGAGGAGTGCCTCTACATGACATCTGTCAGGCAGCTACGTGGGCATCACTGCACAAGTTTACGAAACCCTACTGTCTGGACAGTCAAGTCCGGAGAGACGGCTTCTTTGGCTGTTTTGTTCTCCAGGACTTTCTGGTGTGATTTTGGTTCGCAGACCCTCCACTGGGGTTGGTATTGCTGGGGTATCTATTCTAAGGTAAGGAATCTATAACTAACGTGTTTCTTTCAGATGAACAAGTTACTTACCTTCGGTAACGATATATCTGTAAGAAACATTAGTTAGTTATAGATTCCTTACCGCCCCACCCATCCTCCCCGTTCTGCAAACTGATTTCTAGGGTTAAGGATGTCCCTTCAGGGCCCTAGTTTTGTGCACCAGTGGTCAGTGTCTTGCATGGCTCTGCGTTTCTGGCGCGGAAAGTCGTGTACAGAACTGACGTCAGCGGCGTCTAAGTAGCTACAGCGATGTCATCCCGGCGACCACGACGCCAACGACGGACGAGGAGCCGGCCGACGCCACCTTCCGACGCGCAGGGGTACTGCTGACGAAAAAACTTTCCGGATCCAGTCTGCACCTGGGGGTAATTCTACGGTAAGGAGTCTATAACTAACTAATGTTTCTTACAGATATATCGTTACCGAAGGTAAG
Organism: Calotriton arnoldi; assembly: GCA_963921515.1. NCBI lineage: Eukaryota > Metazoa > Chordata > Amphibia > Caudata > Salamandridae > Calotriton > Calotriton arnoldi. Next base: position 370,536 of record CAWUFW010011963.1, on the reverse strand, counting down.
TAACTTGTTCTTCTGGCAACTATCGAACATGACAACCCTTGATCCTTCAGGGATCATGGAAACAGTACAGTACTTTTCCTTCAGTCACTCGCGCTCACTTCTCAGAGAGATATACAGATTAAACAATGGGGATGTTTTCAATAAGCATTTATTGAACCAGCGTCATTCTAGTATACAATACGTGTGCTACGACAACCATTAGACAGAAACAGATATATACGATAGCAAGCACCGACAGATAAATAAAAGGTAGAATTCTACCAAGGTGCTATAACACTGTCATTATATGCAGGCATATAGATACATAGCAATAATCAAGCGTACTCCTAAGATGCGAACCCTAGCTAAGTGTACCTAGCATGTATGTAGGTGTGAAGCCAAGAATCCCCCTAGGAAAGAGCCAACCCCATTACCTGATGGGAAAGAACGAAGGACCCCGTCTTGGTCTCGAGTTGGATACCCCGCAAGGGATGTCAGACCCCTGCGTGCTGGAGTTTTCTGCGTGTAGGGACTCCAGCATCTCGTGTCAGCATGGAAGCTTCTCTTCTGGTTTGCCCAGCGAAGGTGTGGTGCTTATATACCCAAAAGGTATCCTCAGGGGTTCTACCTAGATGTGTAATGATAATGTGGGCCTGTAGTTCAAGGATGACGAAAGGGGTGACTTTTGTACAGAGTTATTATACAAAACATGGTAATCCTGCTGTGTGATACTAAGAATCCTCATGCATAAAAAATGAGGCTAGTTTTCAAAGTAAGCCACACGACATTTATTCGGCACATAACTAGGCAAAAGGTCAGCGCCAGAGCAGTTATGTAGAGCAAGGTAGGACAAATGTAGGTAAAAGGTTGTGCAGCTACCTAGGCCTATATTTGGGTACATTGGGGCTCATAACAGTGGGTGAGGGCACTTGCTTCTACAAGCAAACACTCCCAGTGACTATCACCAAACCCCAATCAAGGGCATTTAACCCCTTGACGTTCAGCGACAGTATCTTAACCATGGTCGTCCTGATTCTGTGTCATATGAGGAGGCCAATGTTCCCCTGTAAGGCAGCATTACTATTATATCCCTGTGTATATGGTCGAAACATGTATTTGTGTTGTCCTCCCCAGAAAGAAGATCTATTGTCAGCCTATCCATTAAGTCCCATGGATCTGTCCCTTCGTCCCCTCCCTTCTCCCCCCAACCATATCTGAAAACCTGTAGGTAACTTGAAGGTGATTCTCTTGGTCCAGCCATGAGACCGGTTGGTCCATGGAGTCATATCCCTGCTTGGAAGGGGAATAGTGCAACACTTTATGTGTTAGAGACCGATGCAAGATGATTTCCGATTCCTGCTGATAAGTCCCACTTTGTATTAGAAGTGTCCACTATGTGGGATGCCATAGCACTGCAGAGTGTTCATGTCCTAAGATGGCGTCATCAGTGGTTCAATGCAGCTTTGCCCCGCGACCCTGGGTGGGGGACCACTCAGGCCGCGTGGACTATGATCTTGCTTAGGGCCCCTGTGTCCTCTGGGGCATTGGGTTTGCCACAATGTTATCTGCCTCCTGTTGTTGTGTTTTGGGTCCCGGTCTTCTGTGCCATGGTGTGCCGACTCCTGTCCCAGTTCAATGCCAGTGTCTGGGCTTCAGATTCCAGGTTTGCAGACAGAAATGTTTTATTGTCTTTCTCAAAGACAATGCCAAAGGGGAAGAGCCACCAGTATCTAATTTTAGATTGTCTCTGGTAGTCCATAAAAGGTCGCAGTTGTTGTTCTTGCAATTAAGTTGCTGGGGCCACATCTTGAAAGAGCGAGCAAGGTGGGCCATTATATGTAATGCGATCACGCGCTCTGGTCACTTTGAGTACCATCTCTTTGCATTGATACTTGTGGACATTTGCTAGAATATCTTTCGGTCTGTTCACCCCCTCTTAGCGGCGTTTGCCCACTGTATGAACCCTATCTAGTTTGATCTGATCTTGGGGCAATCCTGCCAACTCGGCGAAGAGACCTCAGACCAACTCCTCTATATTCGATCCCTCTTCCTCCCCCGTAAAACTCCTATGTGGAGGTCATCTCTTCGTGAGTGGTTCTCGAGATTTTCCACCTTCCACTGCAGATCGTTGTGCTGTGGTAAGAGCGTGATGTTGTAGTCCGTTAGGGTCGAGGTTTTCTCCTTCAGTGACTCTATTTGACTTTCTTCTTCTAGTACTCTGAAGCCTGCCGCATTGACATCAGTTCTCAGGGCCGCTATCTTTTCTCCCAAGTCGAAGTGGAGGGCAGTCAGTTCCTTGGTAATGTCAGCCCTCAGTCTTGAAGCTCTACTTTGAAAGCCTTGAGGCTTTGAAGGAGGTCATCTTTTGTCAGTGCCTTTGTGTCGGTGTCTGCTTGGTTGGCAGGATCACCGGAATGGGAGAAGTGCCCTTCTTTATCTGTCCTGGAGTGCCTAAAGAACTCTGTGTTAGAAGGCATGTGATTTTCCCCAGGCCTCCCTCCACTTAATGGGCCCTCCCGTCCTCTGTTGTCCGGACCAGGCCTTGCACTCCCCGCTATGCCGCAGCGCTATCTCCAGGTTTAGCTCGCTGCCCCCCCCCGCCGTGACTCTCTGGGGGTCATATGTGTACCTGCATGCAACAATGTTTCTTAGGTGGGAAGGGCCATGTAGCAGATCTCCCTCTCCACTTGGGGGTACCGTGTATGTCATGCCGACTGCAGGCATCTTCTTACCCTTTGTCTTCAGGCCCACAGAAGGTAGACCAAGGCTCGGGCCACGTTTTACCTCGCATTACCCCAGTCCGTCCCACTTGGCATATGGGAAGACCACTGTGCATTCCCGCCCCGGGCGCTTATCCCTTGATCAGACGCTCGGGTAAAGCCCAGTGCTGCAGTCTACCATTCCTGTCGCTGGGCTGCAGAGCCACCATCTTGAACTGTGTTTCCTTCTCCCGTGGGAGAGTGCAACTGGGGCCCACCGATATTCGCTCTGGGGCCCCTAGGTACAGCGCCCACCGATTATGATGCGTAACTGTGTATCTTCTTGGCATGCCTGTTGATTGCCAGAGAAGCCACCTCGGAGCTCCAATGCAATGCGGCCATGTTGGTCCGCATCTTGGCTTCGCCCACTACATCCCATTTTTAGGTCGAGCCTGGGCGCTTTTATATTTTTAATAGTAATGGCTGCAGGTCCGCTTTAACTATAGCGGCTGCGCTTTTTTATTTATTTAATTTGCAGCGCGGTCCGCTTTAACTATGGTGGCTGCACTCATTTATTTATTTAATTTGCAATGCGGTCCGCTTTAACTATAGTGGACGCGCTTCTTTATTTATTTAATTTTCAAGCGCAGTCCGCTTTAACTTTAGCGGTCACGTTACAGAACCTTTGTTTATTTATTTTTTATTTTTGGGTGAAAGCGCCCCATACCACGCTTTCACTTTAATGTTGGCCATGCCCCTTTCTTTAGACACTGCTCACTGTAACCTGAATACAGCGAGCAGAGTCTAAAAAAAGGGGCGCGGCCACCATTAAAGTTGTCTTGCGTTTGCGAGAGTTTGAGCTATTGGCATTATAAATAACAATGCCTTTTATATGTGGGTTGGTTTTAAAAACATAAATAAAAGGCATTGTGATTTACAATGCCAATAGCTTAAACTCTCGCAAATGCGATACCTATTGCATTGAAAATGCTTGTTAACCTTATGTCCTTGATACTCATTATTTCTCTATCTATCTTTTGTAATGGGTTTCCAGGCAATTTTCTGCAAAGTAAAGCATTCCCTATTTGTCCCCAGATCTCACTCTCCTCTTCTGTGTCCTGGATCACAATGGCATCCCCTTTGTCTGCTGATTTTAATATAATTTCATAGTTGTCACACAAGGCCAAAAGGGCTATTCTCTCTGTCCTTTTTGATGAAGTATGGAATGTACGTGTTAAATTTTCCCAGCTCACTGATGTCTTAGTACATGATTCTCAAACACCAATATTTCAGAGATCATGAGGTGATAGATGACCATGACGTGAAGTGATGGGTGTAGAAGGTGGAAGGTAGTTGGATGCACATCCCTTCTAACGTAGGTCTGGAGGGCGTGTCCTCCAAGAATGTATGTAAGATGGATCTTTCTAAAAAAGAGGAAGAGTTCACTTTTGTTGATACAGAAGTTAGGTTTGTCAGTAATGACAAAACCTAACCCTCAACAGAGAAAATTACTTTTGTCTACAACCAGTACATGCATCGAAATATTGTGGATGGGTGATATCAGTTTTCTTCCCTCATTATTTGTTGCCAACTGTATGTCTGGTTCTTCATTCTGTCTCTGTCCTGGTTCGTATTGGGCCCCCCCCCCTCCCTTTCACCCTCCTTCTGTTCCTGAGTCTCCCACCTGTATGCTGTGGGCTGTTGAATCTTAAAAATGTGGTGGTGCTGTGTAAGGTTGTATTGACCTGAAAGTGCAGATACTTGGTTTTTCTAATTCGTTATAACTACAAGAAGATTTTGAAAATTGTATTGGATTTTTGGTTCTTTTGCCACTGGCCTCATTGTCTAAGGTATCAGGATGATAAAAATATTTACAGAGTAAAGATAAAGAATCTCTGCTGTATTTTATAGCTTTTTTCCCTACTTTTTCAATTTTCTGATTGTTTGAGTGAAATGATACAATGTATTTGAAGAGACTATCTACAGCTGCTTTTGCATTCTCCTCTATATCCACCTCTCTGATCTTCATCTCTAGTACCTTTATTTGTTTTTTAAGGAGTTCGAGCTCTACTAAACCCATTCAATTCCTAGTGCCATCTAGTACGCAGAGCAGCTGTTTGCAATAAAGCTAAAGTTCTTTGTAAACTTAAAATTTTGAGTAAAGATGACAGAATATTTATTTTTTTCCATAACAAATTTAATGCTTTTCTGTGATCTCACAGCCCGCCGGGCTACATACATATAAATATGCTTCCATGAATAGTATTGTAATGACGGGATATTGTTCACCTACCGACCCAAAAGATTCATAATTGCTAGATGATGCACGGGTCAATCTTCCTGTGCATCCCGCTGTGGAGTGTTCCAGTACACTGTACACACATTGATTGCTGGTCTAGGATCAGACGCTGGCTGAACACTATAGTTTGGAGGCAAGCACGACTACCCCAGTTAGTTGTCCACAGGGCAATGTGGTGTCAGCACCATGGTGGCATTGTTTTTGGTCCGTCCATTATGGGTGATTATCTGCTCCGCGTTGCTGGCTGTTTGCTATTTTTAACGAGTGTCCACACAGCACGAGGACTACAGTTGCTGCGCTGATGATAAATACAAATGCCATAATATAAAATAGACCAATGACAACACTGTTGAGGCTTTATTTTATATCCATTTATTTTGTCCATTTTCTATTGGGGATTGAACACAGTGCGAGCGATACATGCACAGTGTTCATGGACATTTGTCATAATTTTTAACAAGTATTCAGCGCGGGGGTTACATATGCCGTGGATGTGAGGCATATATACAGATGACTCTCGAAATCGAATGGATATACCACATGACTGTGATGTTTTTACTTTTTGTTTCGACCACACAATATTGTTCTGTATACAGTGATGCTCTCTTGGGACCAACCATGGTACAAGGCCAACACTACAGTATTAAGACTTGGTTAGATCATACATAACACAATCTAAAGGCACCCACACCATAAGGCGGCGGATGCATACAAGTTGATACAGATGATTAACACTTTCTAAACGTAGGTTCTAATTTTTAGATCCCTGTTTAGAAACATCACAGAAGACCTGCTTAGTGTAGAGAACGTTCTCCTTAGGTATGTGCATGACAAAGTATATATCACCACATATTTTTTGCATTAAATCTGAAACGTACAGGCCCTGTTTTTAAATCATAGGTTGCTAGACAGACGGCATTGCCCTGCAGAGACTTGCAGCTTTAATCAGTTAGGTGGATAAGTCGACATAACCTTGCGGTTGTTGCTATATAAACTGATGTCAAACTTTGATTCAAATAGTGTGTACTGAGCTAGCACTGTCTATATTGAAATAACACCTTGAGCTTCATGCACATGTGTAAATATATTTATGCACCAAGCACTTTTGTTCCACTGGGCCATTTGCACTAGTTTGCATTATATACTGTAATATGATGTTTGCATAGTACAATTCATCAGTATATTTTCAGTAGCCCTGTGGCGCATTGATTGGTGTACTATTTTACCTAATTGTGCCGAGTTATCCTATTTGTGTAGATAAGCTTATAGGTTTAACCCATAGAACCATTGTCTATGTTCTACTTACGAACCTGGGTTCCGTACTGTGTATAGGGGGTTCAAGCTTATAGCTTCTGGTCTAGCAGTACAGTGGGTAATGATTTAGGGATTTAAGAAGGCCTATGGATCTTTAGGGAAAATTATTCTTTGATTTTCACATTCCTTTTGAATTTTCGAAATGGAAATCCCTATTCTACTTTCTCTCTAATTGCTCCCTGTGACCCCCTACAGTACTAAAAGGCATGCAAGGAGCGGCATGTGAGCCTTTGTCTTCCTCCGTTCCTCTCTTGTATGTGCCTGCTAAACCAGCCTTTTATGACTTGCTATAACTTCTGCTCACCGATTGTGGGAGTTTGGTTCCTTAGTTATTTCTGCCCATTCTTACATTTTTCATCAGATACATTTGTCCTTAAACGTGGTCCAGGGCTTGATCCTAAAACTTTTTTTCATTTTATAGATGTCTCAAAATCCACTTATGTTTCAGCAGTATGAAGATGGGGTGGTTCTGAATAGGTTCTAGATGTTTACGAAGCCTCAATAATACATCCAGAGAGGACTAAAGATTTTTCTTGCACTTGACTCGTTGCTTGTATCCTCTAGAGGTCTTTCAAAGTTTAAAAACTCTCTACTCCAACTGTACGTTGTTGTGTAAGGTTTGCTGTTTCTCAAGTTTACTCTTCTTTAGGTTAAGAAATGCCTATGGTGCTTCAGAGACTTTCCACCAGAGGTGTACGGGCTTCATGGGCAGGAGCTAAGGGAATCCCTCCTCATGAGATATGTAGAGCTGCTACTTGGGGACACCCAAATACTTTTGTTTCTCATTATCGATTAGATGTCTTAAATTATCATCCAACTGTGCCTCTGGTGTTCTTAAGGTAAGTTTGCTTTAGAAATAAATAAAGTTTTGTGTTTATTCTTGCATATGTTCTCTTAGTTATTGAGGTGTCCTGTGTAGAGTGACCTGGGGTACTTCCTCAAGTAAGTAAGGACTGGGGTGAGGAAAACGGATGATGAGGTAATAAGTAATTACTTACTGGTAACCTTTATTAATCCAAGTCCAAATTTTCCTTGTTCCAATTCTCTACCCAGCCTCCTTCCCTAATCTTCTCCTGTGGGCACTTATTTTTTTGAGAGATTTTTTTCCTGACCCTTTATATCAGGTGTTTTTCGAATAAAGGGCAGGAGGCATATCCGGTGCAGGACAGCACTAAGGAACATAATAGATTGTGAAAACAGTTATTTGTGTAAGGAATCAGAGTCATGAAGATTACTGGTAAGTAATTATTGAATTTCTACTGCGATAAGGCCCGATGTACTTATTATTGGTCGCAAAAATATGGTCGCAATTTGCAACCAGTATATATGCAACCAATAAAGAATGTCAAATTTTCTAGCTTTAGTAACAGAAAGTTTAAATTCTATTAAGAACACGGAGGCGAGGATTATGCATTATCCTTCCTTCACTTTATTACACAGCAGCCTTCACAATAACAGAAAAAACTTCCTTTCCCATAAACCGTAGGGAAGGAGTAGTATAGAACAACCAATCAGTAACCAGAGTTCACAGTAAAGTCCATCTTCAACGTTTATGCCCCTCTTTCTTCGTACTATAAAAACCTCCAAATAGACTGAATTCAATTGTGTATGGATCCATCATTTCCTGAAAGAAACATAACTCTATAATTTTTCCATACAAAAACCAGAAGTTCCAAAGCAATACAACAACAAAATAGCAACAATGCGATACTATAACACACTTGAGAAAAAACAGTAAGTGTTTAATACTTATACCGTACGTAATTCTTAATTATCCTGTTTATCTCCATCTTAGAGTGGGAAGAAGTATGCAGATTCAGGAGGGGATAATCCTTGCCTCCGTGTCCTTAATAAAATTGAAACTTTCCGTTACTAAAGCTAGGAAATTTTACATTCTATTTCAGGGCCGGAGGTGAGGATTATGCTAGTCTAAAGTTTATAGATGACCATACTGTCCATGCTATGTACGTGTTTGAAATAGAACGTCTTGAATGTGGATTCAGAGAACCAGTTAGCTGCATGCTAGCTATCCTCCAATTTAGCCCCCAGAGAGAAGCACTTGGAAGCCATGGCACCTCTCGCAGTGTGTGCGCCAAAAACTGACGTATCAATACCAGCCTCTTGCATGATGTACCGTACCTATCGTGCAATAGTGGGAGACAACACTGACCTATATGGTTTACATAGTGAAATGAGTAGTTGGCGTTCCCCCGCCAGACGAACCTCCACCGTGAGAGCTTCATAAGCCTTAAGACATGCAACCACACACAATTTTGTTTTTTCATGAAATGCTGGATAAGACACCACTCGGACATTACACTGAGTTCTTCTTGAAATGTAAAAGTAACCCCTCCTGGGGTAAATACCCTACCTGTAATATCCAGAGCTCTGACATCCAATACCAGTTTACAGGAGATCAAACATAGTAACATGGCCAGCTTACCCAATAGTTATTTCCTGAAAGGTATCTGTTTTGTAGCCATGAGAGAAAAAGATTAAGTACTTCATTCAGGCGACGTCCCGCTTAATCGTGAGAGAATTACAAATCAACTACAAAATATACAACCACTACACTCTCTATCCAGAAATGAAATAAAATTAGTAACTTTTCCAGAAAAATCTAAAACCACAACAGCGATTGTAGAATTCTGGTCTCCAATAATACCAGGAATAATATTAAAGGAAAGCGAGACTCTTCACAAATATGGCTACGACTTGACACCACTACTAAATTGCGAAATCCAAAGATTGGAGACTTCCGAAGAAACTAACAAAACTAAAACTCATCAATCGATCCAAAGGCACAGCGCTATAAATAATACTCCAAATTTCTTTAAAGAAAATATATTTGTTTCAATAAAGAATGGAGAAAGAAGAAGCTGGAGCAAAAATATACCAAAGAGGGAAACAACAACAAATGAATACTCATGGGCTTGGATTGCGGAGAATCTGAATAGCAACAAACAGGGCAAGGAAAACAAACGCCCATTTTAACGCAGGTTTGACCATCTCTTCCTGGAATATCGCCGGAAAATCACAGGAGAAATTAGCCTTAATCATGTAAGAGCGACCAGGGATTGTGGCCTTACAAGAAACTTGGTCAACAACAACTTTTGACCAGCAAGACTATTACGTATATGATATTCCTGCAGTGCAGGTTGTACGGGGACATGCGAAAGGCGGGATAGTAATTCTTCTTAATAAAGACTTTAAGTGGGACCAAGAAATTATCCCAATAGATTCAAATAACTTTCAATGTATTAAGGTCAAATTTGGGATTGACCCACTAGAAACTTTGAAAGATCTCCTCATCTTTAACGTCTATATCCCCCCGGTCAAAAATAGATGCACTAGCAACAGAAATATTCGAGGGAATAGAAAAGGTAGTAGACGGACAAGGCTATTCGTCAGTCTTCATAACAGGCGACCTCAATGGAAAAATATCGAACGATTTACTCAAAAAATGGGCAAACTGTGAAAAAGAAGAAGCCCTGGCAACGCCCACTCCTCTATTCCCCAAAGAAAACAAAGCTGACAAAAGAGGTAAAATCTTGCTAGCTTCACTCCCAATGCTAAACGGAGTAATACTAAATGGCAACGTAGAAGGAGATATTCCGGCAACATCCACAAGACAAGGGAACTCCAGCTCCTCAACTCTGGACTATATGATCTGTAGCTTGGATCTGTTTGGTTCTGTTTCACACCTTAAAATTAATTTCGCACCGGGAAGTGACCATGCAATTCTTCAATTAGCTACAGAGTGGAAAACACAACTTACATCCTCAGGCCACATTATGTACTCTCAAAGTACAGTCTTGGTGAACCAGGCCCAAGGACGGATATTGCGGAATTCAAGGACACTCAATAAAATTAGTAACGCAATTGAGATGGCTCAACCATTACAGACAGTGCACTCTACAAACCCGATAACAAACTTTGAAGTAGTCATCAAAAAATTTGGTACAATCTTTGCAGGAAAATCTGAACAAACGGGGGCCAAGAGTGAAACAAAACAAAAGATGGAACTCAGACACTAATGCAAAGGAATTAAATAAATTAATAAGGTTGCAATTCCTCCAATACTCTGTATCAAAACAACTCGAAATCAACAACTTAAAAAAACGGCGCAGGAGAGAAAAAGAAAAAAACCGGAAAAAAAGACAGGACAAAAACTGGATCGACATACAGTTAGCAGCAAAACAGAATAACCAACGTGCATACTGGAATATAATCGCCAAAGAAATAGGCACAAAAAAATAATTACTAGCTATCCCAGTACCCCCTACAGAATGGGAAACATACTTAACCAATTTATATAAATTAAATAACAGTTCAGAAAGTACGAACGGAATCGCAAGTAATCCCGGAGTAAATACTTTAGATAATGGAACTCCATCTTCCTCTCTAATTGAGCTATATATAAAAAAGGCAAGAACGTCAGGAGCAACGGGTCCGGATCAAATTCCAATTAAGGTCCTCCAAAAGAATCCCAAAGAATGGAGTAAGTTCTTAACTCCCCTCTTTCGCCATATCTTCGACACAGGGGAAATTCCAAATTCTTGGAAGGGGAGCATTGTAATCCCAATACATAAGAAGGGCTCAAGGTTGCTTCCCGGCAACTACAGGCAGATAGCTCTCCTGGATGCATCAGGAAAATTCTTTGCAGCAGCAGTACTAGAACATCTTAAAGACTGGTCATTTTCATCAGGTCTAATTCCTTTATATCAAGCGGGGTTCAGACCAAAAGACTCGGTCACTGATAACATTGCAGTGTTGCAAACAATAATCGATAAATATGTAACCTTAAAATCTCAGGTCGTGTACGCTGCTTTCGTTGACTTTACGACCGCATTCGATAGGGTGGACAGAGGAATGCTCTGGAGAAAACTGCGTAAAATGGGTATCCCGGATGACCTACTTAACGTAATAACATCACTATACTCCGGAACTTGGTGTCAAGTCCAAAAGGGGAGGGAGAAGGGTCTCACAAGCCCAATACCTACACCAAACGGCCTCAGACAAGGATGCCTTCTCGCTCCCTTACTGTTTTCCCTATATCTCGGTGATCTGCCCGAAAATTTCAAACAAGTCTGCAACTTTCCACCTAAAATTGCATATCATAAAATCCACACCATGATGTATGCAGATGATGTAGTCATCCTAGATCTAACTCCATTTGGCCTACAAAGGAATCTGCAAGCACTCTATAAATACACGGAAGAAAATTACTTAATACCGAACACCACAAAAACAAAAATAGTTCCATTTTCGGGAAGGAAACAGTGTGTCAACTACAACTGGACTCTAGGGGAAAAAGGCTGGAAGTGTCAAACGAATAAACCTACTTAGGGAGAATCTTTTCCAAATCCCTGCAAAACTTGCTTCATATACAGAATCTGAACCGGAAAGTCGACGTACATGTGGGAGCACTTGCACGATTATATGCCTCGACCGGTCAAATGCATTTTTCCTCTCTTCTTCAGGTATACAGTGCTAAGATCCCGCCAGTACTATCATACGCCCTTGAATACATTCCACTAAGTCAATGGAAACATCTGGATCTCAAAGAAGGGAAAGTCCTCCGGAAACTCACAAAGATGTCTCAAGCTGTACCGGTACAAGCTCTCCGCCTCGAACTTTCACTAGTTAGCTCTTATGCCAGAGGAATTAGTAATATTATTAGATGGGCATATAACCTCATCCACGCAGAACAAGGAACGTTACGATCCTTATTAAAAATAGAGACATTTGAACAAGGATCGCCGAAATATGTATTTTGTAGGAACGTCTCAAATGCTTTTAAATTATCAAATGTTAATATTAATTTGTTGAAATCTTGGACTCCTGCCCAGTTGAAGCTCTTTTTAAACATTTAACACCAAGGTTAAGCTTTGAACTTGACATTCAGCATTGTTCCAAATTGTCACTGTATAAAAAATATGCTGAAACAATTGTTTATAAGAAAATACAGCAGTATATCTATTTTAACTTAAAGCACGGTGTCAGGCGATTGATTATATTACTCCGGCTCGGGATACTTCCTCTAAAATCTTTTACCTATAAGTGGCTCCCAAAAGAAAAAACTAGTAGTTACTGCAACTTATGTAACGGCGGGGAGCAAGATCTGGAACACATGTCATTTGCTTGCCCAAATGGGACAGTTGTAGAAGCAAGAAAAAGGTTTATACAACCAATTCGCACAAACTGTAAAATTAATTCAGTTCAGAACTTGATCTCGCTTTGTAAGATACCGCCAAATGAATTTGTATGTTACAATTTATTTAAATTTTTTAAATCTTTTTTAACTTTGTATTAGATCAACAACTTTTTTTATCTTATTGCAAAATTTTAAAGGAAAATCTTATGTATTAAATATTTGTTGTTCTCAGCAGAGAACTAAATCAAATAAAAAATAAACTTGAAAAAACTTAAACTTGAAAAAGTACTTCATTCACATCCCATAGCGTTGAAAACTTGGGTTCCGGAGGAACTGACAATCTGATACCCTCATCAATTTGCTGACTAGGGGATGTTCCCCTACCGTTGAACCCTCCACCGAAAGATTGCCCTGCTGAATTGGAGTAGCGAAATATACCTATCGACCTATAGGCATGCCCTGCAAGTTCAGTATATGGATGACCTCGGATGCCATGGTATCCAGATCCCTTTGCAAACACCAAGAAAGCCATCGTCCCCAAGCTGAGCGATACCTCCTGGTAGTTTCGTCCGCTCGTGCCTTTGAGAGGAGGCATTCAGCTTCTTCTGAAAGGCCTCTGACCGTCCATCGACTCCTGTAATCCTCCACGCCATGAAATTCAGCGACCCGTCCAAGATCATATGGTGGGGATTCCCCAGATCATCTTGGTGGAGATCCTGCCTGTGGTTTAGACAGATTGGAGAATCCCAAGAAGGTTACATCATCTTACTTGAGACCTCCAGAAGGGGGTGATCACCATCAGATTCGCCTTCTGCCTCCGAACCAGAGTTGATAGTCTCATGAGCATAATGAACGGGGGAAAGTGTACCCCTTCTCCAGACCCCAGTCCTGGAGGAAGGCGTCCATTCCTGCTGCTTGAGGATCCGGTCTCCAACTGAAGAAGTTGTCCACCTGATGATTCAATTGGGAGGTGAACAGGCCCACAGAGAAAGGACAACAAATGTCGTCCACCATCTGAAACACCTCCGGCTGATGCATCCATGCACTGAGATCTCGGAGATGTCTGCAGTGCCAATCAGCCACCTCGTTGGAGGTGCCTGGGAGATATTCCACCATCACTGAAATTTGGTGAGCCAGGCACTACTGCCAGAATTCCTTTGCCTGTTCCGCCAGTGTCTTGGATCTGGGAGTTCAGTTCTGGGAGATCAGGCAGTTAATATAGCAGACTGCTGAAATGCTGTCCATCCTCAGTACCACGCAGCAACTTGCCATCTCCTTCGTCCAACAGCGAATGGCAAACGACCCCGCCAACAATTCCAGGCAGTTGATGTGCATATTCCGCTCTTTGGAATACCACTTTCTGCCTGTGGAAACATCTTCACAGCATGCCCCCAACCTGTCTTGCTGGCATTGGATTCTATTACGATGTCCGGACTGGATTCAAAGATGGCACTTCCGTTCCATGTTTCCATATGGGCCAACCACCATATCATCTCCTCTCGAACATCCTCCGACAATGGGACAGACTCGGAGTCCTTCAGGCCTCTGCATAAGTGGAACGCTGTCAGCCACTGAAAGGCCCGGAAAGATCACCTGGGTAGACGCCGCTAGAAGAACCACTAGGCTGGCCTCCTGCCGGAGGGACGTGGACTGACAGGACAGGGTTTTCCTGAGTTTGTATCTGATTTTCACCACCTTCTTGGAGGACAGGCTGAGGATAGATTCCTTGGAATCTATGGCAAATCCCAGAAACGTTGTCTATTGTACTGGGACCAGCAAGGATTTCTTCTCATTTATCAAGAAACCCAGCCGTTCCAGTAGGTCCACGAGTGTTTGGAGTTGAGTTGCCAGTGTCCGGGGGCACTGGTGCATCAGAAGGATATCGTCTAGATAGACAATCATCTGCAGGCCCCAGCTGTGAAGGAGTTCCACCACCGGCTTGAGTACTTTGTGAAAAAAATGGTGCAGAGGATAGGCCGAAGGGTAGCGCCTGGAATTGGAATACCTGGTGGCCCCACACCAACTGCAAGAATCGACAATGTGGGGAAAAGATTGGAATCGATAGATGCACGTCCTTGAGGTCCAATTTCACTTACCAGGCCCCTGGTCGGAGGAGATCGCACAGCAGATGGATGCCCTCCATCTTGAAATGACGGCAGCACAACCACTCATTGAACTCTCTGAGGTTGATAATCAGGCGATGCCTGCTGTCCCTTTTTTCCACCAGTAAAAAATTACTCAAGAACCCGTTTGGGAGTAAGACGGTGGGAACAATTGCCCCTTTTCGCAACAAGCCCCTGATTTCCTGTTCTATGAGTACTGAATACTCTTGGGAAAAATGTAGGGGATGGGATCAGGAAGCTTGCACAAGAGAAGCCATGAACTCTATGTGGAACCCTTGCGCCGTCTGCTGTACCCAAGCATCAGCCGTCAAGGCCTTTCACTTGTCTAGGAACAGAGTCGACCCCCTCCCCCTCTTATTTGGGTAGGAAGGAGAGTCCTCTCCATGGGCACCACGGTTACGCTGGAAGTGCCTGGCAGGGTAGAAGCCTTCGCATCTGGCTGGGTCTTGATATTGACATGAGCGGGAGCCTTGGCCTCTCAGGGGAGCTATGGTAAGGAAGCAGGCGGATGAGCATCCCCAGCAACTTTCTGTCATGTGTTTGGCACCTGCCTCATTGTAGTTTTGCATATGTTAGCCTAACTGCGCAACACAGGCCGCATTTGTTTTGCATACATTACTATATAATCACCTTTGCTTTTGTGCCACATGTTATTTTCACACAGAACCTGCAGTTGTTTTTTCTGTTCTTTCCTGGGATTTAGTCTGAACAGTAGACAAGGTCAAACAACAATGTCCCTTGTTATTTTGTTCTGGTCAGGCACTCGCACCTAGACACAACACAGAAATGCAGCTGTTGTTTCTGAACATATAAACCTTGTCATATAGGTATGAACAGCAATGTAACACACAGAGATAGAAAAATATTTCCTGAGAGAAGATCACAGCTGTACCTGAGATGTAGAGAGTCCATCTGTGTATGTTATGGTACGGGGTCTGCTACTAAACCCAGAGATCTTTGCTGTATAACCAGTTTTCTTCTGTTAAAGGGGAGGGGGGTTAGGCTAATCTGTCTTATAATATGACAGGGTTTTTCATAATATACGGTTTACTGAGTATGCTGATGGTATTTTTGCTAGGCAGTTGTTTTCTTATTGTGGTACGTATACTGCATTCTAGAGCTCGATAGTTTAAATAAATATTTCAAACTTCCTTCGTGTCTCTGTCATATCTTATTGTGGATGAGTACGAGTGTGTGAGCAAAAAGGTGTATCTTGTTACCGCGAACCCTGAGAGGGTCAGGAGTGTTGTGTTCTGGGGTGTCGATTCACTTGTCTCTCTGGATATGGTTAGGAGGACACGTGAGAGACTATAGCTAGTCGGACTCGGGCTCATGGTACTGAGGTGATATGGTGACTCATTCCATATCTACTGATGTTCTATGGTTCCAAGCATAGTTCTGTTCCTGAGCAGAATCGCTGCAACATGGCGCCACCAACGTTTGGTTAGGTACTTATTTGCGGGAACCCTGAGTATCACTTGTGCTTGTACACACTACCCTTGCACCGTCTTGCGGAGCCGTCCGTGATGTTTGGGATTTATCCTCCACAGTTGTTAGGGAATACCTAGTTCTGTTGGTTTTTCAAGCTTGAATATTAAAAGGTTTATACCCTCTTTTGTGCTGCCTTTTTGATTCCTTTGCTTATAGATTATGGCCGTTGCCATTGCAACTAATTGCCGCCCAGCTGTTACTCAACACTTGCTCCAGCATGGGGTCCCTAACGCGGGGGCTCCTATAGTTTTTGTGATTGAAGCGGACGCTGCGTGCCGCTTTGAAACTTTTTATTCCTGGGTCACCTTTCCGGCTGTGGGCGCTAATGATAATTTGTTCATACTTATACTGTTGCTGCAGCACCAAACGTTTATCATCCGTATGCACTTCTCAAAATTCCTCTTACGGTCTGGGAACACCAGACTTGGTTTATTGGCGCCCTTCCCCATGTCCACAGCATTGTTCGTATGTGCCCCTTAAGTTTTGATGGGCCACCTGGCCTACTCTTGCAGGCTTCACGCCGTTCCCTAATTTAGCTGGTCTGCATTTAGCTGAGACGCGTGTATTATATAATCAGATTGCTCTTTTGTATAGACGATTAATACAATTTGTTTACCGAGCCTTTTTGGCCACCATTAAAGCTATATTTTGGGACAATTTGACTTCTTCTAC
This sequence comes from Calotriton arnoldi, assembly GCA_963921515.1. Classification (NCBI taxonomy): domain Eukaryota; kingdom Metazoa; phylum Chordata; class Amphibia; order Caudata; family Salamandridae; genus Calotriton; species Calotriton arnoldi. Next base: position 353,802 of record CAWUFW010011963.1, on the reverse strand, counting down.
TTATGACATTCTTTTGGCTGAGGTAGATTGGACTCCTCGTTTTATTCTTGCTTGTCCCCAAGGTTAGGATGTTATCCTCCCTTCATTTTTGCATCTAGTTCCAGGGGCAGTTAAACAGGCTTATGCTTCTGAATGGGCCCTTGCTTTGGCCTCTGCTTTATATCGCAACCAAGCTGGATGGGATGAAGATTCTCCTTTCCATGTAATTCCTATCCGTTCAATTCTGCAGCCTCAGTATCCTATTAAACGTGACGCCAAAGTGGCTGTTAAAAACATTCTTATCCAATTGGAGTAAGGGGGGTAATTGAACCCTGCGTATCAGAGATGAATAATCCTCTTTTTCCGGTTTTGAAGCCCGATCATTCCTATTATATTGTATTGGATTATCGATATTTGAATAGTCATACTCGCACTTTTGCTGTCCAAAATACACACAGTACAGCTTTGATTAATAATATTGTACGTAAGAAATTAAAAACCACCCTTGACATTTCTAATGGTTTTTTTAGTCACAATTTCGCTCTGGAGATCTGTGATTGGTCTGCATTCTCCACCCTTGGATCCCTCCGGCAAAACACTCATTTGCCTATGGGCTAAAGGAACAGCCTAGGTGTCTTTGAGCGTGGATTGTGTTAATTCTCTATTCGATTGACCTTGATGCATTGTCCTATTTCGATGAGATTTACTTAACTGATGATGAATTAAATACTCATTTAGCACGAGTGGATCGCATAATAACGCAATTTGCTGACCTTGGTCGCAAGTTCAATTTTTAGAAATTTCACATAGCTTTCCTCAGTGTCCTTTTCCTTGTATGAATTAACCGACGAATGTAAGAGCTTGACCCCTCACTTTTTTGAAAAATGTGCTCAATTACAGCCACCTAATAATCTTAAGAAATTACAATATTTGCTTGGCTTTTTGAATTTCTGAAGGACTTACATTCAGGACTATGTACAACATATCAAATTGCTCTTTGCTTTAATACGTCCAGATTTTTCGGCTTCCTGCTGGATGTCTACACATACTGAGACTCTCAGATCTTTACAGTCTGATTTGCTTGAAATGCGACATTTACATACGTCTTAATTAATACAACTAATTTGGTCATCCAAATTTTACCGGGTGCTATTGGTTTTACCTATATCACATTCAATGAAGGTGATACAGTTCCTATTGCATATAAATCGCATTTATATTCCCTGGCGGAAATGCGTTTTGCATCCATTGAAAAATTACTGACAGCAGTCCAGATAGCCGTCCTCAAAGAACGCCCTTTAGCTCAAGGTTTCTCCTGTGCCACCTTGGAGGCTGTCACGAAAGCTAGCATTCCTAATTCAAAAGCCCTTCATCCCCGGTGGATAAAATGGGCTAAGTCCTTAACAGCAGTTGATGTTGACTTTGTTTTTGACCCTTGTCTACAGACACAGGAATTTTTACAATATGAGCATGTTTATCATGTAGCCTTTTCTTTTCTCCCTCTTGGTGAATACAAATGTATTATTTACACCGATGGTTCGGCACAACTGACTATAGGTTCTGAACAGCAATACTCTGCAGCATGCGCCATCGTTTTGGGCACTTATGTCAGATGGCGTTTTTCATCCTACTACTACTCACACTCGGTCTCTAGGAGACTGCACTCCGCAGTTGGCTGAGCTTAAAGCTTTGCTTCTTGCACTTGAACATACGGATCTTGAGTTCCCCACACTTATAGTGTGTGATTCGTTTTCTTGTGTACAATCATTTAATGATAATTTGTATTTTTGGCGACAAAATGACTTTAAGGATTCCAAAGGTAGCACAATCAAGCGTAAAATGCTTTAGGTTAAGGTGGCAGATTTTAAAGGTAAATTGCCACAAGCTCATGTCATTCATACATTAGGTTATCAACGTGAAAGGAGCACATGCAGTAGGGAATTCTATGGCTGATGAGGCAGCCAAATCTGCAGTAGCCACATGTAAGATAGCAGCAGTTACGCGTTCTAAGACACGTGTTGATAATGACATCTTGGCTGTCGTCCGTGCTTTTCAATCAGGCACTGCTTTACCTAAAGGTTTTACTTCCAAATATTCATATGAGCAGCAGGTTCCTTTTATAACAATACCAGGGGTTGGTGATTGCATGATACCCAACCTTGACCTCAAAAAATCTTTAATAGTTGCCGCTCATGAAGGAGTCGCTTCGGCACATACGGGAGGGCTGCCACTATTTCCCTTTTACAACGACATTATTGGTGGCAAGGCTTATACCAGTAAACCTGAAAATATGTTTTATGTTGTGACATTTGTCAACAAATTAAAAGTTCTACTGTGTGCCGTCCACCTCAGGCACATTTGTTTATTTCGAATCAACCTTTTGGCTGTGCTTATCTAGATCATTGCGGTCCTTTAACTTCTGATACTGCATTCAAGTTTATTTTGAATGCTCCAGGTTCCTCTGGGTTTGGCCACAGCGCTCAGCTGACACTCTAACTGTTATTAAAGATTTGCTAGTCTTTGTCGGAACTTATAGCTGTGACGCATTCCACTCGGACCAATGTCCGGCTGTTGCTTCTAAAGTGTACCCTGATTCAATTAAGTCTGTGGGTGTGCAAGTGCATTTTTCTTCTCCCTATAGGCCTGAGGGCAATTCTGTTGTGGAGAGAATGAACCATGACTTAAAGCAATTCTTAACGGCTAGAGTATTAGGTACAGGGCGTGGTTGGTCGAATCATCTCTATGGGGTTCAACAAGCTTTAAATAATCTCCCCAAAAGATCTCTGGGTGGGTGGACCCCGTACCAAATGCTCTTTGGCATCAAGATGTATGTTGTAGACCTTGATGGTCCAGACTTTGTGGCGGCAGCCATGACCTTTGATGTAAATAACCACTGTGTATCTTGCAGGATCTACAAAAGTGCTGTGACCCTCTGGCTCGCACATATTTGCCTCCAGCTCTTTCGTCGAGTACTGAACCTCAAATTTCTATTTCTGGTTGGCTTCCCAAGGTTGGAGACATCCTTCGCAAAAAATTAGCCCTCAAGAAGGCATTTGTCCAACGTACCGGGCTCCTGTTCCAGTCCTTGGTATCCATGGTACACAAACTGTGATTTTGCCGTCGCTTCCAGGTCATAAAGAAAATCACTTTGTTTCCATTGAACATGTCAAGCTACACCATATGGCCAATTCTCCATGGTATGCCCAGGAGTGGCCCCTCGCAAAAACTTCCTTTGCAGCCAATGAGCTCCACCATTGATGCTTCTCCCCGGCTGCTGGGGGGGATCCGAAACCTCTGTTGATTTGGTACCTGTTTCTACTTCTCCATCTTCTACAATGGATGTCGTTTATACTGTTCCGCCGTTTGATGTCCCTTCTGAGTTACATTTTTCAAATCTGATTGCTGAATCGCAGCCTCCTATTTTCCATTTGAGTTCCTCTGGGTACTATATGAATCAAGACCATTTCTCATCTGACAGTTCTTCAATGTCTTTGGTTCTGCATCCACCTCCAGCGCGTATTCGTGTTTTTATTTCTTGGTTTGCGCGCACTTATCTAGTTCCTCCTTGGGTATATATTTGGATGATATTCTCTTTGGTTCTTTTATTCATGTGGATTGGATTTGAGATTGTCTCTTTCCTTCCAATTAACGGCAATTACCTTCCGGAACGTTCTGCAACAGAACTGGTTGACGGGGTGCTGGCTCCACATTCCTCCTCACATAAAATGAAAGGAGACTTCTCCCTTGTCAACATTTCAGCCATTCCAGTGACTGCTGGAATTGTTTGGGATAAAGTTCCTTTCGATATATTTGGTCCTACGAAGACCTTGCAGATTCCATATGTGTTCAAAGTTTCTGTGGGTGATGTAATAGCACCGGGGTTACAATCAGATGACTGGGATGTTACCACTATGAATTCAATGCTTTCTGAATTAAAATATTACACTGTGTTTGAATCGGTTATTTATATCTTAATGGTTAACAAGTGCCCTCTGGTGGCCGTAGATAAAAACTGCCTTGCGCTGACCTTGAATTAGGTTAGGCTCACATCCGGAACACTGACTTGTGTTCCGCAGGTGCTGAAAGGAGGAAAAAAGGAGGTTAGTATCACCGACTATGATTTCAAATACCCCACTCGCACTGGGAAACACCCGGCAGAGCGGAGATAGCTAGAGGAGCGTCTCTATGGTTACCAGAGTGCCCTCTAGAGCCCGCAACCCGACATCGCACTTGCACTGCACCGGGATTAGGAAACGGGTTTGCGTGCGGAGCACCAACCTGTAAACCCACGGGGTCCCTAAAATAAGCACTAATCAGAATCAGCCCATTAATTAATCTGGAATATGTATACATGGCCTAATAACACTCTACCAGTAAAGCACTATACAAGTAAGCAGAGAGACCACTTAACTGTGATGGTTGCTGAGCAGCAGAGAAAGAGGGGGCATAAGCATTGAGGATGGATTTTATTGTGGACTCTGGTTACTGATTGGTTGTTCTATACTACTCCTTCCCAAAGGTTTATGGGAAAGGAAGGTTTTTTCTGTTATTGTGAAGGCTGCTGGGTAATAAAGTGAAGGAAGGATAATGCATAATCCTCGCCTCTGGTACTGACATAGAATTCAACAAACCAATATATGTACTAATAGATTGGTTTGCTAAATTACGTTTCAGAATGGGTCAAAGTGTGTATATTAATTAGGTAGGTTGCTATTGGCAATTCACTCCAATTGATGGCCATCACTGGAATGGGGCCGTGCAAGAGTCAGCAGATCACCATGTCTCTAATCGCTTTTCAATAAAGTAAACTTTTTTTTGTCAAATGCAGTCCGCTTTAGAAACAGGCCAGCATTTATATGTGGTGTTTATTTTTTTTCTAAAGTTTTCCCAAGCCCCCTCCTGTTCCAATATCTCTGCCTGCCCCTTTAACTGAGAGAGATGAGATGAGTTCAGGGACAGAGGTCTGTAAGTATGTGTTAATTATGTGGTGCAAACCAATCCAAACGGCAGCAGAGTGCAGTACATGGTTAAATACAAGGATACTGTAAACGAGTGATTTGATAGGTAGCTGGTCCATGGAAGTAGAAGTGTACACTTATTAACTACATTATGACGTAGTGTTCTTTAAAGAGGTGCATCATCAACTCTTTCCTAAATTGGAGCAGATTTGGGGTATTCCTGTTAATCTTGGGATGATGTTCCAGATTCTGGCCATATAGACAGAAAAGGTCTGTTGCATTGTTTTTTCTTATTTTACACTTTTGTCTGCAGTCTGATGGTGTCCTGGCTTCAGGTTTGCTGATAGCCACACCATATAATGAGCTTGTCAGCCAGATAAGTGGCAGTGCAGGTTGTGTTGGTTTGTAATGATGCAGCTGGGTTTGAAGATGGTATGGGCTGGTATGAGGAACCAGTGGACTTTCATCAAGATGGTGCTGATGTGGTCAGATTGCTTCAGGTCCTGGATGAGATGTGCTGTTGTGTGTTGGATACTTTGAGGGAAGTTATTGTAATGTGCAGAAGACCATGAAGCAGGCCGTTTATGTTGTCCACCTGCATGAGTACGAGGGGTGTTCTGAAGTTGCTTTCTGGGAGAATGGTTTAATTTTCTATAATAAAAAGAGTTGATGCTAGACTGACTTTGTTTTTTTTTGCAGTGTGTTTCTTGACAGTGAGGTTGGTGTCCAGCATGAATCTAAATGACTTTTCATTGGGTACAAGTTGGGGTTTGAAGCAGTCAGTGTTCATGTCATTGAGCCAAATTTGGATTCTTTCTTGCTTGTTGTTCTTGGCAAATTCTAGAAACTCTGGGTTGGTGGGGCTAAGGTTCAGGTAGGTGCTGGACATAGATATGGATGAGGTGTAGGCAGTGTTTGAGGCACTGGAGAGCTGGGGTGGAGGAGACATTCAGGTAGAGCTGTTTGTTGGTACATTTTGAGGCTGTTATCAGTGTGTTAAGCCAAAAGGTGGCTGGATGGAACCATAGGGGGGAATCTGTAGGACTCTGCAGGTGATAGGAATCTTCTGGGACCTAGATGCACCTCTGTTAAAGAACTGATGTTGTTTGGAAAATTAGGAGTAGAACCATTGAAGGACTTTGCCAGTGGAGCTGCTGATGATTCTGGTTTCATACAGGAGATGACAACTAAGGGGCATATTATCAAGCGGCAGCGATAATTATCGCTGGCTGCTCTTAGCAAGACTTTTTATCGCCGGCTATCGCTGGCAATTATCGCCATGCTATCGCTGTATTAACAACGCATAGCGCAATGGCGATAATTTCCCAGCGATAGCGGTGTTTTCCATGGAACATCGCTGGTTTTCCAGCGATGTTCCATGGAAAACGGCGATAACCTTGCTGATACGACCCTGTGGTCGTATCAGCATAATCCACCCCCATTGTTAGGTATAGGTAAGTCAGCATTTTTGCATACGTTAGTTTTTGGCGAAAACTGCGGTTTTCGCAAAAAACTAACTAACGTCTGCAAAAATGCATGGGACTCCTTGTTAATATCGCGATATACATTTCGCGATATTTTACAAGGTAGTCCGTCAGGGGTACGCCCAGTGACGCCCACTTTGCATCTCATTAGAGATGCGAAGTTAGGCGTGCTGGAAACGGCCGCTAAGTCAAGGAAACACGCGCTAGCGTGTCCTTGATGATATTGCGATAAAATTATCGCCGCTTTTTGCCCGAAAACGGACCCTAAGCGGCGATAATTTTATTGCGGCCCCTTGATATTATGCCCCTAAGACATTAAAGCTAAAGGGTGATAAATCAAGAGTGAAAGCTTGAGTTGGTTTTTTCACACTTTCTTATGAATATAGATTTCCTGATTCCTCCTTCCCTTCCACAGAGATGATTTTCCTGATAATATTTCTGCTCTTCCCATGGAACCACAGGGTCTCCTTCTTCATCATGGTATTCAGCAGGGACTTCTGTATGAATGGAAAGATCCTCAAAGGCCTCAGTCCACTGCTAATGGGCCAAATGGATACACTCATGGATTTTGCTCAGGATTTTCCAGATATGTTTACTGTGTCCTCCCCCTGCCTGGCTGGCCACTCTGAATGCATCTGAAGGTGCCTTATCCTCTGACTCCATTGATAAGCTTACGTTTTCCATAAGAGGTGAGCATACATCAGCTACTTGTGCCCAGATCTATGCATAATAAACTACCAGCACATGATGAATGATCTCCAGTCCTTGATAACTACTTTGGAGGAGGTATCTGTCATTGCTCGCTACATTTTATCAAGGAAAGCTGCAGTTTGCGTGTCGATTTTGCCTTAGATACTGTCCACGTACTTAATGGTGATGTCTTCAGTTCTTTATACAGGATATTTTCAGTCTTAAATATATTTTTGTTGACTTAAATCACTGTTACTGGGCCTACATTCCAACTTCAAAAATCATAACCATCTTTGGATATACACTGAGACATATGTACATCCTGCATACCAAAAGCACAGGGGCGCAGTGGGTAACTCCAGATGGTTATCTACTAATATGGCATTCAATCAAAACAGAAAATTGAACTTTTAAATTCAGGCATAGTCTGGAGAAGGAACTGCAAAGCAGCGGTGAAACCCTCCTTGGCTAAATTAGAACACAACTAAATTGTGATTGACACTCCTTAGGGAGAAATTAAGACACTGAACGTATCTATTTATTTCACTACATTGGAGTACCAGATGACCCTGCTTGGTTATTCTTCTTCCGTCCAGGAGGTCTTCCACAGCTTCACAGTGTTTGAAAACATGATCAGTTTCTTTATTGCTGCCCCTTAATTTTGCCACATGCCAAAGGGGCACTTTGATCTTTAGCTTTGCTGTGCCTGTGTTTAAAAGCTGCACCTGACTCCATCTGTGTTGTGTGGCTCGAGGGATGGTGTCTCTAGATGGCGTTCAGTGCTCTTGTTGTTGTCTTCACTCAGGGCTGCCTCTCACTGTAGTAGGCTACTGAACTCAGCAATCATGGTCCCTCAATCTACGTATTTTTCCCTGAACCTCCAGTAAGAAGCTTTTTAAGGGTTGTACCCATGAAAAATTATTTTTTAATGAAGCTCTGGACCAAGGCCAAAAGAGGTTCCTGTGACTCAAAACTGCCGGATATGGCTCTGTTTTCGAACTCACTCTGATCTTATTTAACCGACTCCAACTCAATCACTGAAGACTCTTCCTGGGAGAGTCTCAATGTCCCCCTTTTTTTTTTTTTTATAGCTTTGGCTTATTCATGGACACTTTCTTTTCTATTGATGAAAGGACAGTGACTGTTGATGTCAGCTTGAATAATTTACTTGCAGTTGTCTTTCATTGGTCAGGAAACGATTGATTCGTTGTCCAAACACCTAAAGTTCCTGTCTCCCGTTTTTGCGCCTCCCATTCTGTCTTTTGATCAGACTGAGGTTGCAATTTGGAAGTCTTTTATATTCTCTTTCCTTTCTTTGTTCACATTGGGGGCCATTTCTTTGTATTTCGCTGAATATTAAGATGACTCATTTTTCTGTACCAAATAACAGGGAAGGTAGTCCAGCTTATCATCCAATGGACCACAAGCAGACTTAACCAGCCCTGCATTCTGTGTGCTCCTCTGATGCCTCCTCCCTCTCAATACTCAGATCCTCATTAAATTCCATATGTGTCAAATTCAGTGTCGGTAGTCAACTCATGCTCAATACTTTTGCTCCATTTTAAAAGAAATGTTTGACTCCAACATGAGAAAGAAATACAGTTCTCAATTCTTCTCTTCTAAAAGTCCTGTTTATGGGTCAAGGCCTTTTTTGGGCCTTGTTTGGAGGAATTAGTCAAACATGCATTTTAGGAGAGGAAGCTGGCCATACCGTTCCATCCTTGTCCCGCTTCGTCATTGCCTCAAAAGTTGTATATAACACTTAAAAAACACCACTTCCCAATTTTTAGTTTTAAACAAAATTGTGACCACTTAAGGGGTTTCCCTAGTAGACCTCTTGGCAGGCTAGCCCAACTTCCAGCTAGTCCCTCATAGTGGGGAGAGAACCGAGAGCCTTTAGGATGGTACTACTAAACATTCTTCGAAATGTTCATTGACCCGATTCACAAACATTTTGCTTTTGAGACAATTTGACTTACTCTTGTACGCGGTGGCAGAGCCTCCCTGCTCCTGGGCCAGCCCTTGCTTTCTGTAACCCTTCAACACCACCAGTCTCTCCCTCACGGGTCCCAAAACACACAGCCTCAGACCTACAGTACATCTGGTGTCAGCAAGTATCAGGTGCTCTGAACGAAGACAAAGGTCTTACCATTAATATTGAAGGAGTGGTAGATTTGTTGAAACTCTTGGAAGAAGTTCTGCTCTTGCAAGATCAACACTCATTTGGGTTGTAGCGCCCACCGAAACTGCTTGCTGGTTCTTCCACTTTGTCTCATTGGCAACACCCCAGCTGAAAGAAACAAAAGTATTAGCACCACAACAGAATTAAAACGTGCACAGAGTGACAATGCACAACTAAAATCCAACCAAGACACATAAAAAAATAATGAGCTAATAACTGAAAAAACTCACTCTAATTGTGAATAACCTTAATGAGTGCATTAGCCAATGATGTGCATGTAGATGACACTGCTAATTGAAGACACTCCTGCTCTGCTGTCCTCTTGTGAGATAAAAGGTACTTGTAATGATAGTAACATAAGCAGGATGCATTGAACGTCATATGCTAATGTCATCTTCTGTTCAGGAGTAAGTGAACAATATGCAGCCTAACTGGGCAGGTTATGTTCGATGGTAGCCGACGTGTCTACATATACTATATAGACAGCCGCAGCCGCTGCAGGTAAGAGCAGTGGGGCGGTCGGCCAGGTGAGGGGGGTTTTCGAGAGACGACCACGAGGGAAAATTCATTATTTATTTTCCCTCGTGGTCGTCTCTCAAAATCCCCCCTCACCTGGCCCCACCGCTCTTACCTGCAGCGGCCGCGGCTGTATATTGACCACTTGGTACTTTTATGTGCTTCAAAATTATTCTGTGTAGGTAGAGTAGGGTCATGTGTTTGTATTATTGCATCAATGGTGTGTGGTATTCTTGTTGGTTTACACAACGTAGTGGCATTGCTTGGTCCAAGCAACACACATTTATGGGTACCGAATGGAGTGACAGCAGTGTCCCGACAGAATGATGGCAGAGGCAATCTATTGACACAGCACCATGACGCTTTTTCAGCTGTGTTTCGCTTGTACCATTCCCCGTTTCTCCACCTGTGTGTTCTCATGACTGCACTCCTATTTGAGGGGTGGGAGCAGGCTAGAAAGAGAGAAAGGGTATCCACATCGCTCCTGGAGGAGGACAAGCATGGTTGATTAATGTTGGTGCATGGAACTTTATGGACTATATGAATGCCTTCCACTAGATTCTCCAATGACTTTCATGTCTGCCTGATGGACATGCTTTTTGATGATGAAACTTAGCATGGTGAAAAAGTTGATAATTACCGGATTAGGACAAACAGAGAAGACCTATGTCAAGATCTTATAGAATACCACACCCTGCCCGTTCAACAACAGCAACATGGATTTTGGAGGTGTGGACAAGGCGTATCCATGTGACATTGCCATTCATCTCGACCTTCGCTACAGCAGCTATTTGGAGCCAAAGCAGGTAGTAGCAATCCAAAGCCCTAAAAGAGGATGAGATGTCAGATTAGTCCTCCATCCCAAGGGCATCAAAGCTGCTGTAAGGCCTTTATTGTGAAACAGCAAGATGCCCCAGAGAGGGGGCTGGAATCAAGATTCATTCAAATATGGAAACAGAATACCTCCAATTAGGGTGCATCCTATCATTCCTAAAGACAGCTTCCTAAAGACATTTTTTCCATTGTCATCAATAGACCTATCGTTTCTACTATTTGAAAATATACCTAGAGTAGGATTTCAGTCAGCCCACTCTGACCATTGGCTTTTTGTGTTGTTCCTCTTCAATCCACTGGCTTGAGACATTGTCAATGACATCTTGGATCAGCCAACAGGCTACTGGCTCTCCCACCTCATTCGTAAATACTATTTCATAACTGGAACAGTGGTGGCTGGCACAGATCAGGGTGGGGGTGGGGGTGTGGGGGATTGGGAATCGAAAATAATAAGAAAAAAAACTTACCTTACCGCTGGGTTTCTCCACCATCTCTCCTCCTCGTCACTCCGCACCGCCGTGAACAGGAAGCAAATCCAGGCTCCCCTAAGCCAATCACAACGCTGCAATGCAGCATTGTGATTGGTCTGAGCGCCGTGGTTTGGCGCTCAGCCAGGGAATGGGAGCCTAGGCATGTTCTCCACCCAGGCTGTAATGCAGCCTGGGTGGAGAACATGCAAAGTGCGCATGAATGTTTGGCTGGCCCGAAACGGCCGGCCAAACATTCGTGCTCACCACTCCCCCTGCTCCTGTCGTCAGAGCAGCCCCACCCCGCAAAGCTACAGCAGCAGGACAAAATAAAATGATAATAACCTTCGAGGTATTATCATTTTATTTTTCCTTTATTTCACTGCTGCAAAGCAGTGGGGCGACAAATGCAAAAAGAACAGATGATGGACGGAATGCTGAATTAATCAAACATTCACCCCCCAGTCACAGATCTGGGTTAAATCCATCGTTTTTTTGCATGCCACGCCATTCCAGACCCAGCCATATGCAAATCAGTCTTGACCCTGTTCCCCATGGTAACAGTCCAGCCCAAACTGCCAGGCCAGGTCCTTCCTGGACCAGAAACAAGCTTTCTGTGACCGGTTTCAGGGTAACACCCCTCATCAGCCAGGCTAGCTTGACTCTGGTGGCATAGCGAGCATGGAAACCACGTCTGGGCATACCCTTCCCACTTAGGGAAACAAATGCAATAAGAACAGGTGATGGACGGAGGTGCCGCCACTGATCCGGAAACCTCCAGGTCTTCCAATATTTTCAAATGGACCAACCTGGAGATAAATCAGTTTGTGTGCCTATAGTTTCATGTGTATTTCTAAATACAATCACCCAAAAACATTGTGCTTTTTGGGGCATTGCCATATTATGGGATAAAATGTGACTTCTAGCCTACAGTGGCCTAAACTCTTTGATGTGATACTCTATTCAAAGGATTTCAGTTATTTTGTAGAGTAAACGACCCTCTGTAGTACTTTGACTTGTATGTGTCTGACGTTCTGTTTTCTAACTAACACTTCCTGGCCTCTTGCCATTCGTCATCTTCCACTATCCATATGTTTATTCCCATATAGTTTTAGTTTGGTTAGCATGTGTTTGGCATTAATTTGTAAATATTTTATATGTTCGCGAGACGGCTTTAATCTCCATCATATGATTCAATTGACGATTTTCGAGCAGGGGGTAATCTGTTACATCGGCCCCTGTTACCACTTATTGCTCTATGGCATAGTGTAATTGGAGATATCTAAATAATTCTGCCGTAAGTATCTCTAATTCTTCATTTAGCTGGGACAAGGACTGCACGGCATCTAGTCCCCATTTGTCTCTCATGTTGGCTATTCCAATCGTGTCCTTGTCCTGGTTTTTGAACCCTCCTAGGTTGCTGATCTCCTTCATACATATTTCTGTGCATAATGGAGTAATTAATATTCTTTTCCATCTGGTGCCACTTGTCGTCCTTCCCCTGAATCGATAATGCAGGTATCCCGTCTGACCCATTGGAAATCTAGCTATCCTAAGAGATGGTTCACTATGATCCGTCAAAACCCACTCATTGATTATTCCCAAATAATAATTCTGCACGTTAGTCAGGGAGATTCCTCCATCATAAACTCCTTAAAGAGGATCTGCAGTGAGATTCTGGGTGCCCCACCGTCCTATAAGAAATCCCGTAAAATGTAAAGTGCGTTTTTAAAAAAAAGTCTGGGATCCACATGGGCACTTTGCAAATCCAGAAGGGCACTTAACAAAATATAAAGAAATCGAGAGCATTATATTGTGGTATAACTCTACCCTGCCCAGTAGAGACAGTGGGGAAGTCCTCCCACTGGCAGTCGCCGCCCAGAACGATCAAGCAGCAGTTCCTAACTTAGCTCAAAAAAACCTCTTTTAATTTCTTGTTGTATATATACTCAGATAGTTGAAGCCTTCTGCATTTATGTTAAGTGGGGAAGTACTGTTGGTTGTCCATTCGCATGCAGGGTAGAATATTCACTTTCCCCAGTTAATTCTAAAACCCATGAAGGAGCTGAACACCTGAAATATTTTTAAATATCGATGTATTGTTTTGTAGGGCTTGAAATATGCAACTTAATATGCAACTTAATATTGTCTCCCTGCAACCTGAGTCGGTCTTTCCCACCCCAGGCACCATCTCACTCCCTAATTATGCATCTTTTCGTATCGCACATGCAAGTGCCTTGAGAGCCTCTGCAAGAGGAATTTGTGATGTGGGAAACCCCTGTCCTCTGCCTCTTTTCAATAAGGGGTGAGACAACCTTCAGTTTAACCAAACCCTGGCATTGCTGACCTATAAAGCAGTGTAATCTACGCCACTTGCCTTGGAGCCCAATCCAGTTTTCTCAAACACTCATAACATTAAAGACAATTCCACAGAATGAAATGCTTTTTTGACATCCAGTGACAGAATTGACATTGTTTGTTCTCGCCCTTTCGTCATAGCAACACAGTTATGTAACCTTCTAATATTCATGAAGGTGGCTGATTTTGCATAAAGCTGGATGATCAGAGTACATTATGGATCCCATCATAGCTAGCAGTGAGTTTTTATTGTTTCTGCTATAACCTTCTTCTCGACATTAAGATATGAGTTTTGTCAATATTGATTGCATTCGTCCCTCAGAGTGCCCTTTTTGTGTATTATGGTTGCCATTCTGAGGTATTATGGCATTATCTTTTATTATAGCATTGCACAATAGGCCATGTTTAGGTAAGAAGCTACACTTTGGGACAGTTTTTATTAAGTAATTCGTTTGAGAGATCATCTGGACTTTCCATACTGAGAGTCAAAGAGAGCAGGACTAACATCTTCTGCAGTGATGCCTGCTTCTGACTTTTCCTGATGCTGTTTCATTCATTTCAAAAGAAGTAGCTCATTTTAGAATCTAGAAATGGTAGCCCTTGTTTTGTTGGCATTTAGTTTTACAAAACACTTGGAAATAATCTGAATGTACCTGAGATATTCCTACTTTGTCTTTGACTGCTATCCCAACCTTTAGCCTTTACTTCATCCTTTCTTCTCTTTTCATTCTTATTTCCAGAAGCGTCGAGATTTGTTGGCCTCTTAGCACTGTTTTATAAGCTTGCCACAATACAACTTTTTAATCTACTGATCCTATGTTTTTCTCGAAGTCTGTTGCTTCATTAAGACGTTTTACTGTTGTTTTATTGGTGTGTGATCAGAAGTATCTAAATGCAGTCAGTCTTTTTACATTTGCTAACCATCATCCCCGGTTGTGAGAATGTCTGGTGTGCACTGGAGTAGTATGAGTAATCTTTGTCACTTTCATGCCTAGACCTCCAAATATCCCCCACAACCATCTGCATCCGCAGATACTGTCAGTCTCAAGGGCTTCTCCTTCCTCCTATATTTAATTGTAAATAATAGTCTATCTTACATCACCTCCATTACCAGATTACAGTCATCTGCAAGGATGCCTAGAACTCCTTGTTGGAGAACGGGTGGCAAAAAAGTTAAGATGCTCCATCTCCGACCGTCACCCCATTTCCCAGCCACTGCCACATAGCATCCATGTCTATTTTCTGAGGTCTTAGTAATTATAAATGGTACATTTACTCAAAATCACTAGCTCTCTTTTTCTTGTCAACAAACCCCATGTGCTTGCAAATTTGATTGCTCTCTCCCTATAAATTCAAACGTGTTTCCAATCAAATGCCTCTCTTGTAGGAGCGCAATATCAGGAATCTGTCACATGAACATATTAAAAACTTCTCCTAAACATATTAAACACTTCTCCTCTCTTTCATTTTCTGCCCTAACTGGTGCTATTCCATGTCAACAATTCAATATTATCTGCTGCATTTTCCCTTTTGAGTTACAATTCTCTCTAAACACATAATTTGCTGTTTGAGCTGTTTTCCTCACAAAGGCATATTTTTTGCATTTATGTAACTTTCCATCTTGCCTTGGGGGTTGGTCTTTGCCCATGATGCTTGGTTTGATGTTTGGATTATCAATCTATTTTTTTTCCATAGCTCTTTATTGATTTTCAATCTCAGTTTTGTTGGCATGGTACAGCAATTAGTATCAGTAACATAGAGTCATTTTACTTTCGGTATAAACATCATGCATAGCTGTTTTCCCATTTACTTAAAGTACAAAACCATAATGCGATCACCCAATATCTTTAATCCTCTTCTACGAATATGTGTGTACCTAGTGCCCTGTCCGTGGCCCTCCCGCCATCCACGGTAATAAAGTCTCTGTGGACCTTCCCAGTCCATTATATTCCCCATCAAGTAGTCCCCACACAATAGCTAGTTTATCCTTTCTTGTGTTACAATCAGCCGCAGCCTGTGCAGGTTGGGGCGGTGAGGCCGGGTGGGAGGGGGTTTTTCCACAGATGACGGCGAGGGAAAATTAAATAAATAATAATTTCCCTCGTCTGTCGAAATCCCCCGCCCCCCCCCCCCCACCCGGCCGCACCGCTCTTGCCTGCACGGGCCGCGACTGGTTATAATAGGGGTGCTTAGTCTCCCTGCCGCTCTACGCAGGCCCGTAGCTAAATGTTAAAAGTGACCGAGTGTTGTGTCATCTCACATGAATGCTGCCAGGGCCGGACTGGCCTTAGCGGGCATCAGGCGTTTGCCCTGGATGCTGAAAGGTTGGAGGTCGGTTTTGGAGCGGTGGGGGCCATTTTCTTTAACTGGGGACCGATTTTGCAGCAGTGCTGCTATATCTGCCCCCAGTAACAAAACCAGCAGTGCTGGGGTCGGTTTTCTTAAGCAGCAGTGCTCCACATTTGCTCCCCCCCCCTTCCAAGAAGATGGGGGCCGCTTCAACAAAATTACCAGGGCTGCTTTGGATTCCCAGTCCGGCCCTGAATGCTGCATATGAATGTCAAAATACCTGTGTTTCCTCAATGGGGATGAGGCCTCTCATCCGCCTTGGCTTGTAGTGCCAGCAGTATAGTGTCCTACTCAGTAATTGTCTTTGCCATTTTTGTTTGCTGTTACATGCATGTTATACCATTTGTTTGTGTGCTAGTCTATTTTACCAACTCTCTGAGCCACAGTAAGACGGCGTGCCTTCCAATGCATCAATATGCTCTGTTTTTCGAGACGCAAGGCCCTATCTATGAATTTGGATGCATTCTTGGCTGCTGCTGGCCTACTGAACCTGCAAGCATATTGCAATATTGTGATCTGGGTGGCCTACCTGTCAATTCCGTCAGTACTGATAGTAGAGATGCTCAATATGGCTGGATGTGGGGCCATTCCCATACCATATGGAAAAAGTCTACTTGGTCTATTTGGCACTTGGGGCCTGGTGTGCACATCCCGGGTATATTTTTGCCTGTTGCACAGATGCAGTGCAGTGTAAGTAGTTAAACTGTGTAAATTTGAATCGCGGGTTTATATTTAACTCTTTGGTGTATTCCAGTATACGTATCCATTCTTTTTGAGGAATGACCTTACTGAACGTTTGTTCCCACAATGTCCTCAGAGTGGTCACAGGTGAGTAAAAATAGGGACATCTATAGCAATGACGTTGAGTTCCTGTTCCAGACTGGGCAAGATTCCAGAATGGCCAGCAGTATAGCGCCGATTGATCCAGGGTAAGCGGCAGTGTTGTTTTAGTCATCTCAACTCTCTTGGTAGTGTTCTTCATTAATTCGTCTGGAGAACTCACCTTCTCTCCCCCTCCGCGTGCTGCTGTGTGTGTGAGTTTGCCCATGAAGTGCAGATCCAGGGGCTGGGTCGGCACACCCTCGGCTTCCGAGACATGCAAAATATGGTCTCCGTGGCAGTTCATGGGTTAAGCAATATGGGGCTCAAGAGTCAAAAAGATGGAGCTCTGGAGGTCAATCTCAGCTGTCCCTGGGCCTAGGCATCAGAGATACTATATGTAACCCAAGAGGAGCTCCCTTGCCTCCAACCTCCAGATTCTGCGTGGGTCTTGGGTCAATTCATAGTAGACAAGAAATTTCCGAAACATGCAGACCTAGTGGCAGCTCCTTTTTGCCTGTATTTCTTCCTTGCTTAAGTGAGGTCCAAGGGGACCCAGACCCCGTTGGACCAGGCAGAGTGGGCACAAGTCAGGGCTCACCAGACACAGAAGGACACTGCACTCCTTGTCTGCTCAAAATCCTGCTGCGTCGATCTGCCCCAGTATGCACAACGAGGAAGGGGGGAGGGATGTCAACCACCTACCACCGACAGCACTGCTCACTCGTCCTACCTCTTCGCTCCGTCTCTCCATTCCGGGGGGCAGCAGTCATTTTGTTTCAGCGTCTGCCCTTCCCTGTGAGCGGGCAGTGCGTTAAGCTCCCAGTGGTCCTCGACACAAGCTAAGTCCCTTGCCGTCAGATGTCCCCTGGCTCCTTGCGTTCCCTCCACAGTGCTGCATCACTGTGCAGCCACGCACCTCCTTCACTGGAGCTGGCAGCTTCTCTGAGAGTCGGGCTTGGGGCAGGCACTGTGTGTTGCAGTTTTGGGGGAGCCTTTGTCCTCCAATTCATACAGCTGCCTTGGCTCCTGTATGGCAAAGAATCATGCTCCAGGGAGTCCATCAGCGCAGCAAGAGTTTATTTCACACTGGAGTCTTAGCGTGGACATGTTTGGGTATCAAGGTGCAGCCAGGATGTGTCCGGTGGAGTGGTAACACTTCTCGCGCATGTCCACCTTCTTGCTCGGCTTAGCCACGCCCCCCTTGTCACACTAGTTCTTCTTCACTCTGCTTCCATTAGAGGATCCTCCCACTCAATCAAAATGGTGGCGGAGTCTTTCAATCTTTTTTCAGTTATCATGAGCAGGATAAACTGTATCTTAACAGTTTGAGTTACTGTATGTCATTTTTTATCTTCATTTTGTTGTATTTTAATGGTTGGTTTGCTAGTGTCCACCTAGTTTTTCATTTGTTTTTCTCGTAGTCATACTTAATTGCCCCATGTTTTTCTGCTCTATGCCCACATTACACTTCCATAGGGGCTCAAGTCTGTTGACTTTCATATGCTATTACTATTATGTTAGATATAATTTCAGGATCTTATGTGATCTTGAGATGCTTACCCTGGCACCTCCCTACTTCACTCTTTTCCTCACTTACATCTAGCACCCTCACCATTGGGGGTTTTCGCCACCTGATACCAAATACCTTAGAAGAACTTCATTCACTGCACCTCAGCCGTGGAGAGTCTATGTTTTCCATTTCTTTGTTTTGGCCCTAAGCGCCCTTGAATCACTTGAACTTTAGGACAACTTTCGGTGCTATTTGCTGTCTGTCTCTAATGACTGGTCCCTGACACCCACAGGTTCTGCATCATGTCTCCTGTCTTCCACTTTCAGATGTTGTTAATCACCCAAGTGGCTATCTCATTCGTGTGCTAAGGCATACTGTGGTCAACTCATAGTTCATAAAGAGGGTGTAGGGAGGTTTCACACCTCTTGCTGCTCTGCTGCTTCTTAGCTGCTCTCCAAAGAGGATCTCAACCAAAGGTCACTCAAAACATTGCAACATGTGTTCCTGCATATTGGAAGGCCCTTTTTAAAGGTTGACTGTTCATCTTTCAGTTGCTTATTACTGTATGTGGGTGTTAAATTGATACTAATAAAGTGAAATCTTTTTATAGACAGTGTTGCCATGTGTAAAAATGACAAACTAATGAAGTAATACAATTACAAAATGTGCCTCATTACACCACATAATTTGCATTTTTTGCCACATAATTTAGTCAACTCTAAAACTCAATTTGGTCCTTGTCTGCTGCATAATTCACGTAGCCCTTTTTAACCTGACGGTACTAAAATAGCTTCAGCACTGAGTCATTCTAGGCCCGATTTAGGGGTAGGGAGACAGAGTAATCTCTTTTGGACTGGCAGAGGACTTAATGTCCGCTAGACTGAGACTACTAAGCCTGCCAAATTTAGAAATGACCGCCAAGCTGGTGATCATTTCTAAAGCATTAGCATGAACCGCCATCACAGTTCCTGCCAGTGTTTACATTTTGTTGCAGGACTCTGTCAACATGATGAAGCCCTGCACTAAACGGTTTTCTTTTGTATTTTCAAAAGAAAAACCAAAAGCAGGGTTTTTTTAAAATAAAAAAGAAAAGTACCACCTCACCATGGGACCTCTCCCATGGCAAGGGAAGCATTTAGAAGTTTTCGCCATGATTTTCTTGGCAGTGAAAGGCAGTGAAAACTGACCTCTAATTCCACCCATCTAAATCAGTAGTCTCCACCTTGATTAAACCTGTTGTCTGCATGCTTTTACATTTGGCAGTTGGGCCACTATCTTGGCGGTATGTATATTCAGCCACCTTTGCGACAGAGTATACATACTGCCAAGTTATAAATCGGGACCTTAGCTTCTTGTTCATTGATTCATAGCCTTGGGACACGAGACATAGGTGCGATCTCAGATCAGAAATTTGGTGCTACTGTGAGCATCTTTTTAACCTCCTTAAGGGTAACATGTCATTCCTTTGTGTATGTATGACTAAAATATCCATTAAAGTGATTGCTCCAGAGTCCAATCCTTTACAAGGTGTGAGGAAAGGGCTCAAGCTAAAGCCCTTCAATTCCCACCTAGTGATGACTAAGGGCTAGATTTTTGCTATTGCAAATGGCCCGATTCAAAGAATCGGGCCATTTGCAACTGCAAACATGCCTTTTGTAATGTACGAACACCAAATTGTGATTCGGTTACCAAATTCCAGTTTGGGTTTGCGAACAAAAACAGACCCGCTTTTTGGAAGGGGCGTGTTCAGGGCGCCCCTTGCACATAGGGACTCTCAATGGTAAGTACTAATGTTTTACAACTAGGCTGCAGCATTGATTGTGCCCCCCTGCTTGTGACAAAGTTCAAAATGAATCCCAGCCTGCCACTGCAGACTGGAAGGGCAGTTTTCACACTGCCAGTTCAATTTTGCCATTACCATTATTGGCAAAGCCACCCCTTTCCTTAACAATATATGTAAGTCTCCCCTAAGGAAGGCCTACAGAGCCTTAAAGCAGGGAGCTGTATATTATTAAGTGGGACATGTATGTTTATATGTGTCCTTGCAGCAAAACCCTCAAGCTGTCGTTTTGCTGTAGAAAAGTTAGTAGCCCTGTTGGCTAATGTAGGGTTACTGTCTGTCACCCCACCCTGGCTAACTTTGGAATGGGAAAGGTATTGAGTTAATCATGGCATTAAACCTGATCTGAAGCCCAGGTCGAATTAAATCTCACTATTAAAAAAATGCACCATTTAGAAAGCTGCCTGTGTGTGACAGCTTTCCAGTAGCCTCACAAGGGCACTGACCAACAGACAGCACTCTGCCTGCCTGGGGAGTTGTGTGAATGATTCCCAGGCTTAGAAACAATAACAGCCGCTGCAGGGAGAGCTGTCGCCTCCCCTTTGCAGGAAGCCACTCACGGTGTTAGCCCAAAAGACGAGCTTAAAATGCGATGACGCCTTTGATGGACAAATGTTGATAGCACTCTTGAGGGGCTGCCTTTTGCTTAGGTAGACAGGCTGGAGATAGGGCCAGAAATGGAAGGTCAGTCCCCAAACCGGTTTTCCCGTGGGCGTGTAGCCCCCAGGTAGCCACACCTCTAGGATGGGCTATCAAGCTCCTAACAGTTGAGGAAAGGTTCAGAGAAGATGAGAGTGGCCAAAATAGTGCACTTTGAGATTGCCAGATATCACACATTGCCGGAAAGTCATCACCTAGAGGGAGGGCACCTGGTAGCCCATTGGCTAGTGACCGCGCTGTCCCCTCGGGGCTCTTTCCGGGATAAATATGTCACCCCTGGCACCCTGAACCTCAGATCACGTCAGAATTGGAACAAGGACTGAAGAAGGACTCCCCTGCAGCCCCTGGACTGCACAAAGAGAGGCTGTACCTTCTGCTGAACTGCACCTGCTTCACTTTTGGGCTGCAAATTTATGACTGTTCCTGTGGCTCTTGGGTCGTGGAAAAGTCAATCCCCAGCCCCAAACCAAAGCAGTGACTCCAAGGGTCAGTTGGCTGGCCCCCTGGAACAGCACCAGGCACATAAAAGCTGAAGAAGTCCAAAACACTTCAGAGGAATTGCTGCTGACTGCCGCTGGGTGTCCCAAGAGACCTATCCTCGAAGGTCAAAAGTTGCACCCGAGTCTGCTGGACCCAGGAGTGTCATCAGAGTCCAGATTGATCGCCAAAGAGGGACGCTAGCCCTCACTAAAGGATTTCGCAAGTACTGTGGTGTACGGAGACTGGTAGCCCAGTAGCAGCTGGCCTTTCATGGTCTCAAAGAGGACTTTGAGGGACCCCAACCTCTGTGGCCAAAGTCACCCCTCATGACCTGTGGACTGAGGAATCACCAAAAGGCACCCCCATCATTTGCACCGTAACTTGAGCATCTGAGCATCTTTTAATCCTGTATCCTCTGCATTAGGACCACTCCATTAACGTCTATAGTGGTCTTGCCATAAAGTTTGGAACTGGACTGGAAAAAGCTCTGGTGGCCAGGTAACTGTCCAAATCTACCCAATTTGCTCCCCAGACCTTCTCCCTGTTGTATCTGAATTAACTTTCACAAACTTTCCAAAAGTTTGCAAGCTTTTAACTGACCAATGCTTGTTTGTGGTTGAATTGAAAAGTGATAATATCTTTAAAGATCCGTATCTTCGGAACACTGTGGCGGATTTTGCTCATCAAGGACTATAATCTATTTTTATAAATTGGTGTCATGTTTCTTTCGTGTTGTGTGGCTTTCTTATTTGGTTGTTTGGTACTGTTAAAGGCTTTACACTAAGTTCCTTTGTTCACACCTTGCTGCTTGAAGCCACAGCTACCCAGGGTTGAGGTTAAGGTTGTTCAAACAAGCCTGACTGTACTCAAGACAGTTTTGGCAAGTGTATGCCACAGTAAGGCTGCACAACCATACCATAACCAAATCCTCACACCACAGATTCATTGAATTTCTCACTTGATCTCAAATTAACGAATGGTCACAACAGCAAACATTCAACTTTGATAACTGACACCTGAGGCAAGCAATTCAGATATCCTGAAGGTGCCGAAAAAGGCAAGTGAATATGCCAAGCTAAATAGCAAGATCTCATTTTGGGAGAAACATATGTTTGGTAGTATCCCTATAATATCTGAAAACCTTGACACGTCAGTCAGACTCCTGGAATTTGCATAGCCAGGGAGATGCACACCCATACTTTAGGGCCTTTTGGATTCTATAATCCTTTGTTTGGTCTGTCAACCCCCTAAGGCCAGCAGAGAAGGCAGTTGCAGACAACTGCTTCTTGATCAGCACAACAGACTTGCTGCATTCCCTCTGCTTTGCCTTGACCTTTAGGACCCCCACTGCACCAAACTGCCCCCCCCCCCCATTGCTTGTGTCAAAAGTTGCATCAATTGTCTGCCAAGTTGCTTCATACGTATGCTAAGTCCTTGGGGTGAGAGAGGCTGATATTAGCTAACGGAGCACCAAGTTTCCACAGGTTCATGGAGAATGCTGTCACCACCTTTTCCACGTCTGGCTGTGGCGATCTGAAATCTGGCAAATTGAAACAAGACAGGACATCAGCCACCATGTTCTTCAAACCTGCCACATGCTTGGTAAAATACACATTGGAAGCAAGGCATCTATAGAGTAAGGCTTTCAGCAGTCTCCAGGCAAAAGCGCACTTTGTTTTCTGCTTATTGATGATGGTCACTGCGGATATGGTATTTAACCAAAACACTATCTTTCTGTTGGCTAAAATTGGCCCCAAACCCGAAGTGCCTCTACAATTGGAAAGAGCACCAGGAAAGTAATGATACCAGATGCTACCCATCTGCAGGTCACTGTTGCATACAACACTTGTTGCCAAATATGGCTCCAAAGACAACTCTCCCCGCCACATCCATGTAAAGGGCCAAGCTTGGGTTGGATTGTGATTGTTAGCACCAAATAAGCAAACCATTAAAATGGTCATGGAACTCTATCCAAATACTCATATCTTCTCTGCCCTCCAAAAGATAGCCTGGTACGGTGGTGCTCTGCATGCATGCCTGACATTTATCTAACAATGATTTTGGAGATGGTCCTCCCCATTGGGATCAACCTAAGTGCAAAGTTTAATTGCTCCACCAGCACTTGCAGCTGATAAATCGTGAACTTTTGTGCTGGCAGGCATGCCTTCAGGTAAGCCCTGAAACTGGAGACCTTGTCCAATGGTAACCTACAGGTCCCTGCCAGGGTGCACTCATGGTGGTATTGTCTTTGATATATCTAGTACAGTAGCTAACCATGCCTAAGAATGATCTCAGCATCCCTACATCTTGTGGTGGTGCTGTGGTGGTGAGTGCATTGATTTTGTCTGGATCTGGTGTCATTCCTTTCTCTGAGAAGATGTGTCAAAAGAACCCTAGTCTGTCTTGCGAAATTCACCTTTTCCGGCATTGTGTGAAACCTTCAGCCACAAACAGTTGGATTACTTGGTGTATTGGTGTATCCTGTGCCCCTTTCATGGCTCCAAACACTAGTCTTTCTTCTCTATAATTGAATGTGTCTAGCTCTGGTTGTATAGTTTGGCAATGGTTGTATGGTTTGGCAAATGTCCTCTTGGAAGATCTCTGCTGTTGAGGATATATCAAAGTTCAACCATTTGTTTTGGAAGAGTCCATGGTGCATGGAGAATAGTAAATGTAGCAACATCCTTCATCCAGTTCTATTTGATGGTACCCTTTGGTTAGTTCAAGTTTGGAGAAAATCTTTGCTATGTTTAGTTGTGTGATCATGTCAAAGACATTTGGGCCAGGGTGTCATTCCTGGTTGATTGCTCTGTACAGTTGACGTGTGTCAACAACAATCTGCACATCTCAAATTATGCCCTTTTTTGCCATTGATACTAGTGAGGAGATCCAATGGGTCGGACCCTTGGACGTTTCAATAATGTCCAGAATAAGAAGGTTTCTAATTTCTTTTTCCATGGATTCTTGGCGGTCGAATGCCAATCGCCTGTGCCCTTGCGTGGCTGGGTGTATTGCCTCATTTATTTGCAGTTTGATACAAATGTCCCTCATTTTACCTTGTCTGCTGGACAATGTGGGGAATTTTTGGGTCACCACAGGGCTGACCTGTAAATGGTAATTGACCAATATCAGTCACATCCGCTTCTGCTGTGAAGCTGAAATGGCACCCATCTGGCATTTTTCCTTGCAAAACAAGGATGGTTGTTTCTGTGATCCCTGTCTTGTGTTGTAGGGTTGCTTTTAATGACCCAGTCATTTGAATGCAGCCCATGTGTAGACTTGAACGTGGGAGTCGGCTTGATTTCACTGAATTGTTCTATGCACCTTACGTTAATAGATGCTCCGCTGTCAAGGATGAACGATGTTTGATGATGGCTAGTATTTCTAGGCATTATTTCATTATATACTGACTCAAGTTGGATCGGTAACTAAACAACAAACAACAAGGAGAATGCAGTTAGAGGAAGCAACACAGAGTGTGGGGAACTGAAGCAAAAGGGAGGGCTTGGGTCAGCCAAGCAACGCGGAGGGCATTGGAGAAGTACACAACATGGGCGAAAGACAGCAACTTGGAGTACGGGGGTCGAGAAGCACACAGGCAAGAGAGAGCAACATGGAGCTGAAACAGGGTTAGTACATGGGCAAATAAGCAATGCCTTGAGAAACAAGGCACAAGGCCGAGCACAACACGAATGGGGCAGAGGAGAGCCACATGGGGGAGAGAGAGCAACTCGGAGTGCAGAGGGTTGAAGAAAGGTACACAAAGGGGACAGCTGGAATGTACATGCCCTCTCTTGGAGTGCTTTAACAAATGCTCCAGTGAAGTAACAAACACAAGAAGAGGAAGGAAAGCCCGCACAAATTAGCAAATGAGAGTGACAATAAAGCCAAAAAATGGTAAGCAGTAGGAGTGATCTAAGCTCACTCTAAGCTGACAATAGGTCTTTTTGCAAACACATTGTTCTGTATAGTAGGCGAGATCTAAAAAGAAGTATCTGATAGAGACATCTAACCGCAGATTTCTTATCTTTGAACTTCCAGGCGTCAGGCTGGATCCTGAAGATTTTTCTTAGCAGTACCCCTGCGTGCCGGTGGGTGACGTCGGTCGATTCCGCGTGACGTTGTCGGCGTCGTGTTCGTTGTAGTCGTGACATCCGCGTCGTCAATATTACCGCCACTCCGGCGCGCTGACGTAAGTTCTTTTCTTTCCACGCCGTCAGCGCCGATCTGTTGAAGAGAGCCACACCATGTCATTTTTTGGCAGACTTTTTTTTCCGACTTTCTGTCAACTTCGTCAGTGTGTTAGGAGTCATTTTGAGTAAGAAGACTTCGGGGTTCAAGCTGTGCGGCACCTGTCATCGCGCCATGTCGGTCACGGACCCCCATTTGGTCTGTCTTAAGTGCCTGGAGCGCGACCACGACTCCTAGTCGTGCTCCGACTGCCGCGCATGGCGCCGAAGGCTTTGAGAGAGCGGTCCCTGAAGCTTCTCGCGGCCTGACGTCTGGCACTGCATAGTTTGCCTCGTCTGTCTCGATCCTGATCCAGGTCTTGGTCGAGAGGAAGGTCCGAGCACTGTTCTGGCAAATCGAAGTCCTCTTTGTCCAAGTCGTGCTTTCCCCTCCTACCCTGGCTACGGAGGACGGAGCATCTTTTGCCATGGTGGTGTGTAGGAGTGCGGAGGTCCTTGACCTGCAGCTTCCTACGGTGTTAGTCAAGACAAACGTCTTGACAGAGGTCCTGCAGCCTGTGGTCTCGACTTCGGAACCCCTACTGCCTTTCAATGAGGCCTTGACTGACGTCCTACTGGGGACATGGTCCAAACCCAGCACAGGAGCTCCTGTGAATAGGAGGATCGCCCCCGCCATACCCCAGCACCGGGCGCCCCAACTTTCCTCACCACCCACCCCACTCCCCAGAGCTTGGTGGTCCAAGCTTCCACTTCCCGTGGTGCATTCCCTTCCGCACCCCTGGACAGGGAGTTCAAGAGGCTGGGGAACTTCGGGAAGAACATTTTTTCTTCTGCCAGCCTAACATTGCGGTCTGTGAATACTGCATGCCTGTTGGGCCGTTACTCCCATTCCATATGGGTTACGGTGGTGTAGGTTCTGCCCAGAGTCTCAGAGGAGTACCGGGCTCTACTCTCCCAAGCTATATCGGACGGGAGAGACCCAGCTAAGTTCGCAATCAGATGTTGCTTGAACACGACGGACTCGCTAGGCAGAGTGATTTCCACGACGGTGGCGATACGTCGCCACGCCTGACTGAGAACATCTGGTTTTTCGGGGGATGTCCAGGCCAACCTCATGGACATGCCCTTTGATGGCTCCCGTCTCTTCGGAGATAAGGTGGATGCTGCCCTTGAGCACTTTAAAGACTTGCGGGCCACGGCCAAGTCTTTGGGCCTCACTACCACCCCCAGGGATTCATCCAGTTTTTGCTCCTTTCGTGGCTACGGAAGAGGCTATCAGCCGCACCAACTCTATTCCATATCAAGTTCAGCAACCTCTGCGGGCCGTGGACATGGCTCACCCCGACTTGTGGATCAGGGAACCAGAAGTCGGGCCAAGCCACCCTCCCCTCCTCCACTGCAAAACCCTTCTAGTCCGATCCCCCAGGATCACTCTCTGCCAGTCAGTGGCAGAATAAGCCATCATCTCCACCACTGGCAAAGCATTACATCGGACAGGTGGGTGTTGCTAATAGTACGAAGGAGCTACACCCTCCCCTTTGAGACTACCCCTCCATCTATGCCTCCAGTATACGATTGGCTGACGGGGGATCACCTTGCTTTGCTCCGCGAGGAAGTATCAACTCTCTTGGCCAAGGGAGCTAAAGAGAGGGTTCCCGGGCCCGAAGTAGGCAGTGGTTGTTACTCCTGCTACTTCCTGGTCCCAAAGAAGGACGGAGGTCTTCGTCCTATCCTCAACTTCAGAGCCCTCAATTACTTCCTCAGAAAGGCGAAATTCAGGATGCTCACTCTTGCTCAGGTCCTGTCTGCCTTGGCCCCGGGAGACTGGATGGTAGCGCTGGACTTGCAGGATGCCTATTTCCATATTCCCATCCTGCCTGCCCATCGTCGTTACCTGCGGTTCACGGTGGGCCACAAGCACTTTCAGTTTGCAGTGCTCCCCTTTGGCCTCACCAGCGCCCCTCATATGTTCACAAAGGTGATGGCGGTGGTTGCCGCCCATCTGCGTAGATAAGGGGTTTCATTCTTCCCCTATCTCGACGACTGGTTGTTGAAGGCGAGCGCACCCCAGACTACGGTGAACCTCCTGCATTTGCTGGGGTTTTCTATCAACTTGCTGAAGTCACACCTGACTCCCTCCCAGACGCTCCTTTTCATTGGGGCGGTTCTGGACCCGGTGCAGTTTCAGGCCTATCCTCCCGAACGTCGAGTCCAAGATATTCAGGCTATGATACTGATGTTTCAGCCTCTATCTTGGATTCCGGTGAGAATGACTCTGTGAATGTTGGGCCTCATGGCCTCCTGCATCCTGCTAGTGACCTATGCACGATGGCACATGCGGGCTCTGCAGTGGGACCTGAAGCTCCAGTGGGCGCAGCATCGAGGAAATCTCACCGACCTGGTGCAGATTTCAGAGGGCACTGCGACAGACCTGCAGTGGTGGCTAACGAACCACAAGTGGTTCAAAGCAGACCCCTCTCCCTTCCCCACCCAGATCTCACTGTAGTGACGGACACGTCCCTTCTGGGATGGGGTGACGACCTGGGGGAGGTGGAGATCAGAGGACTCTGGTCTCCGGCGGAAGCCAAGTTCCATATCAATCTGTTGGAGCTTCGGGCGATCTGACTGGCACTGAAAGCCTTTTTACCGTCAATAAAGGGAAGGCTTGTACAGGTGTTCATGTACAACACTACTGCCATGTGGTACTGCAGCACCACCGGTCGTGGACTCTTTGTCAAGAGGCCCTGCGTCTTTGGACTTGGCTGGAACGTCAGCGCATTTCCCTGGTGGTTCAACACCAGGCCGGTTCTCTGAACGCCAGGCCGGCGAGCTCAGCTGAATGTGCCTTGCGGATCACGAATGTCGTTTCCATCTGGAGGAGGCACAATGTTTCTTTCAGCGGTGGGGAGCGGTCTGTTCGCCTCCGAAGAGAACGCACAATGTTAGCTGTTTTGCGTGTTGGAATTTCCAAGGCGGCACTTGCTCGCCGATGCTTTACGTCTCGAGTAGAGCTCAGACCTCCTATACGCCTTTCCGCCCATACCACTGCTGCCCAGAGTGCTCAAGAAGATCAGGAGCAACTGGGCACAAGTCATTCTTGTGGCTCTGAACTGGGCACGAAGAGTTTGGTATCCCGAGCTTCTAGACTTGAGTGTCGATCCTTCGATCAGGCTGCCTCTTCGGGTGGATCTTCTGTCACAGCAGCAGGGGAGGGTCCTCCACCCGAACCTGTCCACTCTCCGCCTCCTTGCGTGGAGATTGAGCGGCGACAGTTGACAGCTTTTGACCTCCCTCCCAAAGTTTTTGAGGTTATCTTGGCAGCCAGGCGTCCCGCCACGAAGTTGGTATATGCCTGCAGATGGAACAAGTTTTGTAAATATTGTACAGACAGGTCTATCGACCCCTTATCTGCCCCCTTATCCCAAGCTCTTCTCTTTATACTTTCTTTGGCTCAGCAGGGCTCTGCTACGGGCATTTTGAAGGGCTACCTTTCGGCTTTTTCTTCTTTTCTTCGGTTGCCTGATCAGCCCTCTCTATTCAAATCTCCTCTGGTGCAGAGATTTTTGAAGGGGTTAACCCATTTGTTTCCCCCTTTCCCCTTCATCATGCCACAGTGGGACCTTAACTTGGTGCTCATATTTCTGATGTGTGCGCCACTTGAACCATTGCACAACTGTCCTCTGCGGTTACTCACCATCAAGACAGATTTTTTGGTGGCAATTACCTCTGCCAGGAGAGTGAGTGAACTGCAGGCACTGTCCTCTCAGCCTCCTTACCTGACTATTGCAAGACCGACGAACGGAGACTCCACTACTGCGGCATTTACGCCCGTTACTTATAGCAACCGGAAGGACCCCAAACCACCCAGACGACTTAACCCTCCTTTACCAAAAATACGCCCTGAAGAAGCCCGAGGCCGGATGGCCATGTAAGGGGTGAAACACGTGTTGGCTGTCAGTTTTGTTCTTTCACCCACTCTCACGGATAGAGTGACAACACCATCATAAACATGCTACAAAATGAACTATGGTCTGATTGGAATTTTTCCTAGAAAATAAGAGAAACCCAACTTGCCCTTACAACCTTGCTGAAAATGATCTACATTAGGGGGTTAGGGGTATCGCCCTGTCAAGGGCAAGCATCCGCAAAAGAAGTTTTCGCTCAATACTCGGCCAGTATGGGATCGGGACCTTTCACCCCTTAAACCACAAAACTCCTCCTCCGGGGATTGTATTGCTTGGGGATCTGTTCAAAGGTAAGGAATCTGCGGCTAGATGTCTCTATCAGATGGACAAGTTACTTACCTTCGGTAACGCCTTATCTGGTAGAGACATGATCTAGCCGCAGATTCCTTATCGACTCACCCATCCTCGCACTGCGGAATTGGTTAGGTGTCAGGGATGTTCCCCTTCAGGGCCCTAGTCATTTTTTAACAAACCATGGTCAGTCACTTCATGGCTTCACGCTTTTGGCGTGGAAAGTCGTGAAAAGTACTGACGTCAGCGCGCCGGAGTGGCGGTTATATTGACGACGCAGGCATGTCGATGGCAATGAACACGACGCTGACGATGTCACGCGGAGTCGACTGACGCCACCTACCGGCATGCAGGGGTACTGCTAAGAAAAATCTTCCGGATCCAGCCTGACGCCTGGAAGTTCAAAGGTAAGGAATCTGCAGCTAGATCATGTCTTTACCAGATAAGGCGTTACCGAAGGTAAGTAACTTGTCCTACTGTGCCAGTTGCATTGCTTGAAAAAAAACAGTGCACTTTTCTACTTTTGACTTGAAGCTTGCTGTCAATGATTGTGAATGATTACAACCTGTATATGGTAGTCTAGAGTTCTAGTCTTGAATTTTGTGGATGGCTGTACTTCTCACAGCAAGACATATTTGCATAGTTGATGCTGCAGGTATCCTCCATTAAGCTCTGCTTTCTGCCAGTATTCTGATGATGACTGCAGATTGACTCATTTGGATGATAAGATTGGTCTAATGGAGGATCGAAGGAGCACCAAAATGTAGAATAAACCATTTCCCCACCACAGAAGAAAACTTCGTTGTCTGCAGATGTGCTCCTTGTTAAAGGGCTGAATGTTGTCACTCGCAATGAAGTCAGCCAGTTGCTGACCCATTGCCCCATGCTGTATGCTGTAGTAAATCGAATGACACAACAGACCAATGAATGAAGAGGTTTGGCTGAAAGTCCCTGTAAGTAAGTATATTAAATATATTACAAGTGTCATAGGATATAATGCATTTGTAATAAGGTGAACAAGATATTGGTCATGTTTGTGATGGAGTAACCCGTCCATTAAACTCTAAATGAGGCCCCTTTTTTTTTACTTCCATGCCATCTTAGAAGGGCAATTAAAATGTTTTACCTATAGATAATAGCTTACAAAGTGATATGATCTCAATCCTTTCCAATGAGTCAGAGTAGAAGAAATTTTCTGCAATTGATTTCGATCTCTATAATACAGGTAATTTGATAAAGTTTGACATCTGTAAATAAAGAATATAGAAGGGAAGTTTAATACTTAGAAATTGTGAAGGCATTTGATGATGTGGCATACAAAAGCGTATACATCATTCACATTAGTTGAGTATAGTTAATAAGTGAATATTTTTATTCTTATAGGTTGAGCTAGGTCAGTAATTCACTCCACGACATCCAAGCAGTGTGAGACCTTTGGAAATAGGTCAGAAAGTACCACACTGAATACAGCATAGCTGCAAATATTCATAAATCATTTAAAGAGGAATGTGAAGAGCGGAATGTGGTTCCTTAAAAATGATACAAAACTGATTCATGAAGTAAATAGTCAACAAGAGGAAAGAATCTGCATATCATTGTGATATGGGAACCACTTAATAGATAAAGGGCCTATTTTAATTTTTGGCGGGCGAAGTAGTCACCATTGGCCTCGTGGAGGACTTTACGTCTGCCAGGCTCATGACTACTCAGTCCACCAAATTTATAAATGACCACCTAGCAGTCATTTATAAAGGCATTGGCAAAACCACCTTCACAGCGGTTCCTGTCAATACATTTTACTGCTTGTTACAGGGCTGCGTCAGAAGGACCCAGCCTTGTAACAAATAGTAATCTTTTTTTTCTTTTCTTAAAGAAAAAAAGTAATGCTTCTTTTGCCATGGGAGGTTTCTCTCATCGCGGGGAGAGTATTAACATTTTTTTACTATTCCTTACTGCCAGGTTTTACCTGGTGATAAGGAACAGTAATGAATGACTACATGTTGCCCATCCAAATTGTGTGGGCGGAGATGTAGTCATTTCTCAGACAGCCCTTACTCCGCAGGGCCGTCGGAGGGGATTAATCATGGCGGAGACAGAGTAGTCTCCGCCAGGGTTGGATTGGGATAAAAAATCGGCCCGGGCACGCTAAAAAAAAGTGGCCCACATTTGCATATTGCCTTTCCTCAAAACACTGCTTCGGCGAAATTTTATTAAAAAAGGGGGGTAAAAAAAAATGCACGGATTAGTTTACACTGGTGAAACACACCTGAAAACAAGTGAGGCCACTTCTGCTCAGGCCCCCTGCCCCGCTCAGTATGCATACATTAATGGGCCGGCCCAGTGAGAGAAAGGGAGTGACACCTCTGCCTGTTGCGAAACGGGAGGTAATGGACGCCCATCTGCCTCCAGAAAGGCCACACAGACACCCACTGGGCCGCTGGCTGTATCCGAACAACAGCAACACCGCCCAAATCGGCCCCCCAGACTGCTCAAAAAAGCAGCCCACAGCTGGAACTCGGACACCGGCCCCTCGGGCATTGCCCGCGTTTCCAATCCGACGCTGGTCTCCGCCATGATTAACCTGAAGGTTCTTCTGCATTTAATGCGATGGGCGGACCGCATTCTTGGCGGTGAGGATACTCAGTCGCTGGTGCGACAGAGTATCCGTACCGCCAAGAATTAAACTGGGCCCAAAGTTTACAGGTCTATTTGGCTGATGATGCGTAGGATTGACTCAGGCCGGACCAAGCTTTTGGTTGAAAATGTAGGACATACTTAGCCCTAGTTACAAGTTGGCCGGTAAATTACGATCCCTGCACAAACACCTGTTTGCTCATGGGTCAGAATTTCGAGCATTAGAACAGTTACAGAACCTTTGCATTTTTTCCCTGGTGTATTTTCGCTGTTTAACTTGCCAAAATGTACAGTGTGAAAAGAAACACACAGCATATTCCTGCAAATAGAATTTGATTAAGAAGGCACCAAATTCTGCATGCTACTCCTGTGTGTAACTCCACATGAAACTCCAGAGGAAAACTGGGAATAGAAGGTTTTTACTGTACTCGGTAAATACCACACTCCACACTGTCAGTAATACCTCTCGCATTAACTGCGCTCATGAAATCAGGATCTTTAGGTTGCTATCTCTATTCAGGACGTTTGAGGCAAGGAGATACTCTGGTCTTCTGTCAATGGAAGTGTGCCTAAGATGGCATTTACATGTATCTTACCACTGGAGATCCACTAGACAATTGGCAAGATATTGGCAACTTATTACAAAAAGGATTCTTTTACCTATGCCGCATATATAACGAGGTTACAACAAACAGGGGCAGCCCTATTACCCGAACCTAGGGCAAATAAAGATTATAATACTAACAATGGTTCAAGCGCAAAATTACACAAAAATTTAATATAACTAATATTGAAAGCAATATAAATGAAGCAAACGTAATAGTGAATCATAAAAGCATTAAAAAGTGGAAAAATTATATTATACAAAATCATGAAAATGATACCTTTACACAATGAAACAATATATACTGCAAAACATATATAACGAAACATAACTGTTGTTAATTTGCAGATAAATCCGGATACTGAGCCATATTGGATCCATCAGTTGTCCGACGCCTGCAGGCAAGTGCTCCTGTGGAAGTTTGGAGGGATCTACATGGACACTGACGTCATCTCTTTAAGGCCCATCCCGGAAGAAGATTTCCTGGCTGCTGAGAGCGATGAGCTGTGCAGTAGTGCCGTGCTTGGTTTCCGCCGGTTTCACTCCTTCCTTTGGGACTGTATGGAGGATTTTGTGAGAAACTATGATGGAAAACTCTGGGGGCAGCAGGGGCCAATGCTCTACACACGAATGTCAGAAAGGCTCTGTCAGATTCCATCCATCGACGTAGTGAGAGATATCAAATGCCGACAGTTTGTTTACTTGCACCAGATTCGATTCTACCCAATTGGATACCAGTCCTGGAAAAAATACTTTGAATTATGGGACGGAAACGATACTTTATTCCACCACTCATATGCCCTTCATTTTTGGAATCACATGAATAATGAACGTATGCATGTGACGGCAGGGAGCGACACTTTAGCCGAGCATCTCTTCAAACAAAATTGCCCCCTAACCTACGAACGCTTTGTGAAAAAAGCGAGGTAACACCCTAAACGTGAGAGAGGTGCTTCATTTTATGAGTTTAAATAAACAGCAGGCATGTTTCTTGATTTCCAAACTGTCATTCTAGTGTAAAAAGAATGGACTCAGGAGTACGAATTTTGTGGCGTAATTTGTTTTGTTTTGTAGGATTGGCAGTCATACTGGTGCGTTTTTATTCTTCGCGATTCCTCCATTGCTGCAGTGTGCGGCCAATGTCAAAAAGATATGAAAGACAATGCGAATCATCCATTCACACACCGATTTACAGAACCGGAAAAGAGATTTATTCAACGTTTGATTACTTCTTGTGTAGAGACGAGTGACTTAACCTCAAAGACTCAGATGCATTGACAACCAGTGCCGAAAATCTGATAAGTAGAGGTGCACAGTTTCACGCATAATAAAAACGCTGTGAATTAAGTAATTTTGTCAATTTTAGCCCTGTCAGAAAACGTAGAATTTTCAATGGACACATTGGTAACCGAGCCAATATTGTTGATGTAAACGTTGACGCTGGTACATTATCCTTAAAGTAAATGACTCTGCCTTCTTTTTTCAAATGTTTTATAGAGCCTTTGATATTTATATCAAAAGTAACAAATAAGCACTCGTGGTAAATCGTTGTGAAAGTTCTTTAATAGTTTATAAATACAGGCATAGTATGTTAAAAGTTATAAGATTTTTAAAAACTTTTTAAAATTTTGAGCCATTTAGTTAGGAGAAAGTTTTTATGAACATAAACAAGCAAGCAAAAGTTGTGTTTAAAAGCTGTAAACTTAATATATACGTTTCAAACAAACAGCAAAGGGTTAAATAAAAAACAATTTATGATTCATGGCTCTGAAGCAGGATTGTTGTCGGAACTTCGAATTTCACTCACTTCAGAACTTTAACTTTGTTTGATTTGGTTAAAAACACGTTCTTTGTTAATTTTTCAAAAATATTTTACCTTCAAACAGACTAATTGGAGAGAACACATTTTATTTCACAAACATAATATTATTTTACAGAGGCCCAGGATAGGGAGAAAGGGAGCTATGGTAAAGGGGCACATAAAAACATGTGAAATAAATGTCAACAATTCAGATCCAAGCCTTTGTGATAGGCTTTCCAGGAGAATTTCAGATGTCATTTCCATTATTAGAACATTGGAATGTGGAGCACTCCATTGAAGACAATCCGGTAAAGGCCCGCAAAGCAACATTCCAATGTTGTTTTCAGAAAGGCCTCTCGGAGCCCGAGGGGATTTAAACCCCCTCGAACTCCGAGAAACCCCCTCGAACTCCGAGAGGCCTTTGTTTTATTTGTTAGAACATTCTGCCCTCTAGTGGCAGAATGTTCTAATAGCCTTATAGCCCTTCGTAGCCGGGCTATACCGGCTATTAAAGGCCCGCTCCCAATTAAAGTCCTTCGGCTCGGGCCTTTAACGATGGAGCAGGCCTTTAATAGCCGGTATAGCCCGCTACGGCGGGCTATAAGGCTATATTAGAATATTGGAATGTTGAGAGCTCAATTGAAGACAATAGAGTAGCTCTGGTCTTATAATGGCTGGTAAAAGCCCAGAGCTCCATCTTGCCAATGTTTGTCTGCACGTTTCTCCCTTTTTAATTTATAACATTATACCCTTAGTGAGTGGAATGTTCTAATAGCCTTATAGCCCTTCTGGTTCAGGCTATACCAGTTGTCAAAGGCCCTCTCCCTCTTTATAAGCCCTCACTTGCGGCTCAGGCCTATAACTCGGGTACAGGGCTTTTAACAATCAATGTAGCCTTCACCAACGGGCTATAAGGCTATAGTAAGAACTTTTTTTCCCACGTAGTAACTTTTTTTTCCACATAGGCATGGATGTTGATTTCAGCAAAAAATAATCGTTAATATGTAACATTCTCGAAAAAAATTATTGGCAAATCGTATTTTTTAATACATTCTCCTTGGCATTAAACAGAAACATTGAAAGGAACAAAGCCGATTTACAAACATAACGCCAGCTCTCATAATTCATGAATATATAGGAAATGGGGTAAAGAAAATATAAATAAAACATGCATTCTCTCATCTCCACCAGTGGAAGGAGTACTCAACCAAAGAGGAAAAAGTGTAATATTTAAGTTGCTCACAGTACTTTGTTAAAATGTCCATGAAATGTTGAAGCAAAATCGTGTGCTGGGTATATACAGAAGATATAGTTGTAAACCTTTAAGCTCAGATTTTTTAACCTTAGGAAATTGTTTTTAACTTCATGACTAGATTGATAAAATTATAAATAATGAGTGATATTCGTCTTGCATTGAGCACAACAATTCTGGAAGAGCAAATGTCCATGTATACCTTCCCCTGCATGAGAGGAGTAAACTCATTTTTAGGTTGTGAACAATAGGCGGCAAGGAGGTGAGAGACTACAAGAAAGTGGTATAAAGCAACTCTTTTTTTTCTGTAGCAGCCATATTCAGATGCTCTTGTGTCAGAACTCGGGCTCACTAAGCTGTCATCCAGAGTCTGTGCAGGTACAATGAGTGATCATCAAAGCCTCTCAGGCTGACGTCAGCCCCAAAACTAACATTGGCAAAGTCAAGAGGTCTCACCAATGCAAGAGCTATTGGCTTTGCCATTGTGTTTTAGCCATGTTGTTCACCAGTGTGGCTGCTGTTCAGCATGGCTAAAAGTTTGTGGCGTAGAGTGTCAAGGGCGTGGAGTGGCTCAGAGTGAAGTGTCGTGGAGTGTCAGAGTGGTATAGAGTGTCAGAGTGGAGTGGGATAGAGTGTCGTAGAGTAGAGTGTCGTGGATTAGAGTGGAGTTATGTAGAGTGGCGTGATGTGGAGTGGGGTAGAATGGCACAGAGTGGAGGGGTGTAGAGTTAAGGGCATAGAGAGGCATTGAGTGTCGTGGCATAGAGTGGAGTAAAAAGGAGTAGAGTGGAGTGGCGTAGAGGGGAGTGGAGAGGTGTAGAGGGTCATTGAGTGGCACCAAGTGGCGTAGAGTTGCATGTCATAGAGCAGAGTGTGATAGAGTGGAGTAGAGCGTTGTAGAGTGTCGGAGGGTCAGAGTTTTGTGGCGTACCATAGAGTGTAGTAGAGTGAAAAGGTGTAGATTGCTGTAGCGTATAGTGGCAAAGAGTGGTGTAGAGTGGAGCAGAGTAGAGTAGAGTGGAATAGAGTGGCGTGGCGTAAAGTGAAGGGGCATAGAGTGGAGAGGCATAGAGCGGGGGAGCATAGAGTGGAGTGTTGTTGAGTGGAGTGTCAGAGTGGAATGGCATAGAGTGGTTTAGAGTGGCATAGAGCGGAGTGGCATAGTGTAGCTTGTCAGAGTGGAGTGACGTAGTGTGGAGGTGCATAGAGTGGCATAGTATGGAGTAGAGTAAAGTGTTCCAGAGTGGAGTAAAGTGTTGTAGAGTGGAGTAGAATGGAGTGCCGAGAGTGGAGTAGCGTAGGGTGGAGTGGAGTAAAGTGTCATAGAGTGGAGTGATGTAACATGGAGTGACATATAGTGGAGTGAAGTTTCATAGAGTGTCGTAGATTGGAGTGGCATACAGTGGAGTGGATTGGTGTAGAGTGGAGTGGCATGGAGTATAGTGGAGTAGCATAGAGTAGAGTGGACTGGCTTAGAGTAGAGTGGTGTTGAGTTGAGTGGAGTGGCTTAGAGTAGAGTAGCATAGAGTTGAGTGGCATATACTGGATACTATTTTTTCCAACATGGTAGAACTAAGAGTAGATCCCCCAGTGAAGGTATGCTGGACAGACCACTCGGTACTAAGTTTCTCCTGGGCCCCATTAAACCCGTGAGGCCTGCGCAACCCCAGAAAGAACTTTGCAGAGCCTGGAAAAAGGTGACAGCCTCTGCTTTTAGAAGTGAATATACTCCCCCTGCTCTTATGAACCGTCTGGATTGTGACATGGCATTAGATGCCTTTGAGGCCTCTATAATAGATGCTCTTGACTTAATCGCACCTCGGAAGCTGGTAAAAGTTCAGAATAGGGCATCCCCCGCCCCTTGGTACACAGACACTCTCAGAAGGGAAAAAGCACTTTGCAGGGGTAAAGAAAGGAAATGGAGGAAATCCAAATCCGACCTAGATGAACAGGGCTATCGAGAAGCCCATAGAACTTACCTAAACAACTGCAATGCGGCTAGAAGAGCTCATTTAGGCGCTCGCATATTGGAGGCCAGGGACTCCTCGAGGGAGCTCTTTACCATATTGAAGGAGTTTACTAACCCAAAGGCGAATAACCCTCTCCCGCCGCCCACACAGGAATTATGTGATCACCTAGCGACTCACTTCACTAACAAGATTGACATAATATACCGTTCTTTTGGGTCTGTGGAGGTTGCTGATGATAGTGCCCCTTTCCAGGAAACTCCCTGCTCCCAGAGTTTGGACTGTTTTTCCACCATTACCGGTGAGCAGGTGGGTGCCCTACTATTGCAGGCTAAATCGGGCTCTACCCTTGACCCAGTGCCCCCGGCAATCATGTCTGAGTTATCCCCGGTCTTAGAGGATACTCTCGCTGACATCTGTAATATCTCTAGCAACGGCCACATTCCCACGGAAATGGAAGATCGCGCGTATTAAACCTCTGCTCAAGAAAGCCCTGGCAGATCCTTCTGATTTACAGAACTACAGGCCAATTTCTCTTCTCCCCTGCTGTTCTAAGGTGATGGAGACTCTAATCAATCGACAGTTGTCCCGCTATTTAGAACAGAACAAGATTCTGGATCCCTCCCAGTCCGGCTTCCGGGCATCACATAGCACTGAGGCAGCCCTATTGGAGGTTACCGATACGCTAAGAATGTCACTTGACAGGGATACTCCAGCTATGCTGGTGCTGTTGGATCTGTCGGCAGCCTTTGACACCATCTCTCACCGTATCCTATTGAACAGGCTTCGAGAGATTGGTGTCAGAGGTCTGGCTTTTAAATGGATCCTGAATTATCTGTCCGACAGAACACAATGCGTCCAGTTGGACGCTTTCGTGTCTCACACGGCTGCAGTTGATAAGGGGGTTCCACAGGGCTCTATATTGAGCCCAACACTGTTTAATCTATATGTAGCCCCCCTGGCTTCTATCGTCAGAAATCATGGGTTTGAAACCTTATCCTATGCTGACGACACGCAGTTCATTATACACTTAGAAAATGACCCTGAAGTGACAAAAGCTAGGTTCCTAAATTGCATGACGGACATTGCAAGCTGGATGAGGAAGAACTTCCTACAATTGAATTCTTCCAAAACCGAGATACTCCTGTTCGGCAAGGCAGAAAAATTGTGGACCACGGACTGGTGGCCACCAGGATTAGGAGAAGCACCCTCCCCTAATGGATGGGCCAAGAACTTAGGAGTAAGAATCGACATCAAGCTTTCCATGGAAGAACAGGTGAAAACTCTTACAGGCACCTGTTTTGGGATCATGCGGATGTTGAGAAAGATCTTTCCCTGGATCCCGCTAAACGCTAGAAAGGCCCTCATCCAATCACTTCTAATTAGTCGTCTGGACTATGGAAACGCTTTGTTGGTGGGAATTAGGGAAGACCTGCTATCTATATTGCAGGTAGTACAGAATACAGCAGCCCGGCTTGCCCTCAATAAGCCATCATTAACCCCTTCCCTGCCTCTCCTACGCCAACTCCACTGGCTCCCGGTTAGGAAACGAGCCCTTTTCAAGCTGCTGTGCATGGCTTTCAAATCCCTACATGGTCTGGGTCCAGTTTACCCGACGAACAAAATAGGACGCTATCAACCTGGACGGTGTCTTAGGTCCAGTAACCGCTGCCTGCTGCGTAGCCAGAGAATCAGGAAAGTCAAAATGGGTGGCCGCGCCTTTTCTTATCTGGCCCCCAAACACTGGAATGAGCTTCCTGAACAAATACGGTCCTGCCCCAACCTACCACAATTTAAGAAGATGCTTAAGACATGGCTATTCTAAGCGAGTTTGTTCCACCAGACCTCCTCCGGGCGCCGAGAGATCCCCTTGGGGATGATTCGTGCGCCATACAAATGAGTGTAATAATAATAATAATAATTGTGTGGAGTCAAGTTTGGTAGAGTGGCATAGAGTGACTGTGTGAAGTGGAGTGGCGTAGAGTGGAGGGGTAAAGAGTGGCATGGTGTTACGTAGAGTGGCTAAAGTTGAGTGGAGGGGCATAGAGTGGATTGGTGCAGAGTAGAGTGGCATAGAGTGCAGTGTGTAGAATACAGAGGCACAGACTGCAGTTGTGTAGAATGCAGCGGCATAGAATAGAGTGGTGCAGAGTCGAGTAGAATGGCCTAGAGCGCAGTGGCATAGAGTTGATTAGAGTGGATTTGCAGAGTGCTGCAGAGTAGAGTGTAGTGGTGTAGAATGAAAAAATTCCTAGCTATCGTAACAGAAAGTTTCAATTCCATTAAGGGCTCGGAGGCGAGGATTAGGCATATCTTTCTTGCTTTATTTCTCACAGCAGTCTTTATAGGAACATGCAACGTTAACAAACTGCATTTCCCATCAAACATTGGGAAAGGAAACAGTCATTGAGTGTCCAACCAGGTCCATGTCTCTCCTTTAACCATTTCTGTAGATGCTCTGTATTCCTCTTTCTTTCTGCAAACATTACTAAATCTACTGTAGGTTAGTCCTGTTTGGAGTTCTCTGATCCTAAGAAGAATTTAAACAAGGGCATCAGAACCACATTTGTGAAAGCGCAACTTCAAAGTAGTCAACCAGTATCAAAATCCTGTGGTACCAGTATACCAGAATAAGACATTGAACCACAGAGAGAATGCATCCAAGAACTACCATATATCCATAACATCAACGAAAACTACCACCTGTATCAGGCGGGAATCTGCAGCGTACGCCAAAGGGCGGGCTAATCCTCGCCTCCGAGTCCTCAATAGAATTGAAACTTACCATTACGATAGCTAGGACATTTTTCATTCTATGTCAGGACCTGAGGCGAGGATTAGGCTAGTTTAAAGCTTCTCCACTACCAGGGATGCCAGGTGCGTGACCATTTTGAAGTAAAACTTCTTGAAAGTAGAATCGGAGGACCAATCCTTAGCATTAAGGATGTCTGACCGAGTGTGCCCCAAACTGGGAGACGTGAATTCCCGCTTCTTGCATGGTCCACTAGACCCATCTGGCAATGATAGGGGGAAGACACCACCCTATGTGGCCTGGTAAGGGCAATAAGGAACTGATTCTCACCATGAGGGCGAAATTCCTACGTACGGACTCATATGCCTTCAATGTATGGACCACACAAAGTTTAGGAATCTGTGGAAAAGAGGGGTACGACACTGATCTAGAATTACATTTGGTCCATCTAGAAATGGTAAAGGTGACCTGTTCTGTTAAGTCCAGTACACTGACGTCCAAAACACTACGACAGGAGATCAAACACAGAAGAGTAGCAAGTTTTGCTGACAACTGTTTCAGAGAGAGGTACTTATTTGATGGCCAAGACTTAAAAAGGTTGAGAACTTTGTTCACGTCCCACAGACGGGAATACCTGGGTTCCGGAGGAACCGACAATCTCACTTCCCGCAGGAGTTTGCAGACCAGAGGGTGCTCCCCAACTAGACGACCATCGACCTGCAAATGACCCGCAGAGATCGCAGACCTTAAAGTATTGCTGGATCTATAAGCCAAACCTGAGGAAGCCAGATCCGCCAGAAAATTCAAGATACATACGTCTGCCCCCAAGGGATCCAGCTGTCGTTAATGACACCAACCCAGCCATCTTCACCAAGCAGACCAGTATTTCTTATTAGTGCGCCAAGCCATGAGGCGGAGTGATTGTGAGAGCACCTTGTGGTGATTGTTCCCCGGGGTATCCCTGAGAAGATCCTGAACCTGGGGTAGAGGGATTGGAAAATCCCAAGAGAGTTCCATCAGAACTGGAAACCAGACTTGAGATCACATCGGGGTGATCAGCACTAGGTCCGCGGCTTGCCTTTGAACCTGGGTGGAAAGCCGCATGATCATTGCGAATGGGGGAAAACGCATATGCTTGTTCCTTGCTCCAATCCTGGAGGAACCCATCGGTTGCCACCATACTGGGGTCCAGCCTCCAACTGCAATACCTCTGCAGTTGATGGTCCAGCCGAGAGGCAAAGAGATAGATTGAGAATGGGTCTCAGCATTCCTGGAGAGCAGGAAAGACTCCCGGATGAAGTTTCCAGAGGCTGGCATTGTGCCAGTGACGGGAATGCCAATCCGCCACCTGGTGGGCTATGCCTGGGAGGTGTTCTGCTGAGAGAGTGATTTGGTTGTCTAGGCAATAAGTCCACAGGGAGCAAGCCAGGTCGGAGAGGTCCTTCGACCTGGTGTTCCAGGGAGCTGATGGACTCTCCTGCCAGGGCAGTCCCTGAAGGCAATGCCGTGCACAAAACATCTTACCCGCAATGCAGGTGTCAAGCATCAGGTGGGGGCTCTCAAATTATGCCGTCTAGCCAAACGATTATCGCAGCCCCCGATACCGCTGCGCTTCGCTGAAACCTCTAGCGAAG
The DNA here is from genome assembly GCA_963921515.1 of Calotriton arnoldi. Classification (NCBI taxonomy): domain Eukaryota; kingdom Metazoa; phylum Chordata; class Amphibia; order Caudata; family Salamandridae; genus Calotriton; species Calotriton arnoldi. The sequence goes on along the minus strand of CAWUFW010011963.1, from coordinate 311,583 downwards.
AGATGCGCGGCCGCTCGGGATGTAGAAGTGCTGAGCGTGCGGAGCTGTGGACGCAGTATGGAAGACTGCCCCGCGTCGTGAGAGCCACACTGACAAGCGGCCACGAAGGAGTGAAGACCGTTCCTGTGGCCGCGTATCACCAAATACTGGGCAATTTAAAGTATAGGCTCTCGTGCTGGTGGTAGCACGGGCCAAATAAGCTTCAAACTAAGCAATTAAGTGTTAAAACAAACATCACCAGTAATAAATACAAGAGACAAAACCGTACTCATCTGCAGACTGCTTGAGCAGCAAAGAAAGAGGAACACAGAGCGTCTACAGGAATGGTTAAAGGAGAGACGTGGACCTGATTGGACACTCAATGACTGTTTCCTTTCCCAATGTCTGATGGGAAATGTAGTTTATTAACGTTGCATGTTCCTATAAAGGCTGCTGTGAGAAATAAAGCTAGAAAGATAATCCTAATCCTCACCTCCGGTCCTGACATAGAATCCAGTTTGGTAGAGTAAAGTGGTGCAGAGTAGACTGGCATAGAGTGCTGTTTGGTAGAGTGCAGTGGCATAGAGTGATGTGGCGTATGGTGGTGCAGAGTGGTGTTGTAGAGTGCAGTGGCATAGAGTGGTGTGGAATACAGTGGCGTAGAGTGAAGTAGTTAGAGTAGAGGGATGAAATGTAGAGTGGGGTAGAGTGCAGTGGCATATATGAATGGTGCAGAGTAGATTGGCTTACAGTGCAGTGACATAGAACAAAGTGATGCAGATTAGAGTGGTGTAGAGTGCATTGTCGTAGAGTGCAGTGGCATAGAGTAGAGTGGCATAGAGTTCAGTGTCATAGAATGCAGTGGTCCAGAATAAAGTGGCGTAAAGTGCATTGGCATAGAGTACAGTGGTGTTAGAGTGGTGCAGAGTAGAATAAAGTGGCTTAGAGTGCAGTGATGTAGAGTGCAATGGTGAAGAGTGGCGAGTGAAGTGACATAGAGTATTGCAGAGTAGAATAGAGTGGCGTAGTGTGTAGTGGTTTCAAGTAGAGTGGTGCAGAGTGCATTGGCAGAGAGTGCTGGTGCGTAGAGTGCAGTGGTTTAGAGTAGAGTGCCATAGAGTGAAGTGGCCTAGAGTAGAGTGCACTGGCATAGAATGCAGTGGTGTAGAGTGGAGTGACATAGAGTGAAATGATGTAGAGTGGAGTGGAGTAGAGTGGCGTAGACTGCAGTGGTATAGAGTAGAGGGGTTCAGAGTAGAGTAAAGTGGCATAGAATGGAGTGGTGCATGGTAGAGCAGTGGCGTAAAGTTCAGGGATGTAGAGTGCAGTGGGGCAGAGTAGATTAGAGTGGAGTCGACAGAGTAGAGTGCATTGACGTAGAATGTATTGGCACAGAGTGCAGTGGCGGAGAGGCCAGTGGCATAGAGTGCAGTAGTGTAGAGTGCTGTGACGTAAAGTGGAGTGGCATAGAGTAGAGTGGTGCAGAGTAGAGTGGAGTGTCCTGGCGTGGAGTGTTGCTGAGTGCAGCAGCGAAGAGTGTAGTGGTCCAGAGTAGAGAGGAGTGGTTGGAGTGCTATACAGTGCAGAGGCATAGAGTGGAGTGGTGCAAGGTAGATAGTAGTGGCCTAGAGTGCAGTGGTGTAAAGTAGAGTGGCATAGAGTGTACGCCTTGTAGAGTAGAGTGGCATTGGGTGTATTGGAGTAGAGTGGTGTTGAGTGGCACTGTGTGGAGTGAAGTGGCCTAAAGCTGAGAGGCGTAGAGTGTGGTGCATGGAGTGGCATTTATTGGAGGTACACAGAGTGGCGTACACTGGAGTGGCGTAGAGTAGACTGGCGTAGAGTTCATTGGCATAGACTGTTGTAGATTAGAGTGTATTGGCGTAGAGTGGAGTTGTGCAGAGTAGAGTGGCGTAGACTGCAGCGGCGTACAGTACAACATTGTAGATTGCAGTGGCGTAGAACGCAGTAGAACAGATTAGAGTGCTGCAGAGTAGAGTAGAGTGCAGTGGTGCAGAGTAGAGTAGAGTGGCATAGAGTGGTGCAGAGTAAGGTGCGCAGAGTGCAGTGTCGTAGAGGGCAGTGGTGCAGAGTACAGCAGAGCGGAGTGCTGCATTGTAGAGTGCAGTGGCATGGAGTGGAGTGATGCAGAGTAGGGTGGCATAAAGTGTAGTGGCCTGGAGTGCACTGGTGTAGAGTGCAGCTGAGTGACGAAGAATAGAGTGGTGCAGAGTAGAGTGCAGTCGTGTGGAATGCAGTCGCATTGAGTGACTAGTAGAGTGCCGTAGACTGCAGCGACGTACAGTGCAACATTGTAGATTGCAGTGATGTAGAATGCAGTAGAACAGATTAGAGTGCTGCAGAGTAGAGTGACATAGAGTGCAGTGGTACAGATTAGAGTAGAGTGGCATAGAGTGCAGCAACATTGTAGATTGCAGTGATGTAGAATGCAGTAGAACAGATTAGAGTGCTGCGGGTAGAGTAGAGTGACAGAGTGCAGAGGTGCAGATTAGAGTAGAGTGGCATAGAGTGCAGTGGCCTAGAGTGGTGCAGAGTAAGGTGCACAGAGTGCAGTGTCATTCAGTGGAGTGCTGCATAGTAGAGTGACAGAGTGCAGTGGCATGGAGTGGAGCGATGCAGAGTAGAGTGGCATTAAGTGTAGTGGCCCAGAGTGCACTGGTGTAGAGTGCAGCTGAGTGACAGAGAGTAGAGTGGTGCAGAGTAGAGTGCAGTGGTGTGGAATGCACGTTGAGTGATCAGAGTAGAGTAGAGTGCAGTGGAGCATCATAGAGTGCAGTGGCGTAGAGTGGAGAGGAGTGGCATAGAGTGGAGTGAAGTAGCGTAAAGTAGAGGGACTGGTGTTGGATAGAGTGGACTGGCATAGAATGGAGTTTATTAGAGTATAGTGAAATGGAGCAGAGTACAATGGAGTGGCATGACAATTAGTGAAGTGGAGTCGAGTGACATAGAGTAGAGTGGCATACAGTGAAGTGTAGTTGCTTGGAGTGGCGCAGAGTAGAGTGGTGTAGAGTGCAGTGGCATAGAGTAAAGTGGAATTGTGTGGAGTGATGTGGGGGTAGATAGACACTGGAGTGGAGAGGCATAGAGTGAAGGGGCATAGAGTGACGTGGAGTGGCATAGAGTGGCTTACAGTGGGGTGGAGTGGCATAGAGCAGAGTGAACTGGTGCAGAGTGCAGTGGCATAGAGTAGAATGGTGTAAGTAGCATAGAGTTCATTGGCATAGAGTGTAGTGGTGTTGAGTAGAGTGTCATAGAGTGCAGTGCCGTAGAGCGCAGTGGCGTAGAATGCAGCGTCGTAGAATGCAGCCAGATAGAATAGAGTGGTGTAGAGTAGATAGAGTGGCCTAGAGTGCAGAGGCGTAGAGTTGATTAGAGCAGATTGGCGTAGAATAGAGTGCTGCAGAGTAGAGTGCAGTGACGTAGAGTGAAGTGGTGCAGAGTAGACTGCAGTGGCGTAGAGGACAGTGGCGTAGAGTGCAGTGGTGTTGGTTGCACTAGTGCATAGTAGAGTGGCATAGAGTGCAGTGGCATAGAGTGGTGCAAAATAGAGTAGAGTGGGGAAGAGTGCAATGGCGTAGAATGCAGCAGTGCAGCATGCAGCGGCGTAGAATACAGTGGTCCAGAGTAGAGTAGAGTGGCGTAGTGTGCAGTGGCGGCAGTTGATTGGACTAGATTGGCATAGAGTTGTGCAGAGTAGTGTGCAGTGGTGTAGAGTGGAGTGGTGCAGAGATGAGTGGCATGTAGTTCAGGGGCATAGAGTTGAGTGGTGCAGAGTAGAGTAGTATAGAGTGCTGTGGCATAGGGTGGTGCAGAGTGCAGTGGCATAGAGTAGAGTGGAGTGGTGTAGAGTGGAGTGGAGTGCCATAGAGTGAAGTGATGCAGAGTAGAGTAGCATAGAGTGTAGTGGCATAGAGTGCATTGGATTAGAGTGCAATAGAATGGCATAGAATAGCATAGTGCAGAGCAGAGTGGCATAGAGTTTAGTGCTGTAGAGTGTAGTGGTGCAGAGTAGAGTGCATTGGCATAGAGTAGTGCAGAGGAGATAGAGTGGCAGAGAGTGCAGTGACGTAGAGTGCAATGGTATAGTGTGGCGTAGAGTGCAGTGACATAGAATGTTGCAGATTCGAGTATAGTGGCATAGAGTGAAGTGCTGCAGAGTAGAGTGCAGTGGCATAGAGTAGAGTGGTACAGAGTAGAGGAGAGTGTTGTGGCATAGCAGAGAGTGCAGTTGTGTAAAATGCAGCGGCGTACAGTGGAGTGGCGTAGAGTGTAGTTGTGCAGAGTTGATTAGAGTGGTATAGAGTGCAGTGACAGAGAGTGGAGTTGTACAAAGTAGAGTGCATTGGAGTAGAGTGTAGTGGCGCAGAGTGCAGTGGCATAGAGAGCAGTGTAGCAGAGTGCAGTGGTGTAAAGTGCAGTGGAGTAAAGTGGAGCAGCATAGAGTGTAGTGGTCCAGAGTAGAGTGGAGTGTCCTAGCGTGGAGTGTTGTAGAGTGCAGCGGTGCAGAATAGAGTAGAGAGACATAGAGTGGAATGCCATACAGTGCAGTGGCATAGAGTGGAGTGGTGTGGGGTAAATTGTAATGGCATAGAGTGCAGTGGCATAGAGTATAGTGGTGCAGATTGGAGTGGCATTGTGTGGAGTGGAGTGGCGCAGAGTGCAGCTGTGCAGAGTTGATTAGAATGGTATAGTGTGCAGTGGTGTAGAGTAGAGTTGTACTTTGTAGAGTGTATTTGAGTATTATGTATTGGCATAGAGTGAAGTGGCGTAGAGGCCAGTGGCATAGAGTGCAGCGTTGTAGAGTGCAGTGGTGTGAAGTGCAGTGGCGTGAAGTGTAGTGGCATAGAGTGTAGTGGCCCAGAGTAGAGTGGAGTGTCCTAGCATGGAGTGTTGTAGAGTGCAGCGGTGAAGAGTAGAGTAGAGAGGCATCGAGTGGAGTGCCGTACAGTGCAGTGGCATAGAGTGGAGTGGTGCAGGGTAAATTGTAATGGAGTAGAGGTCAGTGGCATAGAGTAGAGTGACATAGAGTGGAGTGGCTTTGTGTGGAGTGGGGTAGAGTGGCACTTTGTGGAGTGGAGTGGCTTAAAGTGGAGTGTCATAGAGTGTGGTGTTTGGAGTGGTATAGAGTGAAGGTGCATAGAGTGGTGTACACTGGAGTGGCGTAGAGTTGATTGGCGTAGAGTGCATTGGCATAGAGTGTTGTAGATTAGAGTGGTGTAGGGTGCATTGGCAAAGAGTGGTGTTGTGCAGAGTAGAGTGGCGTAGAATGCAGCACCATAGAAAGCAGCGGCGTACAATTCAATGTTGTTGATTGCACTGGTGTAGAATGCAGTGGCATAAATTAGAGTGCTGCAGAGTAGAGTAGAATGGCATAGAGTGCAGTGGTGTAGAGTGCAGTGGTGCAGAGTTGCTTAGAGTGGTGCAGAGTAAGGCGGCACAGAGGGTACACTGACAAAATATCGTCACCCAAAATATCCCCATACAAAAATATTGTGACCAAAATATCGATGTCAAAAATATCTACATCCTATTTTTTGCATAAATTATGCGTCACTCTATGCCTGAAAGGGTTTTGCTTTGACTTATACTGGGTGCTCCCTTGTGCCTGGACAAAGCTATACCTCTCTGAAGAGCTCTAATGAGAGCGAAACATGTGTCAGGGATTGCTTTTATTCATTTCAGGTTGGCTTGTATGGTATTTTACCAATCCAAAGCTGTAATACTGTGCCTGGAGTGGTAAAATGCTTTGGCCATTCTACAGCTCGGCACGGATAGCACTGTGCTAATCCTATGCTTAAAGACTTTGCTTTAGAAATGGCAAAAGACTTTGTCCCTTTCTATCTCGGCGGGGAAGGCACTGTGCTAATCCTACACTTGAAAACTTTGATAGAAAAGCAGACATTTGAGGTGAGCAAATTTAGAGTGCCGCTGGTGTTGCGAGTGCTCTATACTGGAGCTGCTTTCCACCTAAACTTGAGAACTACCCAGAGTTCTCAGCTTCCTTTTTTGCATAAATTATGCGTCACTCTATGCCTGAAAGGGTTTTGCTTTGACTTATACTGGGTGCTCCCTTGTGTCTGGACAAAGCTATACCTCTCTGAAGAGCTCTAATGAGAGCGAAACATGTGTCAGGGGTTGCTTTTATTCATTTCAGGTTGGCTTGTATGTTATTTTACCAATCCAAAGCTGTAATACTGTGCCTGGAGTGGTAAAAGGCTTTGGCCATTCTACAGCTCGGCACAGATAGCACTGTGCTAATCCTATGCTTAAAGACTTTGCTTTAGAAATGGCAAAAGACTTTGTCCCTTTCTATCTCTGCGGGGATGGCACTGTGCTAATCCTACGCTTAAAAACTTTAATAGAAAAGCAGACATTTGAGGTGAGCAAATTTAGTGTCGCTGGTGTTGAGAGTGCTCTATACTGGAGCTGCTATCTACCTAAACTTGAGAACTACCCAGAGTTCTCTGCTTCCTTTTTTGCATAAAGTATGCGTCACTCTATGCCTGAAAGGGTTTTGCTTTGATATATATATATTATCTACTGGCGGTCGCCAGTAGATAGTTATAGTTACAACCTATTATCCATAGGAAATCCGCGACATTCTATTTGAAATAACTCTCTTGCTGGTTGACGTATCTTCGCAAAATTTTCAAACTTTATGGCCCGCTCCGGTCCGCTCCTACCCTGAAAGTCTCGGGGGATTCGTCAAGCGGGGCCGAGAAAAAGGGGGTCCCAAAACGCGTTTCCCCATGTAATTTTCCATAGGAAACTTTAGACACGGCTACAGCCCGAACTGCTGAACGGAATTACACCAAATTTGGCAAAGAGGTAGTTCTTGGTTCAGAAAGAACCCTTTTGTTAAATGGTGTAAATCCGTTCAGTAGTTGCTGAGAAAATCAAAAGTAAAAAGATAGATATATCTATGGCCGAGTAGGGTCCGCGTACCCTCAGCGCACCGTGCGCGCACCGTCCCGATCACGAGCTGCATGTTAATTGGCTGTCAGCTGGCTGTCAACATTCCGATTCAGGAAATGTTGGCAGCCATTTTATCCCTCGGTAGAACCGAGGGACAGAAACAAGTGCGCAAAGCGCACAAAGGGGCAGGGTAGAAACACCCTGACCCCTAGGTCTGCTCAGGGGTCCCACAAGGACCCCCTGGGCAAAAAAATAAAAAAATTTTTAAAAATCGGCAGGATGCGCTCAGAGTGCGCAAATCCTGCCGAGAAATCGAAGCGCGGTCTCCCGCGCTCGATGTTACTGGCCCCGGGTGGGCCAAGTCCCGAGGGGCATGCTGGGGGAGTTAATTTTATGTGTGGGGGGCCTCTAAGGGCCCCCAAGCCCCGGGACCACCACCCCCGGGGCTTTATGTATAATGGTGCGGGAGGGCTCTGAGCCCTCCCGCAGCCCCGGGACCGCCACCTCCCGGGGCTTCTTTTATTTTTGAAAAACCTGAGTGGGGGCTCCAGCCCCCACATGCCCGGGGACCACCACCTCCCGGGGCACTAAGAAAAATTACAATGGGGGTCCGTTTTGGACCCCAAGCCCGGGGACCACCACCTCCCCGGGGCTTTCAAAATGTAAGGAGGGGGCCGCGCGGCCCCCTCCTGGAGCCTGTGGTGGCCCTGGGGACCGCCACCCCCAGGGCCGGCTCCTGCAGTGTCCCGGGTGCCTACCCCCGGGACACTGCTGTTTGCAATGACAGGACGGGAGCCTCGCGGCTCCCGTCCTGTCATTGCAAACTGCTTGGATATTGGAAGAGAGAGCAGGAAACCTGCTCTCTCTTCCAATATCCAAAGCTGACTAGCTTTCCACATGGGGAGCAGCATGTTAGCTGCTCCCCATGTGTAAAGCAATGCCGGCTCCCGTAGGACACGGGGAGCCGGCGGGACTGTGGGGGTTTGGGGACCCCCACAGTCCCCAACGAGAGGCCAGGCCCCGGGGGATGGGGTCCCCGGGGCCATAGTGGCCACGGAGGGGGGCCACGCAGCCCCCTCCCCAAAGGTAAAAAAAGTAAAAAAAAAAAAAAGTGCAAGGCCGGCCCCGGGGATGGGGTCCCCGGGGCCTTAAATGGCCTGAGGAGGGGGCCACGCAGCCCCCTCCAAATAAAAAAAAAGAGGCCATGCCCCGGGGATGGGGTCCCCGGGGCCAATACAGGCCCAGGGAAGGGGGCCATGCGGCCCCCTTCCCGTTTTTTTTTAATTTTAATTTTTAAAAAAAGGGGTAAGGCCCTGGGGGATGGGGTCCCCAGGGCCTAAAAATAGGAAAAAGGGAGGGAAGCCACACAGCCCCCCTTCAGGGGGGAAAAAAAAACAACAACAAAAAAACGATCGGGCCCGCAGGCCCCGCCCCTTCCTTCACCACTCTGCAAACGCGCCCCTGGCGCGTTTGCAGAGGAGGAACGTATTCCCCTTGAATACTGGGGGTCCCTGGGGCCAACTAGCCCACCAGGAACCTCCAGTATGCGCCAGGGGCTGCCTTGCAGAGAGGTGTACAGAGGCCACGCCCCTTTTTACACCTCTCTGCAACGCATCTCTGTGGCGCTTTTTGGAGGTATATGGTGGGCTAGTTGCACCCCAGGGACCCTCAGGATTCAAGGGGAGTTAATCCCCGACTTAAAACGCGCCACGGGCGCGTTTGCACAGTGGTGAAGGGAGGGGCGGGGCTTCAGGAGACATGTGTGCAAACAGGCCCCGTGGCGCGTTTTAAGATGGGGAATTAAATCCCCTTCAATCCTAAGGGTCCCTGAGGGCCAACTAGCCCAACAGGTACGTCCAGAAAGCGCCACAGAGCTGCGTTGCAGAGAGGTGTAAAAGGGTGTGGCCTCTGTACATGTCTCTGCAACGCAGCCCCTGGCGCATACTGGAGGTTCCTGGTGGGCTAGTTGGCCCGTAGGGACCCTCATGATTCAAGGGGACTTAATCCCCAACTTAAAACGCGCCACGGGGCGCGTTTGCACAGATGTCACCTCAGGCCCCGCCCCTCCCTTCACCATTGTGCAAATATTCCTCTAAAATCAGCCGAAATACGAATTCTGATTTACTCACCTGTTATCAGGAGAGACCTCAGTGCTGCATCTTTCAGCCCAGTACTAATCCTGAAAAGTAATTTTAACCGTACTTACCAGTAACTTGAATTTCCTTCCATAGGCTAACATTGACTGGTTTCACTTGGAAATTCTTCTAAGTGTGGAGTTTTGGAACTTTAAAATATTCCTCTAAAATCAGCCGAAATACGAATTCCGATTTACTCACCTGTTATCAGGAGAGACCTCAGTGCTGTATCTTTCAGCCCAGTACTGGTCCTGAAAAGTAATTTTAACCGTACTTACCAGTAACTTGAATTTCCTTCCATAGGCTAACATTGACTGGTTTCACTTGGAAATTCTTCTAAGTGTGGAGTTTTGGAACTTTAAAATATTCCTCTAAAATCAGCCGAAATACGAATTCCGATTTACTCACCTGTTATCAGGAGAGACCTCAGTGCTGCATCTTTCAGCCCAGTACTGATCCTCAAAAGTAATTTTAACCGTACTTACCAGTAACTTGAATTTCCTTCCATAGGATATAATTGCCTGCTTTTTGCTGAAAAAGTTTCTAAGTGTTGATTTTTGAAACATACAAATATTCCTCTAAAATCAGCCGAAATACGAATTCCGATTTACTCACCTGTTATAAGGAGAGACCTCAGTGCTGTATCTTTCAGCCCAGTACTGGTCCTGAAAAGTAATTTTAACCGTACTTACCAGTAACTTGAATTTCCTTCCATAGGCTAACATTGACTGGTTTCACTTGGAAATCTTCTAAGTGTGGAGTTTTGGAACTTTAAAATATTCCTCTAAAATCAGCCGAAATACGAATTCCGATTTACTCACCTGTTATCAGGAGAGACCTCAGTGCTGTATCTTTCAGCCCAGTACTGGTCCTGAAAAGTAATTTTAACCGTACTTACCAGTAACTTGAATTTCCTTCCATAGGCTAACATTGACTGGTTTCACTTGGAAATTCTTCTAAGTGTGGAGTTTTGGAACTTTAAAATATTCCTCTAAAATCAGCCGAAATACGAATTCCGATTTACTCACCTGTTATCAGGAGAGACCTCAGTGCTGCATCTTTCAGCCCAGTACTGGTCCTGAAAAGTAATTTTAACCGTACTTACCAGTAACTTATATTTTCTTCCGTAGGAATCCATTGTCTGGTTTTCAGCAGAAAAGTGTCAACTTTTAAAATACAATAATATTCCTTAAAAATCACGACTGTAACCAAAACGCTTTTACTCAACTGTTTACAGGAGATGTACCAGGACTGAATCTAGGATCCAGTCCTGTGGTTAGAAAAGTAATCCATAAAGTAACTAATTGCATTTAACTAGAAATTCACATTGAGCTGAATGTTGCATTGTGTTTGAAAATGTGGTGCCCATTGCAACAACTGTAACTACTGTACTTAAAAGTCTATTGCCTATGTGCAAAGTATTTAAACTAAAGTAATTCATTCTGAGAAAGTATTTTTTGTAATGTAATGTATAATGTAATTACAATGTAATAGTTATAGTTACAACCTATTATCCATAGGAAATCCGCGACATTCTATTTGAAATAACTCTCTTGCCGGTTGACGTATCTTCGCAAAATTTTCAAACTTTATGGCCCGCTCCGGTCCGCTCCTACCCTGTAAGTCTCGGGGGGATTCGTAAAGCGGGGGCCGAGAAAAAAGGGGGGTCCCAAAACGCGTTTTCCCCATGCAATTTTCCATAGGAAACTTTAGACACGGCTACAGCCCGAACTGCTGAACGGAATTACACCAAATTTGGCAAAGAGGTAGTTCTTGGTTCAGAAAGAACCCTTTTGTTAAATGGTGTAAATCCGTTCAGTAGTTGCTGAGAAAATCAAAAGTAAAAAGATAGATATATCTATGGCCGAGTAGGGTCCGCGTACCCTCAGCGCACCCTGCGCGCACCGTCCCGATCACGAGCTGCATGTTAATTGGCTGTCAGCTGGCTGTCAACATTCCGATTCAGGAAATGTTGGCAGCCATTTTGTCCCTCGGTAGAACCGAGGGACAGAAACAAGTGCGCAAAGCGCACAAAGGGGCAGGGTAGAAACACCCTGACCCCCTAGGTCTGCTCAGGGGGTTCCACAAGGACCCCCTGGGCAAAAAAAAAAAAAAAATCGGCAGGATGCGCTCAGGGTGCGCGAATCCTGCCGAAAAAAATCGGAGCGCGGTCTCCCGCGCTTGATGTAGTGGCCCCGGGTGGGCCAAGTCCTGGGGGCATGCTGGGGGGTTAATTTTATGTGTTGGGGGCCTCTAAGGGCCCCCAAGCCCGGGGACCACCACCCCCGGGGCTTTATGTATAATGGTGCGGGAGGGCTCTGAGCCCTCCCGCAGCCCCGGGACCGCCACCTCCCCGGGGCTTCTTTTTTATTTTTGAAAAACCTGTGTGGGGGCTCCAGCCCCCACACGCCCGGGACCACCACCTCCCGGGGCACTAAGAAAAATTACAATGGGGGTCCGTTTTGGACCCCAAGCCCTGGGGACCACCACCTCCCGGGGCTTTCAAAATGTAAGGAGGGGGCGCGCGGCCCCCTCCTGGAGCCTGTGGTGGCCCTGGGGACCGCCACCCCCAGGGCCGGCTCCTGCAGTGTCCCGGGTGCCTACCCCGGGACACTGCTGTTTGCAATGACAGGACGGGAGCCTCGCGGCTCCCGTCCTGTCATTGCAAACTGCTTTGGATATTGGAAGAGAGGCAGGAAACCTGCTCTCTCTTCCAATATCCAAAGCTGATTGCTTTCCACATGGGGAGCAGCATGTTAGCTGCTCCCCATGTGTAAAGCAATGCCGGCTCCCGTAGGACACGGGGAGCCGGCAGGACTGTGGGGGTTTGGGGACCCCCACAGTCCCCAATGAGAGGCCAGGCCCCGGGGATAGGGTCCCGGGGCCATAAGTGGCCACGGAGGGGGCCACGCAGCCCCCTCCCCAAAGGTAAAAAAAAAAGTGCAAGGCCGGCCCCGGGGATGGGGTCCCCGGGGCCTTAAATGGCCTGAGGAGGAGGGCCACGCAGCCCCCTCCAAATAAAAAAAAAAGAGGCCATGCCCCGGGGATGGGGTCCCGGGGCCAATACAGGCCCAGGGAAGGGGGGCCACGCGGCCCCCTTCCCGTTTTTTTAATTTTAATTAAAAAAAGGGGTAAGGCCCTGGGGGATGGGGTCCCCAGGGCCTAAATATAGGAAAAAGGAAGGGGGCCACACAGCCCGGGGGAAAATAAAAAAATAAAAAAACGATCGGGCCCGCAGGCCCCGCCCCTTTCCTTCACCACTCTGCAAACGCGCCCCTGGCGCGTTTGCAGAGGGGAACGAATTCCCTTGAATACTGGAGGTTCCTGGTAGGCTAGTTGGCCCGTAGGGACCCTCATGATTCAAGGGGACTTAATCCCCAACTTAAAACGCGCCACGGGCGCGTTTGCACAGATGTCACCTCAGGCCCCGCCCCTCCCTTCACCATTGTGCAAATATTCCTCTAAAATCAGCCGAAATACGAATTCCGATTTACTCACCTGTTATCAGGAGAGACCTCAGTGCTGCATCTTTCAGCCCAGTACTGATCCTCAAAAGTAATTTTAACCGTACTTACCAGTAACTTGAATTTCCTTCCATAGGATATAATTGCCTGCTTTTTGCTGAAAAAGTTTCTAAGTGTTGATTTTTGAAACATACAAATATTCCTCTAAAATCAGCCGAAATACGAATTCCGATTTACTCACCTGTTATAAGGAGAGACCTCAGTGCTGTATCTTTCAGCCCAGTACTGGTCCTGAAAAGTAATTTTAACCGTACTTACCAGTAACTTGAATTTCCTTCCATAGGCTAACATTGACTGGTTTCACTTGGAAATTCTTCTAAGTGTGGAGTTTTGGAACTTTAAAATATTCCTCTAAAATCAGCCGAAATATGAATTCCGATTTACTCACCTGTTATCAGGAGAGACCTCAGTGCTGCATCTTTCAGCCCAGTACTGATCCTCAAAAGTAATTTTAACCGTACTTACCAGTAACTTGAATTTTCTTCCATAGGATATAATTGCCTGCTTTTTGCTGAAAAAGTTTCTAAGTGTTGATTTTTGAAACATACAAATATTCCTCTAAAATCTGCCGAAATACGAATTCCGATTTACTCACCTGTTATAAGGAGAGACCTCAGTGCTGTATCTTTCAGCCCAGTACTGGTCCTGAAAAGTAATTTTAACCGTACTTACCAGTAACTTGAATTTTCTTCCATAGGCTAACATTGACTGGTTTCACTTGGAAATTCTTCTAAGTGTGGAGTTTTGGAACTTTAAAATATTCCTCTAAAATCAGCCGAAATACGAATTCCGATTTACTCACCTGTTATCAGGAGAGACCTCAGTGCTGTATCTTTCAGCCCAGTACTGGTCCTGAAAAGTAATTTTAACCGTACTTACCAGTAACTTGAATTTCCTTCCATAGGCTAACATTGACTGGTTTCACTTGGAAATTCTTCTAAGTGTGGAGTTTTGGAACTTTAAAATATTCCTCTAAAATCAGCCGAAATACGAATTCCGATTTACTCACCTGTTATCAGGAGAGACCTCAGTGCTGCATCTTTCAGCCCAGTACTGGTCCTGAAAAGTAATTTTAACCGTACTTACCAGTAACTTATATTTTCTTCCATAGGAATCCATTGTCTGGTTTTCAGCAGAAAAGTGTCAACTTTTAAAATACAATAATATTCCTTAAAAATCACGACTGTAACCAAAACGCTTTTACTCAACTGTTTACAGGAGATGTACCAGGACTGAATCTAGGATCCAGTCCTGTGGTTAGAAAAGTAATCCATAAAGTAACTAATTGCATTTAACTAGAAATTCACATTGAGCTGAATGTTGCATTGTGTTTGAAAATGTGGTGCCCATTGCAACAACTGTAACTACTGTACTTAAAAGTCTATTGCCTATGTGCAAAGTATTTAAACTAAAGTAATTCATTCTGAGAAAGTATTTTTGTAATGTAATGTATAATGTAATTACAATGTAATTTAAAAAATAAAATATGTAAAAAAAATTCTAAAAATGTAATAAATCAGTATGAAAAAATTTAATATAACAATTAATACATTTAAAAATTGTCATTTACAAAACCTTTGAAATTCACTAAAAAACCGTAGGTTTCAGACATGTTATAGTTAGGAATTAGCATTTAAAAAACCTTTGAAATTCACTGAAAAACCATAGGTTTCAGATAAGTTATAGTTAGAAATTAGCATTTAAAAACCTTTGAAATTCACTGAAAAACCATAGGTTTTAGGGACAGTTATAGTTAGTTGGACATTGCACTCGTACAAAACCCGTGAAATTCCCCGTTATAGTTAGTTCAGCTAACTATAACTCGCGCCCGCAATGCACTGCTGATGACGTCACATATTACATCACTCATGACATGGTCAGTGACATCACTGATGACATCACTGATGACATCTCAAATGACATCACTGATGACATCATCCACGTGATAATCTGATGCACCTCCTCACACCCTAATATAACCTTTGATACACCCAATCTAAATTACAGACTGCCATTCGCAAAACCATAGACACTCCAACACCAATAACTACATACCCACTCACTGATTCTTAGGTCTACACACACACATCCACTCACTCACCCGTACAGTCACTCATACTTATGGTCACTCAGTACAGGACAATCATATGCACTCTTACTCCTATATAGACACTCAAACACCGCCACTCATCCATAGAGGTACTCACACACCTAGTCAGTCATGCAAATAATTAAAACACACTGCCATTTACTCACCTATACAGTTATACACACACCAGCTCACTTAATCATACAAATACTAGCACATTGTTACGCTCTTATACAATCACTGATACAAGCACACACTCATCCATACAGCCACTATCACAATCACTCACTCTAGCTTATAGCTATTTATATACTCCAATACACATATATACTGCCTTTCACATATGTAGTTACTCACACATGTACCACTGGGACATACATTCACTCACTAACACACTCTTACACACACTTACCCACCCATACAGTCTATCACAGATGCACTCTTGAAACCATCCACCTAGTGAATCACCCACTCACACATCTATGCACAGTCGCACACACCCCATCCACACAAACACTCAGGCACCCATACAGATACTCAGACAACAAATCAATAACTCTTATAGACACTCATGTAGCTATTCACAAACCCATGCAGCCACTTACACAGCAACAGACAGATACAGACATTAACCCAGTTTAGTCACTAACCCATGCATTCAGTAAGATACGTTTAATCACTCACTTATAGAATTAGTCATGCACCTACTAAATCATCCATACACACACTTATACACCCACTCATTCTTCAATACGCCTTTCCCTATATATATTAAAAATATTTAAACTTTACAGAAACACACAGTCACTGGATGATGTCATCAGTGATGTCATTTGAGATGTCATCAGTGATGTCATTTGAGATGTCATCAGTGATGTCATCAGTGATGTCACTGACCATGTCATGAGTGATGTAATATGTGACGTCATCAGCAGTGCATTGCGGGGCGCGAGTTATAGTTAGCTGAACTAACTATAACAGGGGAATTTCACGGGTTTTGTACGAGTGCAATGTCCAACTAACTATAACTGTCCCTAAAACCTATGGTTTTTTCAGTGAATTTCAAAGGTTTTTAAATGCTAATTTCTAACTATAACTTATCTGAAACCTATGGTTTTTTCAGTGAATATATATATATATATATATTCACTTAAAAACCATAGGTTTTAGGGACAGTTATAGTTAGTTGGACATTTCACTCGAACAAAACCATAGAAATTCCCCCGTTATAGTTAGTTCAGCTAACTATAACTCGCGCCCGCAATGCACTGCTGATGACGTCACATATTACATCACTCATGACATGGTCAGTGACATCACTGATGACATCACTGATGACATCTCAAATGACATCACTGATGACATCATCCAGTGACTGTGTTTCTGTAAAGTTTAAATATTTTTAATATATAGGGAAAGGTGTATTGAAGAATGAGTGGGTGTATAAGTGTGTGGATGAAGGATTTAGTAGGTGCGTGACTGACTCTATAAGTGAGTGATTAAACATATCTTACTGAATGCAAGGGTTAGTGACTAAACTGGGTGAATGTCTGTAACTGTCTGTCTGTTGCTGTGTAAGTGGCTGCATGGGCTTGTGAATAGCTACATGAGTGTCTATATGAGTTATTGTTTGGTTGTCTGAGTATCTGTATGGGTGCCTGAGTGTTTGTGTGGGTGGGGTGTGTGCGACTCTGTGCATAGATGTGTGAGTGGGTGATTCACTGGGTGGATGGTTTCAAGAGTGCATCTGTGATAGGCTGTATGGGTGGGTAAGTGTGTGTAAGAGTGTGTTAGTGAGTGAATGTATGTCCCAGTGGTACATGTGTGAGTAACTACATATGTGAAAGGCAGTATATATGTGTGTTGGAGTATATAAATAGCTATAAGCGAGAGTGTGTGATTGTGAGAGTGACTGTATGGATGAGTGTGTGCTTGTATCAGTGATTGTATAAGAGCGTAAGAATGTGCTAGTATTTGTATGAGTAAGTGAGCTGGTGTGTGTATAACTGTATAGGTGAGTAAATGGCAGTGTGTTTAATTATTTGCATGACTGACTAGGTGTGTGAGTACCTCTATGGATGAGTGGCGGTGTTTGAGTGTCTATATAGGAGTATGAGTGCATATGATAGTCCTGTACTGAGTGACCGTAAGTATGAGTGACTGTATGGGTGAGTGAGTGGATGTGTGTGTAGACCTAAGAATCAGTGAGTGGGTATGTAGTTATTGGTGTTGGAGTGTCTATGGTTTTGCGAATGGCAGTCTGTAATTTAGAGTGGGTGTATCAAAGGTTATATTAGGGTGTGAGGAGGTGCATCAGATTATCACGTGGATGATGTCATCAGTGATGTCATCAGTGATGTCATTTGAGATGTCATCAGTGATGTCATCAGTGATGTCACTGACCATGTCATGAGTGATGTAATATGTGACGTCATCAGCAGTGCATTATGGGGCGCGAGTTATAGTTAGCTGAACTAACTATAACGGGGAATTTCTATGGTTTTGTACGAGTGAAATGTCCAACTAACTATAACTGTCCCTAAAACCTATGGTTTTTTCAGTGAATTTCAAAGGTTTTTTAAATGCTAATTTCTAACTATAACGTGTCTGAAACCTATGGTTTTTTCAGTGAATTTCAAAGGTTTTTTAAATGCTAATTTCTAACTATAACGTGCCTGAAACCTATGGTTTTTAAGTGAATTTCAAAGGTTTTTTAAATGCTAATTTCTAACTGTAACGCCCCTAAAACCTATGGTTTTTTCAGTGAATTTCAAAGGTTTTGTAAATGACAATTTTTAAATGTATTAATTGTTATATTTATTTTTTTGATACTGATTTACTACATTTTTTAAACTATTTATTTTTACATATTTTATTTTTAAATTACATTGTAATTACATTATACATTACATTACAAAATATACTTTCTCAGAATGAATTACTTTAGTTTAAATACTTTGCAAATAGGCAATAGACTTTAAGTACAGTAGTTACAGTTGTTGCAATGGGCAACACAATTTCAAACACAATGCAACATTGAGCTCAATGTGAATTTCTAGTTAAATGCAATTAGTTACTTTATGGATTACTTTTCTAACCACAGGACTGGATCCTAGATTCAGTCCTGGGACATCTCCTGTAAACAGTTGAGTAAAAGCGTTTTGGTTACAGTACTGATTTTTAAGGAATATTATTGTATTTTAAAAGTTGACACTTAGAAACTTTTTCACATAGAATCACCAATGTTATCCTATGGGAGGAAATTCACTTAGCAGGTAAGTAGTGTTATCGTTACTTTTTCTTACTCAGTGGTGGATCCTGTATCCAGCACTGGTGCATCTCCTGTAAACAGTTGAAAGAATGCGTTTAAGTCATACAGGCGATTTTTAAGGAATATTTGTAGTTTGTGAAAATTGACACTTTGAAACTTTTCTGCTGAAAACCAGACAATGGATTCCAATGGAAGGAAATACAAGTTACTGGTAAGTACGGTTAGAATTACTTTTCAGGGTCAGTGCTGGGCTAAAAGATGCAGCACTGGGTTCTCTCCTGATAACAGGTGAGTAAATCGGAATTCGTAGTTCAGACTGATTTTAGAGGAATATTATAAAGTTCCAAAACTCCACACTTAGAAGAATTTCCAAGTGAAACCAGTCAATGTTAGCCTATGGAAGGAAATTCAAGTTACTGGTAAGTACGGTTAAAATTACTTTTCAGGATCAGTACTGGGCTCAAAGATGCAGCACTGAGGTCTCTCCTGATAACAGGTGAGTAAATCGGAATTCGTAGTTCTGCTGATTTTAGAGGAATATTTGTATGTTTCAAAAATCGACACTTTGAAACTTTTCTGCTGAAAACCAGACAATGGATTCCTATGGAAGGAAATACAAGTTACTGGTAAGTACGGTTAGAATTACTTTTCAGGGTCAGTGCTGGGCTAAAAGATGCAGCATTGGGTTCTCTCCTGATAACAGGTGAGTAAATCGGAATTCGTAGTTCAGCTGATTTTAGAGGAATATTTGTATGTTTCAAAAATCGACACTTAGAAACTTTTTCAGCAAAAAGCAGGCAATGATATCCTATGGAAGGAAATTCAAGTTACTGGTAAGTACGGTTAAAATTACTTTTCAGGATCAGTACTGGGCTGAAAGATGCAGCACTGAGGTCGCTCCTGATAACAGGTGAGTAAATCGGAATTCGTATTTTGGCTGATTTTAGAGGAATATTATAAAGTTCCAAAACTCCACACTTAGAAGAATTTCCAAGTGAAACCAATCAATGTTAGCCTATGGAAGGAAATTCAAGTTACTGGTAAGTACGGTTAAAATTACTTTTCAGGATCAGTACTGGGCTGAAAGATGCAGCACTGAGGTCTCTCCTGATAACAGGTGAGTAAATCGGAATTCGTATTTTGGCTGATTTTAGAGGAATATTATAAAGTTCCAAAACTCCACACTTAGAAGAATTTCCAAGTGAAACCAGTCAATGTTAGCCTATGGAAGGAAATTCAAGTTACTGGTAAGTACGGTTAAAATTACTTTTCAGGATCAGTACTGGGCTCAAAGATGCAGCACTGAGGTCTCTCCTGATAACAGGTGAGTAAATCGGATTTTAGAGGAATATTTGGACAATGGTGAAGGGAGGGGGCGGGGCCTGAGGTGACATCTGTGCAAACGCGCCCCATGGCGCGTTTTAAGTTGGGGGATTAAGTCCCCTTGAATCATGAGGGTCCCTGGGGTCCAACTAGCCCACCCTGTACCTCCAGTATGCGCCAGGAGCTGCGTTGCAGAGAGGTGTTCAGAGGCCACGCCCCTTTTGCACCTCTCTGCAACGCAGCTCTGTGGCGCTTTCTGGACGTACCTGGTGGGCTAGTTGGCCCCCAGGGACCCTCAGGATTGAAGGGGATTTCATTCCCCATCTTAAAATGCGCCACGGGGCCTGTTTGCACACATGTCACCTGAAGCCCCGCCCCTCCCTTCACCACTGTGCAAACGCGCCCCGTGGCGCGTTTTAAGTTGGGGAATGAAATCCCCTTCAAACCTGAGGGTCCCTGGAGTCCAACTAGCCCACCATGTACCTCCAAAAAGCGCCACAGAGCTGCGTTGCAGAGAGGTGTAAAAAGGGGCGTGGCCTCTGTACACCTCTCTGCAACGCAGCCCCTGGCGCATACTGGAGGTTCCTGGTGGGCTAGTTGGCCCTCAGGGACCCCCAGTATTCAAGGGGAATTGTTCCTCATCTGCAAACGCGCCAGGGGCGCGTATGCAGAGTGGTGAAAGAAGGGGGCGTGGCCTCCGGCGCGATGCCGGTGTTTTTTTTTTTTTTTTAAAGAAGGGGGCTCTGTGGCCCCCTTCTTTTTCTAATTTATTGGTCCTGGGGACCCCATCCCCCAGGGCCTGCCCCCTATTTATTTAAAAAAAAAAAACAATTTGGAAGGGGCCGCGTGGCCCCCTCCCGAGGCCTTAATCGGCCCCGGGGACCCCATCCCCGGGGCATGGCCTTTTTTTATTTTTATTGTTTTGGAGGGGGCTGCGTTGCCCCCCTCCTCAGGCCACTTATGGCCCCGGGACCCCATCCCCGGGGCCGGCCTTTGTTTTTTTTGTTTTTTTTTAATTTTGGGGAAGGGGCTGCGTGGCCCCCTCCCGAGCCACTACTTGCCCCGGGACCCCATCCCCCGGGGCTGGCCCTCTCCGTTGGGGACTGTGGGGCGGTCCCCAATCCCCCACAGTCCCTCCGGCTCCCCGCGTCCCTTGCGGAGCCGGCATTGCTTTCCACATGGGGACCTGCTAAGATGCAGCTCCCCATGTGGAAAGCTAATTGCTTTGGATATTGGAGCGAGAGCAGGTTTCCTGCTCTCGCCTAATATCCAAAGCAGTTTGCTATGACAGGACGGAGCCGCGAGGCTCCCGTCCTGCCATAGCAAACTACAGTGTCCCGGGGGTAGGCACCCCGGGACACTGCAGGAGCCGGCCCTGGGGGTGGTGGTCCCCAGGGCCATTACAGGCTCCAGGAGGGGGCCGCGCGGCCCCCTCCCTCCATTGACAAAGCCCCGGGGAGGTGGTGGTCCCGGGGCTCTGGGGTCCGTAACGGACCCCCAAATTTATTTTCTAAGTGCCCCGGGAGGTGGTGGTCCCTGGGGCATGTGGGAGGCTGGAGCCCCCACACGTTATTAAATTTAAAAAGAAGCCCCGGGGGTGGCGGTCCCCGGGGCTGCGGGAGGGCAGGAGAGCCCTCCCGCACCTTTTTAATAAAGCCCCGGGGGTGGCGGTCCTCGGGGCTTGAGGGCCTTAGAGGCCCCCATATAAACAATAAACCCACCCCCGCATGCCCCCGGGACTTGGGCCACCCGAGGGCAAATTTCGCATCGAAGCGCGGAGACTGCGCTTCGATTTTTTTCTCGGCAGGATCCGCGCACCCTGAGCGCATCCTGCCGATTTAAAAAAATAAATGCTTTTTCTGCCCAGGGGTCCTTGTGGGACCCCCTGAGCAGACCTAGGGGTCAGGGTGTTTCTACCCTGCCCCCTTTGTGCGTTTGCGCACTTGTTTCTTCTGGGTTTTTCTAATCGGCAGGATCCGCGCACCCTGAGCGCATCCTGCCGATTTAAAAAAAAAAAAAAATGCTTTCTGCCCAGGGGTCCTTGTGGGACCCCCTGAGCAGACCTAGGGGTCAGGGTGTTTCTACCCTGCTCCCTTTTGCGCTTTGCGCACTTGTTTCTGTCCCTCGGTTCTACCGAGGGACAAAATGGCTGCCAACACTTCCTGAATTGGAGTGTTGACAGCCACTTGAAAGCCAATTAACATGCAGCTCGTGATCGGGACGGTGCGCGCAGGGTGCGCTCAGGATGCGCGAATCCGACGCGGCCATAGATATATATGTGATTTTCATTTTGATTTTCACAGGAACTACTGAACGGATTTACACCATTTAACAAAAAGGGTTCTTTCTGAACCAAGAACTACCTCTTTGCCAAATTTGGTGTAATTCCGTTCAGTAGTTCGGGCTGTAGCCGTGTCTAAAGTTTCCTATGGGAAAATGAATGGGGAAAACACGTTTTGGGACCCCCTTTTTCTCGGCCCCCGCTTGACGAATCACCCTGAGACTTTCAGGGTAGGAGCGGACCGGAGCGGGCCATAAAGTTTGAAAATTTCGCGAAGATTCGTCAACCGACGCAAGAGTTATTTCAAATAGAATGTCGCGGATTTCCTATGGAAAATAGGTCCTAACTATGACTATCTACTGGCGACCGCCAGTAGATAATATATATATATATATATATATTCACTGAAAAACCATAGGTTTCAGGCACGTTATAGTTAGAAATTAGCATTTAAAAACCTTTGAAATTCACTGAAAAAACCATAGGTTTTAGGGACAGTTATAGTTAGTTGGACATTGCACTCGTACAAAACCCGTGAAATTCCCCTGTTATAGTTAGTTCAGCTAACTATAACTCGCGCCCCGCAATGCACTGCTGATGACGTCACATATTACATCACTCATGACATGGTCAGTGACATCACTGATGACATCACTGATGACATCTCAAATGACATCACTGATGACATCATCCAGTGACTGTGTGTTTCTGTAAAGTTTAAATATGTTTAATATATATAGGGAAAGGCGTATTGAAGAATGAGTGGGTGTATAAGTGTCTGAATGGATGATTTAGTACGTGAGTGACTGACTCTACAAGTGAGTGATTAAACGTATCTTACTGAATGCATGGGTTAGTGACTAAACTGTGTGAATGTCTGTATCCGTCTGTTTGTTGGTGTGTAAGTGGATGCATGGATTTGCGAATAGCTACATGAGTGTCTATATGGGTTATTGATTGGTTCTCTGAGTATCTGTATGGCTGCCTGAGTGTTTGTGTGGGTGGGGTGTGTGTGACTCTATACATATATGTGTGAGTGGGTGATTCACTGGGTGCATGATTTCAAGAGTGCATCTGTGATGGACTGCTTGGGTGGGTGAGTGTGTGTATGGGTGTGTTAGTGAGTGAATGTATATCTCAGTGGTACATGTGCGAGTAACTACATATGTAAAAGGCAGTATATATGTGTGTTAGAGTATTTAAATGGCTATAAGTGAGAGTGTGTTATTGTGAGAGTGGCTGTATGGATGCGTGTGTGCTTGTATCAGTTATTGTATAAGAGCGTAAGAATGTGCTAGTATTTGTATGAGTAAGTGAGCTGGTGTGTGTATAACTGTATAGGTGAGTAAATGGGTGTGTGATTAATTTTTTGCATGACTGACTAGGTGTGTGAGTACCTCTATGGATGAGTGGCGGTGTGTGAGTGTTTATATAGGTGTATGAGTGCATATGATAGTCCTGTACTGAGTGACTGTAAGTATGAGTGACTGTACAGGTGAGTGAGTGGATGTGTGTGTAGACCTAAGAATCAGTGAGTGGGTATGTAGTTTTTGGTGTTGGAGTGTCTATGGTTTTGAGAATGGCAGTCTGTAATTTAGAGTGGGTGTATCAAAAGTTATATTAGGGTGTGAGAAGATGCATGAAATTATCACATGGATGATGTCATCAGTGATGTCATTTGAGATGTCATCAGTGATGTCATCAGTGATGTCACTGACCATGTCATGAGTGATGTAATATGTGACGTCATCAGCAGTGCATTGCGGGCGCGAGTTATAGTTAGCTGAACTAACTATAACAGGGGAATTTCATGGGTTTTGTACGAGTGCAATGTCCAACTAACTATAACTGTCCCTAAAACCTATGGTTTTTTCAGTGAATTTCAAAGGTTTTTAAATGCTAATTTCTAACTATAACGTGCCTGAAACCTATGGTTTTTTCAGTGAATTTCAAAGGTTTTTTAAATGCTAATTTCTAACTATAACGTGCCTGAAACCTATGGTTTTTCAGTGAATTTCAAAGGTTTTTAAATGCTAATTTCTAACTATAACGTGCCTGAAACCTATGATTTTTAAGTGAATTTCAAAGGTTTTTTAAATGCTAGTTTCTAACTATGCCAACAGAGGTAGGACATGTGAAGAAAGAAGAAAAAATGCACAGAAAGAAGCAAAAGATGTGCAGAAAGAACCAACAGAGGAGCAGAAAGAGGCCTTGTTGCAAAATCATCCTGTGCCCACAACTTTTTCAGACGGGTACTGGTGGTAACTGACTCTGACTAACCAGAGCCAGTGCGCGTTTGCACAGTGGTGAAGGGAGGGGGGCCTGAGGTGACATGTGTGCAAACGCGCCCCGTGGTGCGTTTTAAGTTGCGGGATTAAGTCCCCTTGAATCCTGAGGGTCCCTGGGGCCCAACTAGCCCCCAGGTACCTACAGTTAGGACCACAGAGCTGAGTTGCAGAGAGGCGTTCCGAGGCCACGCACCTTTTTCACCTCTCTGCAACGCAACTCTGTTGTGCTTACTGAAGGTACCTGGTGGGCTAATTGGCCCCCAGGATTCAAAGGGAATTAACTCCCCAACTTAAAACGCACCACAGGGCGTGTTTGCGCACATGTCACCTGAGGCCCCGCCCCTCCCTTCACCACTGTGAAACGCGCCCGTGGCGCGTTTTAAGTTGGGGGATTAGGTCACCTTGAATCCTGAGACTCCCTGGGGCCCAACTAGCCCACCAGGTACTTCCAGTAAGCACCACAGGCCTGCGTTGCAACGCCTGTAACAAATTGTGCAGTTGTGTTTAGGAAGTGAAGAGGGTCATGCTGGGGGTAGTGTTTTAGGGTTTAGGGTAGTGCAGTGGTGTTTGTGTAGTGTAGGGGGTCATGCTGGGGGTAGATTTAGGGTTTAGGGTAGTGCAGTGGTGTTTGGGTAGTGTAGGGAGTCGTGCTGGGGGAGTGTTTTAGGGTTTAGGGTAGTACAGTGGTGTTTGGGTAGTGTAGGGGGTCGTGCTGGGGTTAGTGTTTTAGGGTTTTAGGGTTTAGGGTAGTGCAGTGGTGTTTGGGTAGTGTAGGGGATACTGCTGGGGGTAGTGTTTTAGGGTTTAGGGTAATGCAATGGTGTTTGGGTAGTGTAGGTGGTACTGCTGGGGGTAGTGTTTTAGGGTTTAGGGTAGTGCAGTGGTGTTTGGGTAGCGTAGGGGTACTGCTGGGGGTAGTGTTTTATGGTTTAGGGTAGTGCAGTGGTGTTTGGGTAGTGTAGGGGTTCGTGCTGGGGGTAGTTTTTAGGGTTTAGGGTAGTGCAGTGGTGTTTGTGTAGTGTAGGAGGTCGTGTTTTAGGGTTTAGGGTAGTGCAGTGGTCTTTGGGTAGTGTAGGGAGTCGTGCGGGGGTATTGTTTTAGAGTTTAGGGTCTTGCAGTGGTCTTTGGGTAGTGTAGGGGTTGTGCGGGGGTAGTGTTTTAGGGATTAGGGTAGTGCATTGGTATTTGGGTAGTGTAGGGGGTCATGCGGGGGTAGTGTTTTAGGGTTTAGGGCAGTGCAGTGGTGTTTAGGTAGTGTAGGGGGTCATGCTGGGGGAGTGTTTTAGGGTTTAGGGCAGTTCAGTGGTGTTCGGGTAGTGTAGGGGTCGTGCTGGGGGTAGTGTTTTAGGGTTTAGGGCAGTGCAGTCGTGTTCGGGTATTGTAGGGGGTCGTGCTGGGGGTAGTGTTCTAGGGTTTAGGGCAGTGCAGTGGTGTTCGGGCAGTGTAGGGGGTCGTGCTGGGGGTGGTGTTTTAGGGTTTAGGGCAGTGCAGTGGTGTTCTGGCAGTGTAGGGGGTCGTGCTGGGGGTGGTGTTTCAGGGTTTAGGGCAGTGCAGTGGTGTTCGGGCAGTGTAGGGGGTCGTGCAGGGGTGGTGTTTCAGGGTTTAGGGCAGTGCAGTGGTGTTTGGGCAGTGTAGGGGGTCGTGCAGGGGTGATGTTTCAGGGTTTAGGGCAGTGGTGTTCGGGCAGTGTAGGGGGTCATGCTGGGGGTGGTGTTTCAGGGTTTGGGGCAGTGCAGTGGTGTTCGAGCAGTAAAGGGGTCATGCTGGGGGTGGTGTTTCAGGGTTTAGGGCAGTGCAGTGGTGTTCGGGCAGTGTAGGGGGCGGTGCAGGGGGTGGTGTTTCAGGGTTTAGGGCAGTGCAGTGGTGTTCGGGCAGTGTAGGGGGTGGTGCAGGGGGTGGTGTTTCAGGGTTTAGGGCAGTGCAGTGGTGTTCGGGCAGTGTAGGGGGTCATGCAGGGGGTGGTGTTTCAGGGTTTAGGGCAGTGCAGTGGTGTTCGGGCAGTGTAGGGGGCGGTGCAGGGGGTGGTGTTTCAGGGTTTAGGGCAGTACAGTGGTGTTCGGGCATTGTAGGGGGTGGTGCTGGGGCTGGTGTTTCAGGGTTTAGGGCAGTGCAGTGGTGTTCGGGCAGTGTAGGGGGTCGTGCTGGGGCTGGTGTTTCAGGGTTTAGGGCAGTGCAGTGGTGTTCGGGCAGTGTAGGGGGTCATGCTGGGGCTGGTGTTTCAGGGTTTAGGGCAGTGCAGTGGTGTTCGGGCAGTGTAGGGGGTCATGCTGGGGCTGGTGTTTCAGGGTTTAGGGCAGTGCAGTGGTGTTCGGGCAGTGTAGGGGGTCTTGCTGGGGCTGGTGTTTCAGAGTCTAGGGCAATGCACTGGTGTTCGGGCAGTGTAGGGGTCTTGCTGGGGCTGGTGTTTCAGGGTTTAGGGCAGTGCAGTGGTGTTCGGGCAGTGTAGGCGGTCGTGCTGGGGGTGGTGTTTCAGGGTTTAGGGCAGTGCAGTGGTGTTCGGGCAGTGTAGGGGTCGTGCTGGGGCTAGTGTTTCAGGGTTTAGGGCAGAGCAATGGTGCTCAGGCAGTGTAGGGGGTTGTGCTGGGGGTGATGTTTCAGGGTTTAGGGCAGTGCAGTGGTGTTAGGGCAGTGTAGGGGGTCGTGCTGGGGATGGTGTTTCAGGGTTTAGGGCAGTGCAGTGGTGTTCCGGCAGTGTAGGGGGTCGTGCAGGGGTGGTGTTTCAGGGTTTAGTGCAGTGGTGTTCGGGCAGTGTAGGGGGTCGTGCTGGGGTGGTGTTTCAGGGTTTAGGGCAGTGCAGTGGTGTTCGGGCAGTGTAGGGTGTCGTGCTGAGGGGAGGTGTTTCAGGGTTTAGGGCAGTGCAGTAGTGTTTGGGCAGTGTAGGGGGTCGTGCAGGGGGTGGTGTTTGAGGGTTTAGGGCAGTGCAGTGGTGTTCGGCCAGTGTAGGTAGTCTTGCTGGGGGGGTGTTTCAGGGTTTAGGGCAGTGCAGTAGTTTTCGGGCAGTGTAGGCGGTCGTGCTGGGGCTGGTGTTTCAGGGTTTAGGGCAGTGCAGTGGTGTTCGGGCAGTGTATGGGGTTGTGCTGGGGCTGGTGTTTCAGGGTTTAGGGCAGTGCAGTGGTGTGCGGGCAGTGTACGGGGTTGTGCTGGGGCTGGTGTTTCAGGGTTTAGGGCAGTGCAGTGGTGTTCGGGCAGTGTAGGGGGTCGTGCTGGGGGTGGTGTTTCAGGGTTTAGGGCAGTGCAGTGGTGTTCGGGCAGTGTAGGGGGTCGTGCTGGGGCTGGTGTTTCAGGGTTTAGGGCAGTGCAGTGGTGTTCGGGCAGTGTAGGGGGTCTTGCTGGGGGTGGTGTTTCAGGGTTTAGGGCAGTGCAGTGGTGTTCGGGCAGTGTAGGGGGTCTTGCTGGGGGTGGTGTTTCAGGGTTTAGGGAAGTGGTGTTCGGGCAGTGTAGGGGTCTTGCTGGGGGTGATGTTTCAGGGTTTAGGGCAGTGCAGTGGTGTTCGGGCAGTGTAGGGGTCTTGCTGGGGGTAGTGTTTCAGGGTTTAGGACGGTGCAGTGGTGTTCGTGCAGTGTAGGGGGTCGTGCAGGGGGTGGTGTTTCAGGGTTTAGGGCAGTGCAGTGGTGTTCTGTCAGTGTAGGGGGTCATGCTGGGGGTGGGGTTTCAGGGTTTAGGGCAGTACAGTGGTGTTCGGGCAGTGTAGGGGGTCGTGCAGGGGGTGGTGTTTCAGGGTTTAGTGCAGTGCAGTGGTGTTCGGGCAGTGTAGGGGGTCGTGCTGGGGCTGGTGTTTCAGGGTTTAGGGCAGTGCAGTGGTGTTTGGGCAGTGTAGGGGGTCTTGCTGGGGGTGGTGTTTCAGGGTTTAGGGCAGTGGTGTTCGGGCAGTGTAGGGGGTCTTGCTGGGGGTGATGTTTCAGGGTTTAGGGCAGTGCAGTGGTGTTCGGGCAGTGTAGGGGGTCTTGCTGGGGGTAGTGTTTCAGGGTTTAGGGTAGTGCAGTGGTGTTCGTGCAGTATAGGGGTCGTGCTGGGGATGGTGTTTCTGGGTTTAGGGCAGTGCAGTAGTGTTCGAGCAGTGTAGGGGGTTGTGCAGGGGGTGGTGTTTCAGGGTTTAGGGCAGTGCAGTGGTGTTCGGGCAGTGTAGGGGGTTGTGCTGGGGGTGGTGTTTCAGGGTTTACGGCAGTGCAGTGGTGTTCGGGCAGTGTAGGGGGTCATGCACGGGGTGGTGTTTCAGGGTTTAGGGCAGTGCAGTGGTGTTCGGGCAGTGTAGGGTGTTGTGCTGGGGCTGGTGTTTCAGGGTTCAGGGCAGTGCAGTGGTGTTCAGGCAGTGTAGGGGGTCGTGCTGAGGCTGGTGTTTCACGGTTTAGGGCAGTGCAGTGGTGTTCGGGCAGTGTAGGGGGTCGTGCTGGGGCTGGTGTTTCAGGGTTTAGGGCAGTGCAGTGGTGTTCGGGCAGTGTAGGCGGTCGTGCTGGGGCTGGTGTTTCAGGGTTTAGGGCAGTGCAGTGGTGTTCGGGCAGTGTAGGGGGTCGTGCTGGGGCTGGTGTTTCAGGGTTTAGGGCAGTGCAGTGGTGCTCGGGCAGTGTAGGGGGTCGTGCTGGGGGTGATGTTTCAGGGTTTAGGGTAGTGCAGTGGTGTTCGGGCAGTGTAGGGGGTCGTGCAGGGGCTGGTGTTTCAAGGTTTAGGGCAGTGCAGTGGTGTTCGGGCAGTGTAGGGGTCATGCTGGGGGTAGTGTTTCAGGGTTTAGGGCAGTGCAGTGGTGTTCGGGCAGTGTAGTGGGTCGTGCTGGGGGTGGTGTTTCAGGGTTTAGGTCAGTGGTGTTTGGGCAGTGTAGGGGGTCTTGCTGGGGGTGATGTTTCAGGGTTTAGGGCAGTGCAGTGGTGTTCGGGCAGTGTAGGGGGTCTTGCTGGGGGTAGTGTTTCAGGGTTTAGGGCAGTGCAGTGGTGTTCGGGCAGTGTAGGGGGTCGTGAAGGGGTGGTGTTTCAGGGTTTAGGGCAGTGCAGTGGTGTTCGGGCAGTGTAGGGGGTCGTGCTAGGGGTGGTGTTTCAGGGTTTAGGGCAGTGCAGTGGTGTTCGGGCAGTGTAGGGGGTCATGCAGGGGCTGGTGTTTCAGGGTTTAGGGCAGTGCAGTGGTGTTCGGGCAGTGTAGGGGTCGTGCTGGGGGTAGTGTTTTAGGGTTTAGGGTAGTGCAGTGGTGCTTGTGTAGTGTAGGGGGTCGTGCTGGGGGTAGTGTTTTAGGGTTTAGGGTAGTGCAGTGGTGTTTGTGTAGTGTAGGGGGTCATCTTTTAGGGTAGTGCAGTGGTGTTTGGGTAGTGTAGGGGGTCGTGCTGGGGGTAGTGTTTTAGGATTTAGGTTAGTGCAGTGGTGTTTGGGTAGTGTAGGGGGTCGTGCTGGGGGTAGTGTTTTAGGGTTTAGGATAGTGCAGTGGTGCTTGTGTAGTGTAGGGGTTCGTGCTGGGGGTAGTGTTTTAGGGTTTAAGGTAGTGCAGTGGTGTTTTTGTAGTGTAGGGGGTCATGTTTTAAGATGCAATGCTCCAATACCTGACCAGTCTGCACTACATAAAACTGCAAAAAAACTAAAAATAAAAAGTGTTTTGCACACTTTTGTCATTGGGCTATATGTGGGCTACATCTGGGTAATATTTGTGCTACATTTGGGCTCTTTTTTCACTGGTGGCCATCTTGGAAGACTTCTTTGTTATGAAGTTTCCTAATTTCTTCATTTACTGCAGTCTCCTCAGTAGGAAATGCTTTCAGTTTTTACTTTGATTCCATCAAGAAGGCATTCAGATGTGTCTCACATCTGCCATAAATTCAGAATGTTAGCACTCTAGTTGCTCATTAGATCACTGGAGTAAAGCTACTGCTCACCAGGGAGTTAACTGGTAGTCTGCTGCTGGTATTGAAAGTGATTGTTTCAGTCTGCATGTCAGAATTTTCTAATGAAATAGAAGAGGATTTGAGATCTCACTTAAAACATGCCCTAATTTTTCTTTCTGCAGCACTAACCATAATTTCTATTTCAAAAAGAACCCTCATTTTGTTCCTTTTTAAATTAAATGTTTTAAGTGTTACCGGTTTATTCCAATCAAGATGGCTTCAGGTGTGCCATACTTTTGTCATAAGTAAGGCTGTTAGCGCTCTAGTTGTTCTTTAGAACACTCTGGGAAGCTGCAGTAGAACACAAAGGCATCAACTGGCAGGCTGCTCCTGTTGAAATATAACAGGAAGATATTTGAGATCACACTTGAAATATGTCCTAATTTTTCTTTCTACAGCACTAACCATAATTTCTATGACAAAATGAACCCCATCATTTTGTTCCTTTTTAAATTAAATGTTTTAAGTGTTACCAGTTTATTCCAATCAAGATGGCTTCAGGTGTGCCATACTTTTGTCATAAGTAAGGCTGTTAGCACTCTAGTTGTTCTTTAGAACACTCTGGGAAGCTGCAGTAGAACACAAAGGCATCAACTGGCAGGCTGCTCCTGTTGAAATATAACAGGAAGATATTTGAGATCACACTTGAAACATGTCCTAATTTTTCTTTCTACAGCACTAACCATACTTTCTATGACAAAATGAACCCCATCATTTTGTTCCTTTTTAAATTAAATTGTTTAAGTGTTACCAGTTTATTCCAATCAAGATGGCTTCAGGTGTGCCATACTTTTGTCATAAGTAAGGCTGTTAGCACTCTAGTTGTTCTTTAGAACACTCTGGGAAGCTGCAGTAGAACACAAAGGAATCAACTGACAGTCTCTGCCCTTGTTGGATGTACATGTTTTACTGAGAATGTCAGACTTCATTCTCACATGAGTGAGAAAGATAATGTGAATTTACAGAAAATATGCTCTCATTTTAGCTTCTGGAGCACCTTCCAAACCTTCATGGGACAAGCATGAGAAAATAGTGTTCTCTCAAACATGATTCATGATATCCCAGCAGAAGGTTTTTCACATGGTAAAATCACCTTAGAATACACCACAATTCCTAAAATTAGTATGGTACCATCAACAAATAAATTCTAATGTAACTAAAGCCTGTTATCACCCTTTATAGTTCTCCTTTTGGTGACCCTCAAAATCTTCTATTCACTACAATGCATTTCAATGAGGTACTATCATTTATATTGGTCCCAAGATGGCTGCCAGCAATTCCAGGATGAAGTGCTGACAGCCAATCAGATCTCACGATGACATGTGTGGTTAGGCTCCGCCCAGATATATATGTGACTTTACTTTTGATTTTCTCAGGAACTACTGAACGGATTTACACCATTTAAGCAAAAGGCACGACACTGAACCAAGGGCTACCTCTTTGCCAAATTTGGTGTAATTCCGTTCAGCAGTTCGGGCTGTAGCCGTGACTAAAGGTTCCTATGGAAAAATGAATGGGGAAAACACGTTTTGGGACCCCCTTTTTCTCGGCCCCCGCTTGACGTATCACCCCGAGACTTTCAGGATAGGAGCGGACCGGAGCGCCCCAACAAGTTGGAAACTTTCGCGAACATTCGTCAACCGGCGCCAACGTTATTTCAAATAGAATGTCGCGGATTTCCTATGGATAATAGGTTTTAACTATAACTATCTACTGGCGACCGCCAGTAGATAATATATATTCACTGAAAAAACCATAGGTTTCAGGGACGTTATAGTTACAAATTAGCATTTAAAAAACCTTTGAAATTCACTGAAAAAACCATAGGTTTTAGGGACAGTTATAGTTAGTTGGACATTGCACTCGTACAAAACCCGTGAAATTCCCCGTTATAGTTAGTCCAGCTAACTATAACTCGCGCCCCGCAATGCACTGCTGATGACGTCACATATTACATCACTCATGACATGGTCAGTGACATCACTGATGACATCACTGATGACATCTCAAATGACATCACTGATGACATCACTGATGACATCATCCAGTGACTGTGTGTTTCTGTAAAGTTTAAATATTTTTAATATATATAGGAAAAGACGTATTGAAGAATGAGTGGGTGTGTAAGTGTCTGTATGGATGATTTAGTAGGTGCGTGACTGACTCTATAAGTGAGTGATTTAACGTATCTTACTGAATGCATGGGTTAGTGACTAAACTGGGTGAATGTCTGTATCCGTCTGTCTGTTGCTGTGTAAGTGGCTGCATGTGTTTGTGAATAGCTACATGAGTGTCTATATGAGTTATTGAATGCTTGTCTGAGTATCTGTATGGGTGCCTGAGTGTTTGTGTGGGAGGGGTGTGTGCAACTCTGTGCATAGATGTGTGAGTGGGTGATTCACTGGGTGGATGGTTTCAAGAGTGCAACTGTGATAGACTGTATGGGTGGGTAAGTGTGTGTAAGAGTGTGTTAGTGAGTGAATGTATGTCCCAGTGGTACATGTGTGAGTAACTACATATGTGAAAGGCAGTATATATGTGTGTTGGAGTATATAAATAGCTATAAGCGAGAGTGAGTGATTGTGATAGTGGCTGTATGGATGAGTGTGTGCTTGTATCAGTGATTGTATAAGAGCGTAAGATTGTGCTACTATTTGTATGAGTAAGTGAGCTGGTGTGTGTATAACTGTATAGGTGAGTAAATGGTAGTGTGTTTAATTATTTGCATGACTGACTAGGTGTGTGAGTACCTCTATGGATGAGTGGCGGTGTTTGAGTGTCTATATAGGAGTATGAGTGCATATGATAGTCCTGTACTGAGTGACCGTAAGTATGAGTGACTGTACGGGTGAGTGAGTGGATGTGTGCGTAGACCTAAGAATCAGTGAGTGGGTATGTAGTTATTGGTGTTGGAGTGTCTATGGTTTTGCGAATGGCAGTCTGTAATTTAGAGTGGGTGTATCAAAGGTTATATTAGGGTGTGAGGAGGTGCATCAGATTATCACGTGGATGATGTCATCAGTGATGTCATTTGAGATGTCATCAGTGATGTCATCAGTGATGTCACTGACCATGTCATGAGTGATGTAATATGTGACGTCATCAGCAGTGCATTGCGGGCGCGAGTTATAGTTAGCTGGACTAACTATAACGGGGGAATTTCACGGGTTTTGTACGAGTGCAATGTCCAACTAACTATAACTGTCCCTAAAACCTATGGTTTTTTCAGTGAATTTCAAAGGTTTTTTAAATGCTAATTTGTAACTATAACGTCCCTGAAACCTATGGTTTTTTCAGTGAATTTCAAAGGTTTTTTAAATGCTAATTTGTAACTATAACATGTCTGAAACCTACAGTTTTTTCAGTGAATTTCAAAGGTTTTGTAAATGACAATTTTTAAATGTATTAATTGTTATATAAATTTTTTTCATACTGATTTCCAAATTTTTTAGAAACAATTTTTTTTACATATTTTATTTTTTAAATTACATTGTAATTACATTATACATTACATTACAAAAAATACTTTCTCAGAATGAATTACTTTAGTTTAATTACTTTGCACATAGGCAATAGACTTTTAAGTACAGTAGTTACAGTTGTTGCAATGGGCAACACATTTTCAAACACAATGCAACATTCAGCTCAATGTGAATTTCTAGTTAAATGCAATTAGTTACTTTATGGATTACTTTTCTAACCACATTACTGGATCCTAGATTCAGTCCTGGGACATCTCCTGTAAACAGTTGAGTAAAAGCGTTTTGGTTACAGTCGTGATTTTTAAGGAATATTATTGTACTTTAAAAGTTCACACTTAGAAACTTTTTCTCATAGAATCACCAATGTTATCCTATGGAAGGAAATTCACTTAGAAGTTAAAAACTGTTATCGTTACTTTTTCTTACTCAGTGTTGGATCCTGGATCCAGCACTGGTGCATCTCCTGTAAACAGTTGAAAGAATGCGTTTAAGTCATACAGGCGATTTTTTAGGAATATTTGTAGTTTGTGAAAATCAACACTTTGAAACTTTTCTGCTGAAAACCAGACAATGATATCCTATGGAAGGAAATTCAAGTTACTGGTAAGTACGGTTAAAATTACTTTTCAGGACCAGTACTGGGCTGAAAGATGCAGCACTGAGGTCTCTCCTGATAACAGGTGAGTAAATCGGAATTCGGATTTCGGCTGATTTTAGAGGAATATTTTAAAGTTCCAAAACTCCACACTTAGAAGAATTTCCAAGTGAAACCAGTCAATGTTAGCCTATGGAAGGAAATTCAAGTTACTGGTAAGTACGGTTAAAATTACTTTTCAGGACCAGTACTGGGCTGAAAGATGCATCACTGAGGTCTCTCCTGATAACAGGTGAGTAAATCAGAATTCGGATTTCGGCTGATTTTAGAGGAATATTTGTATGTTTCAAAAATCAACACTTAGAAACTTTTTCAGCAAAAAGCAGGCAATGATATCCTATGGAAGGAAATTCAAGTTACTGGTAAGTACGGTTAAAATTACTTTTGAGGATCAGTACTGGGCTGAAAGATGCAGCACTGAGGTCTCTCCTGATAACAGGTGAGTAAATCGGAATTCGTATTTCGGCTGATTTTAGAGGAATATTTTAAAGTTCCAAAACTCCACACTTAGAAGAATTTCCAAGTGAAACCAGTCAATGTTAGCCTATGAAGGAAATTCAAGTTACCGGTAAGTACGGTTAAAATTACTTTTGAGGATCAGTACTGGGCTGAAAGATGCAGCACTGAGGTCTCTCCTGATAACAGGTGAGTAAATCAGAATTCGGATTTTGGCTGATTTTAGAGGAATATTTGTATGTTTCAAAAATCAACACTTAGAAACTTTTTCAGCAAAAAGCAGGCAATGATATCCTATGGAAGGAAATTCAAGTTACTGGTAAGTACGGTTAAAATTACTTTTGAGGATCAGTACTGGGCTGAAAGATGCAGCACTGAGGTCTCTCCTGATAACAGGTGAGTAAATCAGAATTCGGATTTTGGCTGATTTTAGAGGAATATTTGTATGTTTCAAAAATCAACACTTAGAAACTTTTTCAGCAAAAAGCAGGCAATGATATCCTATGGAAGGAAATTCAAGTTACTGGTAAGTACGGTTAAAATTACTTTTGAGGATCAGTACTGGGCTGAAAGATGCAGCACTGAGGTCTCTCCTGATAACAGGTGAGTAAATCGGAATTCGTATTTCGGCTGATTTTAGAGGAATATTTTAAAGTTCCAAAACTCCACACTTAGAAGAATTTCCAAGTGAAACCAGTCAATGTTAGCCTATGAAGGAAATTCAAGTTACCGGTAAGTACGGTTAAAATTACTTTTCAGGACCAGTACTGGGCTGAAAGATGCAGCACTGAGGTCTCTCCTGATAACAGGTGAGTAAATCAGAATTCGTATTTCGGCTGATTTTAGAGGAATATTTGCACAATGGTGAAGGGAGGGCGGGGCCTGAGGTGACATCTGTGCAAACGCGCCCGTGGCGCGTTTTAAGTTGGGGGATTAAGTCCCCTTGAATCATGAGGGTCCCTACGGGCCAACTAACCCACCAGGAACCTCCAGTATGCGCCAGGGGCTGCGTTGCAGAGACATGTACAGAGGCCACACCCCTTTTACACCTCTCTGCAACGCAGCTCTGTGGCGCTTTCTGGACGTACCTGTTGGGCTAGTTGGCCCCCAGGAACCCTCAGGATTGAAGAGGATTTAATTCCCCATCTTAAAACGCGCCACGGGGCCTGTTTGCACACATGTCACCTGAAGCCCCGCCCTCCCTTCACCACTGTGCAAACGCGCCCCGTGGCGCGTTTTAAGTCGGGGGATTAACTCCCTTGAATCCTGAGGGTCCCTGGGGTGCATCTAGCCCACCATATACCTCCAAAAGCGCCAAAGAGCTGCGTTGCAGAGAGGTGTAAAAGGGGCGTGGCCTCTGTACACCTCTCTGCAAGGCAGCCCCTGGCGCATACTGGAGGTTCCTGATGGGCTAGTTGGCCCCAGGGACCCCCAGTATTCAAGGGGAATTCGTTCCCCTCTGCAAACGCGCCAGGGGGCGCGTTTGCAGAGTGGTGAAGGAAGGGGGCGGGGCCTACGGGCCCGATCGTTTTTTTTTCTTCCCCCCTGAAGGGGGGCTGTGTGGCCCCCCTTCCTTTTTCCTATTTTTAGGCCCTGGGGACCCCATCCCCCAGGGCCTTACCCCTTTTTTTATTAAATATAAAAAAAAAAACGGGAAGGGGCCGCGTGGCCCCCCTTCCCTGGGCCTGTATTGGCCCCGGGGACCCCATCCCCGGGGCATGGCCTCTTTTTTTTATTTGGAGGGGGGCTGTGTGGCCCCCTCCTCAGGCCATTTAAGGCCCCGGGGACCCCATCCCCGGGGCCGGCCTTGCACTTTTAAAAAAAAAAATTTACTTTGGGGAGGGGGCTGCGTGGCCCCCTCCCGAGCCACTTATGGCCCCGGGGACCCCATCCCCCGGGCCTGGACTCTCGTTGGGGACTGTGGGGGTCCCCAAACCCCCACAGTCCCGCCGGCTCCCCGTGTCCTACGGGAGCCGGCATTGCTTTACACATGGGGAGCAGCTAACATGCTGCTCCCCATGTGGAAAAGCAATCGGCTTTGGATATTGGAAGAGAGAGCAGGTTTCCCTGCTCTCTTCCAATATCCAAAGCAGTTGCAATGACAGGACGGGAGCCGCGAGGCTCCCGTCCTGTCATTAGCAAACAGCAGTGTCCCGGGGTAGGCACCCGGGACACTGCAGGAGCCGGCCCTGGGGGTGGCGGTCCCCAGGGCCATCAAGGGCTCCAGGAGGGGGCCGCGCGGCCCCCCTCCCTACATTTTGAAAGCCCCGGGAGGTGGTGGTCCCTGGGGCTTGGGGTCCAAAACGGACCCCCATTTTAATTTTTCTTAGTGCCCCGGGAGGTGGTGGTCCCGGGCGTGTGGGGGCTGGAGCCCCCACACAGGTTTTTAATTTAAAAAGAAGCCCCGGGAGGTGGTGGTCCCGGGGCTGCGGGAGGGCTCAGAGCCGTCCCGCACCATTATACATAAGGCCCCGGGGGTGGTGGTCCCCGGGGCTTGGGGGCCCTTAGAGGCCCCCACACATAAAATTAACCCCCAGCATGCCCCCGGGACTTGGCCCACCCGGGGCCAGTGACATCGAAGCGCGGAGACCGCGCTTCGATTTTCTCGGCAGGGTTCGCGCTCCCTGAGCGCATCCTGCCGATTTTATTTTATTTTTTAAATTTTTTTTTTTGCCCAGGGGGTCCTTGTGGGACCCCCTGAGCAGACCTAGGGGGTCAGGGTGTTTCTACCCTGCCCCCTTTGTGCGCTTTGCGCACTTGTTTCTGTCCCTCGGTTCTACCGAGGGACAAAATGGCTGCCAACACTTCCTGGTTTGGAGTGTTGACAGCCAATTAACATAAAGATCGTGCTCGGGAGGATCCGCGGCCCTAGATATCACTATCTTTTTTACTTTTCATTTTCTCAGCAACTACTGAACGGATTTACACCATTTAACAAAAAGGGTTCTTTCTGAACCAAGAACTACCTCTTTGCCAAATTTGGTGTAATTCCGTTCAGCAGTTCGGGCTGTAGCCGTGTCTAAAGTTTCCTATGGAAAAATGTATGGGGAAAACGCGTTTTGGGACCCCCCTTTTTTCTCGGCCCCCGCTTGACGAATCCCCCCGAGACTTTCAGGGTAGGAGCGGACCGGAGCGGGCCACAAAGTTTGAAAATTTTGCGAAGATACGTCAACCGGCAAGAGAGTTATTTCAAATAGAATGTCGCGGATTTCCTATGGATAATAGGTTGTAACTATAACTATCTACTGGCGACCGCCAGTAGATAATATATATATATATATATATGTAGAAACACCCTGACCCCCTAGGCCTGCTCAGGGGGTCCCACAAGGACCCCCAGGGCCAAAAAAAGCATTTAAAAAAAAATTATTTTGGCGGAATTCGCGTTGGGGTCGCGAATCCCGCCGAAATTATTTTTAAAAAACGAAGCGCGGGCTCCCACGCTTCGTTTTGAAAAATCCCCCGGATGGGCCAGGTCCCGGGGGCACTCGCAAATTCATTAGCGGGGGCCCGCTCTTCCTTGCAGGGCCTGAGAGTTGTCCTGCTGGTGCGGAGTTGTGACACGTCGGCCAGGGCTTCGGGTGAAGGACGCGTAGAGGTCGGAGCTGTGAGGGGGTGAGTATGACCCACTCTTTATCCTTCGCAGGCTCCCACGCGGCAGTGGTGACCCCTGTCAGCAGCAGAGGGTGAGAACAAGGCTTAAAGGAGCGCCATCGCTTGCTTTCAACAAACAAAGTGCTTCTATGCGCAGCTTTCTAAAAGTTGTTAGGTAACTTACACTTGGATTATTGACGCACCAGGAAAGAAGGGGCAGGTTATATTCTCTAAGCAAAAGCAGACATGACATGTTAGAACATTGGTGGATAAGCTGCAACAATCGCCACTGATCACAATGTTCTCGGCCGAGGGAAGGTTCACCCGTGAGCCCGCGGCTCCTGCGCTCCTCGAAGGCTAGAAGCTGCTCCCCTTGCAGCGCCGCGCTGATGGAGAGGGTTTCTTTCGCGCCGGGCTGTCAGTCTAACAGTGTAACAGATGCCGCTCTCAGGCCCTCCTCCCAGTCGTATTGTACTGTCTGGATCGAGGCGGAAGGGGGGGCTCAGGGTACTGCGGGTACTGTTATTTCCGCTCAACAGTTGCGGCCATTCCGGGCACTTACTGCTATAGGACGAGCAGTTCTGCTCCGCATTGCTCGCAGAGCTGCAATATTTTGAGCGGGCGGGTACCGGTACCCCTGGGATGTCTGTGATACTATGTAAAGGACTGTTGATCGGTCGGGACAGCGGCAGCACTTCATATTAGGTCTGATATATTTTAAAGAGGTACACCGCCACTTCAGGGCACTTTTTAGAGGTCAGCTTGGGTAACTATGGCAGGCCTGTGTTCCTTGGAGCAGGACAGTGGCGGCCCTTCAGTGCAGGGATGGTATAAAAAAGCTAGTGCCAGCGCTTTGTGGCAGGCCTGCCACACTTTACACAGGCCAGTACTGACACTTCCAGACATGTCTGCTCTGCTTTTAACTGGGATTTCATTTAGGACAGAACTGCTAAGACTTGGGACTTTAACAGCGCCATAGGCAGGTCCGCCACAGTTGTAAAAGGACAGTGCCACTTTTAGCAGATCTGATATGGTCTTGAACAAGGCAGTGTTGCAACTTTTCGGAACAAACTATACTCGGACTACAGATTAAACAGAAGCATTTCAGGTACTCGTCCATCTGCGGTCTACATCCGCTTTAAACATAAATCACACAGTGTGCGGTATATAAGCCAGAAGACGGAAGCAGTGTAGCGCCGAGAAGGCCTCAGTGAGGACCACTGTGCTTCAGTCTAGTGACCCAACGATAGGTACAGTCAAATAAACGCTACAGTTTCGAGTATTATGGCTAAAGCGTACCGGCCTGTCAAGCTTGCACTGAAACAAGCACCTGAATTCATCCGAACCACAGATCTCAAACAATTACCCTGTTAGACAAATCACATGCAAACAGGCACAGCGCACTAATCCCGACGAATCAAAGGCAAACATGTAAACAAGAGGCATAGTTGCACCAGTGTGTTCGAATCTGGTGTAAATACGCCACACGCATTCATATGAATCCACACGAACCACGTGCAAACAGGTACACATACACATATTGAATCCACGTGTAAACAGGTACTTCTGTATGTATGGGATTCACCCGAACCAGAGACGGTGACGCAATCAAAGGTATTCGAATCACATGTAAACATCTAAAGAGGTGACACATGCTCCCTAATGTATACAAAACATATAAAGAAAGGCCTCGCACACGCATACATGTGTCAAGAGGCGCAATGCTTGCGCACTTCCATCTGCGAAACACAGGAAGAGGCGGGCAGACATTCAGATTTTTTGGATTCATATGTAAAGACTGAACAAGTCTGGCTCTGCTCCCAAGCTGACAGGAGTCATGTGCAAAAAGGTACTAGGAATGCAGAAGATTTCACTCGAACAGTGCTTAAACGGGCGCGCTTTCTTGCGCTCAAATTTATCTGAACAAAACATGAACATAAGGGGAGAATTTATCAGAAGCTTTGCAACCACTATAGCGGACGCTTATACGGCCCCAAATTTACAGGAAACACGGGTTCGCACACGAACCGGCACACTGCGTCTCCGCGCTTTGTGACGTGCTGCAGCTCAGCCTCTCCGGGCGGGACCACCACTATCTCTGACAGCGACCCCAGTCACACCACCTCCCCCTGACCCTGCCTGCGGTCGATGGACTCGCCCTGTCAGACCCTCGCTCTCATTAACCGCTCCCTGGGAAAGGTTCGAGTTCACGGGTGAACGGGTTTCCTCCGCCCCTGCGTGGGTTGCGTTACCCGTGGATTTGTTGAGTTCGGACCTCCCTTTATTGAGTTGGGAATCTCCGAATATTGTTCATTTAAGCACCACTGTAGCGCTGGAAGCTGGTGCTATCGCCACTCACAGCGCCAACCTTGAAAGGAGTGAAACCTCCAGTCACGCAGCACAGAGGCCAAGCTGCTTCGAAACATTGGATCCAGCCTTGGGGAAGAACGGATCCCCGATGTTAGGCATCATTTATATTGAGTTCTGTCCTGTGGTGCAACTTCGGTTTGGTGGGTGTTTGCAGTTAGCACGTGTCTTGGTTGCTCGCCGAGGTGCCTGTGTTCTCATGTCTATGCCACACAGCCCATGGGCCTGTGTTCTCATGTCTATGCCACACAGCCCATGGGCCCCACCCTGATCCAGTTAACACCCCTCCACAAAAGGCCAACTGGAATTTTACCCGGGTTGCTAATTTCTGTGCTAGTTATGCTACCAGCACTGCTCTGGCGATTACAAGATGACGGGGGTTTGCCGCGCCAAATACTACAGCATTGCATGAACCCTGCACTGCTGATGGATTACTTCAATTACCGTCCCTAAATCACCCAATTAATTGTGCCCTGGTGTTGGTACGTGCTTCCAGCGACACGTGCAGTCGGATTCTGAGTGTTTACCACTGGGTGTGTGACTTCCTCCCTGCGATGGGGTCTTGTGCATTCACTCTCACGTGCACCAGGTTAGTTTGCATGTTTTTTTCCCCTTGTGGGTGCGAGGCCTCCTCTTTCCGAGGGGTGAGGCCTCTCTCACCTGGACGGACTCAAAGGGTGAGGAGAGAGGTCCATTCTTATGAGCATCCAGCTCCCGTCTGTGTATCCCTGGGCACCCCACTTCATCGTGAGGAATGGGTGCTACTACTTCTGTCGGCCGACGTTTGCGTGTTAATTTGGGGTGTGCCTCCTCGCTGCCAGGGGCGCTGGCAGCCTGACAGGACTTGAGGTGTTGTTAATCCGTGGGAGCATGACATCCTCTCTGCGTAGGGTGGTGGCAGTCTGAGGTGTAGCCAGACGGCTGTCATGTGTTCACCCCTGGGAGCACCACCTCATCCTCTGTGTAGGGTGGTGGCACTCTCGGGTGCAGGCATCTGGCTGTCATGTGTTCACCCAAGGGAGCACCCCATCATTCTCTCTGTAGGGTGGTGGCACTCTGAGGTGTTCACTGTGCGCGCGGAGCCTCCCCCGTCGAGGTCTGCTTGGTACTCACTGGCCTGCAGTCTGCTGTAGTTTGTTTACCTCACTCTCAGCCAGCTCCCCTGGGCACTCACGGGCAGCCCACCAGCCAGTGTTTGCGCCGACCTCACCCCACTGGCACCTGTTTGTTGTCTACCAATGCCCACCAAGTTGTACGCAGAACACCACACTGGGATGCGCTTATCTCAGACTCGCGCCAGATCACCAACCAGCCGCGCGCATCGAAAACGAAGAACCCCAGAGGGAAAGAAGCTTTGAAGGGTGAGAGTGCCCCAACCCACCCACAGTAGGGAGAAGGCCTAATGCGTCCAGTGGACGCATGTCCAAACACCCACACGACGCCGGGATCAGATTCAGAAGAAACAGGTGGTAGGTAAAGGGGGGACTCTCTCAGGGCTGGGCCTCAGAACTCAGTGATTCCTTGACAGGAAGGAGAGACCTGGACCGCTCAGTGCACGGCACATGCCTTTTAAGTGTTACTCTAGGTTATGGGTCACTCATTCTACCTCCATATTTATCTGACCATCAGCAATGCAGAGCGAGGCCTAGAACTACGGGAGGGCCGTCAGAGTCCACTCCTCCGCCCACCCGAGATCCCCTGCTCGCTGAACTTCTACACCACGTATACATATGTTTTTTGCTGATATCAGTAACGTACTTCTTCTTCACAATGTTTCGCAGCAATGAACAGGCGATTATAACACACATCCAGCTGAACTGACATTCTCACAGCGAAAACAAGCTGGTGGAACTTCGAGAGTTTGTGGACACTGGACAGGCACTGCAGCTAGTAAATAAATAACACAAACTGCCCTGTGTTGGCAGAATAAAACACAGACACACCCACACAGACAGGCACACACCACACATACGAAGCAAAGATACACAGGATATACACACGTGGGTAAACAGACACACACACCAAGCAAAGATAAACACAAGGGGGAAAACAGACGCGTGAATACACGAAGCAAATACACACAGACGAGGAAACAGACGCACACATACGAAGCAAAGACACATGAGAAAAGACAGACACACGAAGCAAAATCACACCCGGGGAAACAGACACACACAAAGCAAATATACACGCACACAACCACACACGCGCGGGAAGCAAGGAGACACACAACGGGAAACAGACACACACACACAAAGCAAAGACCACACATACAGGGAACAGACACACGCACACACACATACACACGAAGCAAAGACACACAAGAAACACATACACGGGGAAACACACACCTATACACACATCAAACAAATATACACAAACGCAGGGAAATGGACACGTGTGCACACACAAAGCAAAGAAACACACACTAGTGGAAACAGGAGCACACATAAGAAGCAAAGACACACACGGGGAAAAAGAAACACACACACACACAGGACACACAACCACACACGCAGGAAGCAAAAAGAAACACACAAGGGGAAACATACACACAGGGAAGCAGAAACACACATGAAGCAAAGATACACATGCAGAAGACACCCACAACCACACGCGTGTGAAGCAAGGACAACACAAGGGGAAACAGACACAAAGAGGTAGAAATGGGGAAACACACTTGGAGCCTCTCCTTGTTGTAATTACTGCTCGCTGAGGTCTATGACTGGAAGGATTAGGGGCCTTTTGCATCTGGGCAGGCAGTATGCACACCAAGGCTGCCAATAACGCCCTGTGAAATCAGGGCACGCAACAAGCTGCACCCGCACACAGCAATATCACCCCACACGGAGCCCAGCCGCTGCCCTGCCCCCTCCGCACACACGCGCCTTGGCCTCTAATGTATGCGTCGGGGATGCAGACACATGCGCTGTATTTTGATAACAGAAATGGGTGACAGTGGCGTT
This sequence comes from Calotriton arnoldi, assembly GCA_963921515.1. Lineage (NCBI taxonomy): Eukaryota > Metazoa > Chordata > Amphibia > Caudata > Salamandridae > Calotriton > Calotriton arnoldi. Next base: position 268,383 of record CAWUFW010011963.1, on the reverse strand, counting down.
TATTGATGTCTGCACTGGGCTGGGCTCTGCATAATTCATCCCAAACATGCAACCTGCACAGAACAGAAGGACTTATGAGCAGGCACAGAATGATTTGGTGGCGCGAGGAGGCCTGCATCCTTGCTAGACATCGTTTGAGTAAAACTGTTCATGCAAATCGGGGCAGGCCAGAAGCCTTGAAAGCAGACGTGCAAATAAAGCACCCAAAAAGGGCAAAGAGGGGGGGGTGACTGTAGGGGGATGGGAGAGATGGGGAGATTTACAGATAGATGACGAGGGGGAAGAGAGGACGACGGGGGGGGTATATAGTTAGATAAATAACCAGCTAGTTAATACGTACAGACGAACGGACGGATAGCCTATAGGAGGGAGGACCGACTGAAGGACGGAATAAAGAATATGAAGTAAACAGATCCTTGGAGACAAAGTCAAAGGAAAGCAAAGAGAACAGAGAGAGAGAACGCATCTGTAACCAAAATGTCATGCCTGTGATGTGTAATAGACTGAACTGAATGTAATTGATAACATAAGAGAGACAGAATAGATTGATAAATAAAGCAAGAGAGTCCTCCTTATGTGTGGTATGATCCATAGAGGGAAGGCCAGAACCTTCCTGTTAGGCAGAACATGTATTCATGATTTAAAGAAGTGTAGTCTGGGTGTGCTGAGAGGGCATGTACAGAGCGGTAAGTTCCTGTATACCCAAGCAATGTGCATCCAACCGGTCACTTGAGAATGAACAGTGACAGAAGCAGCTGGGTTACTGACGGAATGTAAATGGAGGGCACATAGGGTGGGTGTTTGTCTTCACTCAAAGGATTGAAACGTGGTTGGCGCACTAGCAAAGCTGGGTACCAGTAGAAAACATTTGAGGGTTAATGAGATGGTGGTATCCAGAGGTCAAATAAGGTGTCAGAGACACAGAGGTATGAGGATGCTGGTCCCACAGTGAGGGGTGGTCAAAAGTCCCTGCTAACGATTTTTGTCCAACCGTGACCAAATGTTGTGCAGCCTGGCTCCCCCTGTAAATTTTCCCCAGTATTTCTCTATCCTGCAGATGAATGACGAAAGCTTCCCTATGTTTTTCTTGGCCTCTCAACCCCAAAGGAGTGCCTGACATTTCTGGCTTAAGGATACTCCCAAAGGGTGCCCTACTGACATTCTCTGAAAAACCTCACTAACCATGCATATTTATGCACCAAACATGGCAAATCCTTACACCTGCAAAGCATCATATCACACTTGTCAGCTTTGAAGTGGTGTAAGTGTTTTTATTTGAGGGAGATATTCATCTCTGCTTCCTCTCCCATCTGAGGACTATGAAGCTGCTATTCCTCTCTCACACGTCCCTTCAAAGAGACTAGTGACACACTCACTCAATCACCCAGCAAACATGTATGCTCTGGCACTTTCATCTTGCTGTTTACCTTCCAAACATTCCCCCTTTTCCACAAATACAGGCCAGCCATTCCTCATTACTCATTCACTCAGTCATCTCAGTCCTCCACTCCATATGCACTGCAAGACCAACATGAACAAGAGCTATGTCAGCAAGCAGAAGAAAAGCCTTGGTGTGCTCTTATTTTCATACTGTTGCCCTCTAGTAATGCTACATGGCAATTGCAGCATAATAATTGGACTGAAAAGAGGGCTGTCCTATGCAAATAATGTCCTCCCATGCTTACTTTCTTCTGAGACGGTGGACGGCTTGCGCTGTGATACATCCTCCAACATTTGCTCTTCATCCGAATTCAAAAGCAGCATATCTTCGGCTAAGGATTTTGCCACTCGAAGGTTGCACATGGGGACATCACCCTCATTTAGCAGGGTCCAAAATTGACTGCAGTCATCCTTTATACAGAACATAGGCGTTCGAGGACATTCTTCAAAGGACGGAAGGGGGTGTTTAAAGCCCCAGCCCCAGCCCCAGCCCCAGCCCCAGCCCCAGCCCCAGCCCCAGCCCCAGCCCCAGCCCCAGCCCCAGCCCCAGGCCCCAGCCCAGCCCAGCCCAGCCCAGCCCAGCCCCATGCTGTACTGTGATGCTCCATCCCTTCACCTGCTGTAGGTGGCATGATTCAGACCGCCTGAAGCAAAAGCCTGACTCTGTCCTTGTCTGCCTCTTGAAGAAAACAACCTTTCTAGCTTCTTATTGCACCTAATAAAGGAAGTTTCACTTGCCTCAAACTTTACCCATCATTTCATTAGCCATAGCTCATACTGCAGCTTTATTCATAGCCAACCTCACAGGCACCAAACCCCTGATTTCAGAGACCAGCTCACACCAAAATGAAAAATCACCACCATCCAACCTAATTTACAATCAGTGTAGCACCTTCCTTGCATTCTTGTGCTCAGTTATAAGCCCGAGGCCACATTTGCGCGCTACAATACACCGAATTTCAAGGACAAAGAATGAATACATTGATAAAGGAAGATAAGGCTTTGTCTCTATTGCACCTACTTGAGAAAAAGGGGGTTGGTAGAAGGTCATGAGGGGAAAGATTTGTTATTTTGGGGCGCACAAAACTAAATAGAGGGGCCACTTTTCTCTTCTGTTTTTCCAAGTGGAAATACATTTAGGAAATGAAAATAAAAGCACCATATGAACATTTACCATCTTGGCATACTTTGAAAGCAGTGGCAGGATTCAAACCCTTGTCTTGTATGAGCCTGTGCCATCAGAGGGACAAGACTTACCATTGAGCTATAGCTCCTTAGTGTTTTAGACCCTTGCAGTAGTAACTATAAGCAACATACAGGCCCTGGTGTCATTGCCTGTGGATTCCATTACACATGAAAAGGATGACCATGATATAGGGACGATGTGATAAGATACTAAAAGGGAAGCCAGTGTGGTCCAGTGGGTAAGTTCCTGACTTCCACCCAGACAACCACGGTTCAAATCCCGGGATCGGCACCAGGTGATGGATGATGGCGCAGCAGAGGTAAGTTGGAAGTGGGTTTGCCTGGTAAGAAAAATGTGTGTGTGCGAGTGCGTGTGTGTGTGCGAGTGCAGTGTTAGAGTGTAGTCATGCCTGGCGAATGGTGATTGCAGAGTGGTTGGTGGTAAGTAGCATGTCTCTGGTGAGAGCAAACGGTGGGCTCAGTAACAGGAGTTGGAGTGTTGGGTGGGTGGACTCAGGGGATAGGTGTAGAAGGAGTGCGTAGGTGGGTTGTTGTATTCCTCTTAGGGTGTCCATAAACGGGCTTTCCAGAATCATGTCCTTAAATAGGCACAATTTGCCCTGCCCTTATATAGGCATAAAATCCCATTCCTTATTTAGGCATTAAACCGTGCACTCCAAATACAGGCATGGTCTCCGACATCCGTCCACCCTAACGTCACAACGAGTTCGTGAAGAACAGACCCTTAGGCTGCGGGAGTTTCCCTAGCCCAGGACTATTGATTTCTTCAAGGACTCATCTATTATGCATGAACCATTATTCCTAAGGGGTTCATTCATGACGTCTTCCGCTGTCCGACTAACGACAATGCTAACATTCTGAGGTAATTCTCAGGTATAAATAGACCTTCCCTAGCGCCTGTAAATCAGAGGAGACCTCGACTTCAGAGGAGCCCGTTTCCCGGCCTGACGCACTGAGAAGACGCTGTCATCCCTGCACGCAGAGAGTCCAGCTTCCAGTGATCTAACTTCCCTTGCGGGGTGTTGGAGTTTGAGTCTGACAAGAGATTCCTACCTCTCTCATTCTTCAGGTATGGAGCTGACTAGAACCTAGAGGGACTCTTGGCATACTTGACATACTAGGCATACTGGGCTTAAAATACTCTTAGTATACCATAGTAAGGAATACTTCACCTACTTCATACCTCTCCCTATACCTAGGACAGGTTAGGTACATTGGGGTAGAACTAGGTTAGAAACACATCGTATGAGTACTCGCATTTTTAGTCTATGTTATTTATGTAAATGCATATATGCTAAAAAGATAATGCTATCGCAGTATTATTTATTTCTACTGCTCACACTGTACATTATTTATCTGGCATACTGTCTTGTGATCGTAACAGCACATTTTACTTACACCAGAAACAAGACTGTTCAATAAATCTTTTATTGAAACGCCCGTCTATTCTTTCTGTGTAACTTTGAGGAAAACTAAGCATGCACGACTGAGCTGAGTGAAATAGTTATCTATTGTTTCCACGACTCTGGGACACGTTCTGATTCTAAAGGGAAACAAAGTGGTCATGTTTTGCGGCTGCCAGAAACTACTCCCTTCTTGTCGTCAAGGAGTTTCTAGTGGCCTCTGAGCTAGCTGGCACAAGTAATTAAGTTTAATATACTCGATAGGGACATACCGACCTCAGTCCTATGTCAAACCTATAGGATATATTATTCCAATGCGCAGAGCCTATTAGGGAAATAGGAGCTACACTACATGGCGCCCAACGGTTTGGTAAGGCGGTAATTCAACGTTAGATACTGAGTAACTCAGCCGTGCTTTTCTCTCAGAGACCCCTACCCATATACTCCAAAAGACGTCTGGAGTGGGCAGGGTAAAGTATCCACCAAGGCTACATAGGGCAGTACCCTATATATTAGCTGTTTGGTTTGCTCAACGTTGAAGGATACAGTGTTCCAAAAATATTGTGCACCTTATCTTTGTTTCCTTGAAAATTGTTCTACATTTTTCAAACAACAAAATGCCTGGCTCCGACACTGAGACCGGAAACGGTGGAGCTACGGATCAGCCAGCTGTAACAGCTTATAACATTACAGGTTTTATTGAAACCGAGGAGGGTGTTATAGACATCACTCCAAACTTAAGAAGAGCCATCACTCTAAAACTTATAAAACATGGCCTACCACCAAGAGGAGGTAGAGCAGTTTTCGTGATAGAGGCACATGAATCCTTTCAGACAGAGGTATTCTATTCATGGGTAATATTTCCTGAATCCAATCCAGTAACACACATGTTTCACTTCTACAAAGAAGATGATCCACCAGAGGAATACATTCCTTTCGAGGATATTGAAATTCCATTAACATACGAAGAGCATCAGCTCTGGTTTAAAGGCGCCCTAAAACATCACAGAAACATTACCAGGCTCGGTCCACTAGGTAGACCAGGAGCAACATGGCCGATTCTAGCCGGCTACACACCTCATCCTGAACTTGATATAATGTCAGATGAGGAACTACTTACTCAACTCACAGAGTTAATAAAAATCTACAGACAATTGGTTCAATATGTCATGCGGACTTTCACAGTCCAACCACCATTAACACTTCCAACTCAAACCCCTCACCAGGGGAACACTCTAAAAATTACACCACAGACTCTATACGCAGTCATGGGTAAAATGCCCACAAAACGTGAGCAAATTCCATTCTGGATAGCTCAAAAAATTATTCAAATCGAAGCAGTATTTCCAAATACTAGCCCGCATGAGAAACACAGAATACTGACAATCAGTTTACCGATGGGGATCACACCACAACTGGAAGTCTGCACCACCTGGGGCTCAGTCTTTGCTGCCATCTATACTAAAACACACGGCATTCCGTCAATTGCGGTAATACCTGATGTCCTGAAACAAATTCAAAATGAATACGGGGCAGAGCCTGCTCTAAATTTGGGTATGAAATTACTGAAAAATTTCGACCAGGTCTCAACAATAATATTATCTAATATTAAAGGGGAGGCAGCAGCAGTGGCGATCCGCCAAAAGTTAAGGGAATTTGATGTTACAGAACATCAAACAGAGCTACCCAGAATAATAGAACAATCTTATGTAGAATTAGGCAGAGATAGTTTGGGTGGAAGACCAGTGAAGCCGAAGCTATCTGAAAGTCCTGAGAAGGACTCAATTAAACAAACTCCTACATTTTCTAAAAAGAAGTGGGAGACTAATAAACAAAATTCAAATGAGAAACGTTCTCAATCCCGAGGTAGGTCTCCTCAAAAGGAGCCCTCTGAAAGGAGGTATAACCTCAGGAATAGGGATAATTTGAGAAAACCTGACAGGTATCAAGATACTGATACACGTTCCTCTCGTCCCTTTCAGATCTCATCACAGACTTTGGAAAGAAGAGGACGAACAGAACATAGAGAAGAACGCGTGAAATCAAAAGACGAAAAACACGCTCCAAAAACTAAAGCAAAACCTCAATTCTCCAAAAAGAAAGTAGCAGGTCTAAAGATCAGACATGCCGAGAATACTGAGAACACAACTCAAGAATGGAGAATGGGCTCAGACAATGCTGGACAGTGCAGCAGAAGTCACAATAGCTCGCCAGAACCTGAAGGAACTTCTGGAGATAGTGGACTTGAATGAGTACATTACAGTAGAGACTGTAGACACTAGGGTTAGTACTCCACAAAAGTTATATGACATAACACTCCGGATGGAGGAAGACAAACCTAGACAGGTGAAAGCACTTTTTGGGAAATACTATCAAAGGGCTATGACATACTTCTAGCAGAAAAGGACTGGCCACCACAATTTGTCAGGGAGTGCCCACATGGCGAGGACATTATTATGCCTGCCTTCTCCAGCCATATACCAATGCACCTAAGATATACATATGCCAGGAAATGGGCAGTGGCCCAGGCCCCAGCATTATATAAAAATCATGTAGGATGGGATGAGGACTCACCTCACCATAAAATACATCTGAAACATGAACCAACTGCACAACGGCAGTACCCAATAAAGCAAGAAGCTAAAAAACAGGTCAGGGAGATCTTAGATCAACTTGAATACCAAGGGGTGATTGAAACATGCACCTCCTCAATGAACAATCCTTTGTTTCCTGTCTCCAAACCAGACAACACATATCGTCTAGTTTTTGATTACAGACACTTAAACACTTGTTCTAAAACGTTTGCAGTGCAAAATGCACATAGCACAGCATTAATGAATAACATTGTGCGTAAAAAATATAAAACAACATTAGACATCTCAAATGGTTTCTTTTGTCAAAACATAGCACCTGAAAGCAGGTACTTAACAGCATTCTCCATAATGGGGACCCAGCGTCACTTTTGTCGTCTCCCACAAGGGTTCAAGAACAGCCCAGGTTTATTCTCAGCAAGGGTAGCGGAGTTATCACAAATTTATGACAATGAGGCATTGTCCTATGTCGATGACATCTATCTGACAGACGATGACCTGGACAAACACTTGAACAGGGTGAGCACCATTATACTGGGTTTCGCCTCTGAGGGCTACAAGTTCAACTTTAAAAAGTCCCGAATTGCTCATCTAATGTCCTATTTTTAGGATATGAGCTTTCAAGCGAAGGCAAGAGCTTGGCAGCTAACTTTCTAGAAAAGTGTGCGCTGCCCCAACCTCCAAAAACGCAAAAAAACTTACAATCTATCCTGGGTTTCCTCAATTTTGGAAGAACATACATTCTATATTACGCAGAAAGGGTTAAACCTCTCTACGCATTAATCAAACCTGATTTTTCAATCAAAAACTGGACACAGGAACACACAGAAATCGTGCGTTCACTCCAGGCTAACATGTTAGCAACAAATCACTTACAAACACGTGTAAGTCAAAGAAATTTGGTGATCCGAATAATTTCGGGTCAATGCGGATTCACCTGCTTAACCTTCAATGAGGGTGAGAAAATACCAATCGCATACAAATCCCATTTGTACACACAAGCGGAAATGCGCTTCAGTTCAACTGAAAAAATTCTAACAGCAGTTCAAACCGCTGTAGCAAAAGAAAGAGCCTTAGCCCAAGGGAAACACATTATTGTTGTAACCCCGGTACCAGCTTTAGAAGCGGTCACGAAAGCAAGCATTCCAAATGCTAAAGCATTACATCCAAGATGGATACAATGGGTTAATTCTCTTGCTGCAACAGATGTTGAATATGTTTTTGATCCAGATTTAAAAACACAAGCATTCCTGCAATATGAACAAGAATGTCCTCTGCCCACTGAGATTCTGCCTCTCGATCAGTACGAATTCATAATTTACACTGACGGATCCGCACAGCCCGCAACAGGGAGTAAGCAAGCTTACAGTGCAGCGTGTGCTATCGTTAAAGGTCGCATGCGAAATGGCATCTTCAGACCTATGGTCACAAAAACTCAATCTCTAGGAGATTGTACAGCTCAGCGAGCTGAACTACAAGCATTCAAACTGGCACTTGAGAGTACAGATCAAGAATTCCCCACACTGATAGTGTGCGATTCCTTTTACTGTGTTCAGTCGTATAATGACTATATACGAAACTGGCTTGAAAATGGTTTCAAAGATGCGAAAGGTGGCACAATAAAGCATAAAATGCTTTGGGAACAAGTAGTTCAGTTGAAAAACGAACTACCAAAGGCTCACGTGATCCACACACTGAGTCATCAACGTGATGGCGTTCACGTTGCAGGGAATTCATTGGCTGATGAAGCCGCAAAGGGGGCTGTTCTGACGGCTTCCGTAGCTGCGATCACTCGTTCAAAAACAAAAATAGACGGTGAGATAATGTTGGCTGTCAATGCTTCAAGCAAAGGCAGCAGTGCAGCTTTACCAAAAAAGTTTCCACTCAAGTACTCTTATGTAATTGATGCGAACAACGTTCCTTTTGCTCGAAACCCTGGAGTGGGGGATAGGATAATTCCAAACAAGGAACGCAGATTAGGACTAATCCTAGCAGCACACGAAGGGATAGCTTCTGCCCATGCAGGTGTTTCAGCGACAGTATCTTTACTCAAGCAAAGATATTGGTGGCCTGGCATTCGGAAACAAACTAAAAACTATGTTTTAGAATGTGATATTTGCCAACAGATGAAAGTCTCAACAGTGAAACGTCCTGCGCAGACACCCCTGTTAATTTCAGACAAACCATTAGCTTGTGTTTACCTGGACCACTGCGGGCCCTTGCAAAGGGACGGTAACTATAAATATATCATGGTTGCAGTGGATTCATGCTCTAGGTTCCTATGGATATGGCCACAGCGCTCGGCTGACGCTCGAACTGTTATAAAAGATTTGCGAGTCTTTATCGGCACATACGCAATAGGCATGCTACATTCTGAGCAGGGTCCTGCATTTAGCTCTCGGGCTTACAAAGAAGCCATGGCCAGTCTGGGCGTTGCATTGCGGTACTCCTCTCCATTCCATCCTGAGTGAAATTCGGTTGTGGAAAGGAAAAACCGGGACATAAAGCAGTCTATAACAGCTAGGGTATTAGGTTCGGGTGATGGGTGGGTCAAACACCTAAATGGGGTACAACGCTCATTGAACAATCTGCCAAGAAGTTCTCTAGGGGGGGTCACTCCATATGAGGTCCTATTTGGTACAAGAATGTGGGTACCAGACCTTGAACACGTAGGCACAGTGGTGGAAATTAAACCGTTTGATATCAAAGTTCGTTTGGCTGTTTTACAGGAACTGAATGAATTAAGAACGAAACAAAGCAACGTATTCCTACAGCCAACCACCACTGAGGAAAAATCGGCGGTCCCAGCAAGGCCTGTCTGGATTCCAAAAGTTGGGGATCTAGTCAGAGAAAAGATTGCGGACAAGAAGGAATTTGGACCTTCTTACAGACAAACAGTACCTGTCCTAGCAATTCAAGGAACAAGAACAGTACTTCTGCCGCCCCTTGCTGGAAGAAAGGAGAAAAGATTTGTGTCCATCGACCTCATCAAACCACAGTATGTGGCCAATACTAAACAGTAGGCCTCGTGGACTCCGACCTAGTAGCAGACGCACTCCTCTCGCTACTATCCAAGAGGTTCAGACTGAAAGACTGATAACAATCGAGAATTCAGCTGTAACTGATGGAGGACTAAGCAACAACGCTATGGAACTCATCCCTCTTGACAACCAAGTAACAGTTCGTCCAAATACACCTGTCTACACCAACGTGGCAAGTGATGAACTGGTTCCAGTGATTTCTACAAATCCTGATGCAATTCCAACAATTGACAGAACTGCTTCTGGCTATTTCATTAACTTTGATACGTTCTCAGAAGATCCGAGTGAACCTGAAACGACGCCAGCATCATTCAAACTCAAGCAGCAAGTACAAGACTTTCTTCACTTTCTGAAAAAGACTTATTTGGTCTCTCCATGGATTGAACTCTGGATTACATCTGGACTTTTTGTTTTCCTGCTCTGGCTAGCTTTGGTTACAACTGTGAGCGTGCTTATAAGTGGCAGATACATCCATGTGAACACTGAAGGAAAAGACGTGAACGTACTTTTGAAACCTCATAAATCTTCCCATCGTGAAGCAAGAGACTTGTCATCAGTGTTTAAATATCAAGAGGAGAGAGAGGATTAGAGAACTAGTTCTTATCCCCAAAGTTAGTATATATCATCAAAAGGGACTAGGTTGAAGGTATGTGGTAACGCAACATTGTATGATCTTTGTAAAAAGAAAACGATTTTTCTTTTTTGAAAAGCCCTCACCCACCAACCTAGTTGGTGGCATGCTTCATCATCGGGCCCACCTGGTGACACCGAGTGTGTACCTGGTGTGCTTCAATGCCTGATTTACAGCGGAGCAGGTATCTTAACTGAGTGTGCAGTGAGGTGATGTGAAAGTGAATTTAAAAACTGTACAGTGGTCCCATTACCCACAGGGTTTGTTTTAATGTTTGGGCCTCTGGCAGTAATAAAAACAAGGCAATGGATTTGCGTGGAGTGATAGTGAAGAACTCCTACATCCAAAAACGGTCTACATGTTTCAGCCAGGCCTTAGGTGTACAGTGGCTTTCCTCAGGACCCAAAAATATGTGAGTTGTGAGATCTAAAACTGGGTTTGTATATTAGACCAAAGATGTGTGGCACGCTCTAAGGTGCACTATGTGTAAGGGGGGGAATTCCCTCTTAAGGCATTCCTGTAAAGCAAGCACATAAAACAAAACATACAAACAAACATACAATTGTACTGCGAAATTAGGCAGGGTTGCATTTAGTCACGTGCAGAAATATACTGGTGTGGTGACCGTCAAGAACGCGGCAAAAAGCGGCAGTGAAATGCCAAACTGACGGCAATGTGTGGCGAATACCGGTATATGCGCTATAGTGAAAGAGTTGTACATGTGGATAAATGAAATTGCTTAAATAGAGGCCTTTCTTACACTTGCGATTAGCGGAAGTGCCTCATGAGAATCCGGCAGGGGTTCTAGCTGATAGATAAAACCTGGGGAGAAAAAACGAAGGACGGCGAAATGGCCGCGGTAAAGCGCAGGAAAGAGAGGCTTACCGTTGGAAATAGTAGAAGAGCAGCTCCCCGTAGCCCTACTTACTGCATTACAGCTCTGGACCCGCATGAAGACCTAGTTGGCTGTCTTGGATCTCCGATGATGTGTGGCCCGGGTCTGGAAGGCGCTTATATATCCCCCGCAATTAGCGGAAGAAGCAGGTGTGCTCGAGTTTAGTCTGTGAATGAGAGAAAGGGAGGGGGGGCAACATAGAAAACAGACTAAAGGAGGCCCTCAGATGTAACTTAGGCCCTATCGGATGACGCAGGGCGTGTGTGCCTGGTAGTCAAGGTAACTGACAACGCGTCCGGGGGGTGGGCATGGCCAAATTTGTGGTGACGCGGCTCGTCTTTCGCCCAATAATTATTTAGTGGGAAATCCGGTTACTAAACAAAATTTCGAATTAGAATTATTCGTGATTAAGCCCCTATGCAGTTGGGACAACAGCACTGACAGAGGATAAAGCGCTGGCCGGGATTTGTAAGCGTGGACCACCACGTGTATCCGGTCCACTATGTTTCTGTACTGTGTCTATAGGAAGTACATCTTAGATAGACGGTATATGCCACACATTGCCGTCAGTTCGGCATTTCACCGCCGCTTTTTGCCGCGTTCTTGACGGTCACCACACCAGTATATTTCTGCACGTGACTAAATGCAACCCTGCCTAATTTCGCAGTACAATTGTATGTTTGTTTGTATGTTTCGTTTTATGTGCTTGCTTTACAGGAATGCCTTAAGAGGAATTCCCCCTTACACATAGTGCACCTTAGAGCGTGCCACACATCTTTGGTCTAATATACAAACCCAGTTTTAGATCTCACAACTCACATATTTTTAGGTCCTGAGGAAAGCCAGTATACACCTAAGGCCTGGCTGAAACATGTAGACCGTTTTGGATGTAGGAGTTCTTAACTATCACTCCACGCACATCCATTGCCTTGTTTTTATTACTGCCAGAGGCCCAAACATTAAAACAAACCCTGTGGGTAATGGGACCACTGTACAGTTTTTAAATTCACTTTCACATCACCTCACTGCACACTCAGTTAAGATACCTGCTCCGCTGTAAATCAGGCGTTGAAGCACACCAGGGACACACTCGGTGTCACCAGGTGGGCCCGATGATGAAGCATGCCACCAACTAGGTTGGTGGGTGAGGGCTTTTCAAAAAAGAAAACACCTTTTTCTTTTTACAAAGATCATACAATGTTGCGTTACCACATACCTTCAGCCTAGTCCCTTTTGATGATATATACTTGTCATCAGTGAACATCACAGCCGTTCCTATACAGGATGGTATAGTGTGGGACAGAATAGATTTTGATATTTTCGGCCCGGCGGAACAATTGAACATTCCACATTTGTTTAAAATTTCACTAAGTGATCTAAATAAGTCCAGTACCTATTCAGATGATTGGGACTTTGAAACTGTTAATGACATAATGTTTGACTTAGAAAAATCTGCTGCATTTTCTAAAAATTAATATTTAGAGGGTTCATCAGACTATGAACAACTCTATTGTTACAACCACTATGGTCATCATTATTTGCATAAATCTGCATATCCAAGAAATGTGTTTATGTTTAACCAATGGGAGCATTGTCCTACACCACCAAAAGGTAGTTCAAAAACATTTGCTAACAAGTTTCCATATTTTTCAGGTTACAATACATCTGACCCAGAAACGTTTAACTATAAAAATGTAAACAAAACGGGGCTGAAAATTATGTTAACTAATACGAAACAGATTTACTCTGCAGCATTTATTGCCCAACTGTCTAGACAGGGATTCGACTTATGGAAAGACACAATAGACACAAAAACTGTGTGGGGTACTAAAGAATGGCAAGTACAGGGTATAGAAGCTTTATTTAGAGCCTGTATCATCCCTGAACAAATAATGTTTTTGAATGAAACATCCAACAAACATCTTGTCTTGGATTAGCCAAGATCAAAGAGATGAAAACACCTTCTGTACCAACACCTGCCAGTGATAACGATACACAGGCAGTGGTGACAGTTGACAATAGATCAACAGATCTAATCCTGATTGGAAAAAATGGTTGATCTGGCCCACAGACACGAATAACTGTCAGGAAAGATTCCTGAATAAAACTCAGGGCTTTACTATTCATAGGCTAGACCCAAGATATGTCCAAAGACAGCATCCTGGGGTAGTAACAACATACAGTGTAGGAAAATTATGCCTCGATTTGCTGCATAAGTCTACACTACAGGATGTGAAACAACACTTATCCTTACTTAAAGAAGACGCATATCTTAGGGAATTCTTGCTTGGACCAAGAAAACCGCGTCAAAAACGTTTCATATATGCCGGCATTTATGCTGCCTATAATGAAGCATGGAAAGTGTCACAGATGGAGGCTGCAGAACGAATACGTGAACTTGATCGTATTAATTTAGAGAAAACACTCTCTGTGGTCGACAATGGGTTAACAACTTTGTCCTCCAGAATATATTCATTGGATGGCATTGTATCCTCTGCTATCGACATACTAGAACAAGATTTGGCGATGTTACAACAAGGTCAGTCTCAATTACGTTCTATTGTGTTATTAAGCTGGACGCTGCAATCTTTGCGAGCGGGCTATTTGCCTTGGCGTTTTATCAACACGTCAGCTCTGTTTGCAGAATACAATCTAACTGATAAACAGATCGAATTGGCACAAAGAGAAGCAAGGTATACAGTGCTGAGCATTGAAAAACTAGAAAAGTTACCATTCACAGTGGCAGAAAAACCAGCTACAGAATGGCTTATTCATGGCAAAATAACATTACCTGTGACTACTTTTCAGTTTCAGTATTGCCTCAGACAAATGCAAGCAGGCAAATATGAAAGGTTGGGTAAGGAATACATTAAGACATCTTGGGATTTACCGTATACATATAGATGTTGGAGTGGGGATCGTGAAGTGTTTTTGAGCGTACACACTGTAAACATGCACTGAGCGGTTCACTTATATGTCAGAACATTTCTTTACACGGGGCTTGTAATGGTTCTGTGGCAAATTTGTCTTGCCATCAGCAGGGTACACCAGCTGCTGTGATTAATCCAACGTTTGGACAACTTTCTAATGGGAGTTACCTCATGTTGAATGATCAGAGTTGCTGCGGAATGTTGCCAGGCATCCCATATCTAGTAACGGTCAACTCCAGGGTCACTTGCTGTATGCAAGTATTGTTTGCCCCAATAGACACAGTCAGGGAGTCGCCTCTATGGCCTTCGCTGAACGTCTCTTTTATAAGATTTGATACTTTGAGCAGAATGAAAGCCATGCTTTTACAGCAAACAGTGCCTTTGACCTCGGCCACGGAAACCTATGATCTACAAGTAGCAAGGACTTCGGCTGAGATACAGACTTTAATACGTACAAACTGCCCTATATATTTCGTAGAAATGATAGGACGTATCTTTAACATGTCTGATACAACCGGAATGGTACATGTATTTAAGAGCATCTGCTCCGGTCTGTTAGCACCTTTCCAGGCAATACTCGGAATCATCCCGAACTTTGCACATTCGGTGTTTGGTTGCATACCATTAATTCTAGCACTTGTTGCCGGAATTCTATTTCTCTTCCTGCTATTGCGCTATGGCCAGCCTATTCGCAGACATCACTCCGAGCGAAATGGAGAAAGCTCTCCTTGAACGAAAGTGCCGTGAGCGAATAGTACAGCTATTGGGCATGACTCGTCTACGGGACCTGAACACCACGTGGTTCCTGTCATTCAGACCAATCTGGCAAGATTGCATCTTACCTGTTCTACGATGCCTGCTATGCGGTGAAGAATGCGTGTTGTACACCTGTCTGACATTTCCATCAGCTACGCCAACGGATGTCGATACTTTGCTGGTCCCAATAACGGCCCATGCTCTGTGTTGTCCCCAGAGGCTACCAATCCTGATGTCAGCATTCATTGAGATCTCACAGACGCTTCCGGCTGCTGCTGAGGTACGAGAAAGAACTACAGGCACACAGGTAACAACGGACGCGAACATTGCTGCGGCAACCTATGCTGGAAGCGATGCTTCCCATCTCTGTGCAGTTAATCTACTACACGAGGTATTCCAACTAACACCAACTACAGTGGATGATGTTTTGTCTATAGAAATAGATGATCTCATGTTTACACCAGACCCGTAAACTGACTCTGATTCAGCATACAGTGTTCCAGAGATGCAGTAACAATTTGGCCTTCATTTTCAAAAAACTTGGAACTCTACCAAATTTGAACTTTTGTCCCATTTTTTCGAACGTAAATGGCACTTCAATCTGCTTAAAGTAGAACTAGCCTTATAGTACAGACTTTGCGGTACTTCCACGGACACTTAGTCATCTTGTGTGTCTAGAACAGTTAATTAATTTTCATGACATGAAATGACTTTGATTTTTGAACAACTTATCGATCATTTTTGTCATATGTAAATATTACTGATTATTTTCATTCCAATTGCATTTAATTTCGAAATGTATGCCTGAAATGAAAAGCATTGCTTAATATGTACAGTACCTTTTGCATTTTTTTATATGTTTTTTAATGCTTTTAAGAAATATTTTTTAATATGCAGTACTACATTTAATGTTTAGCATTTTAAATGTTTAGCATTTTAGTATTATCGTACACACGAAAGTGGAGTGGGTGTTGTATTCCTCTTAGGGTGTCCATAAACGGGCTTTCCAGAATCATGTCCTTATATAGGCACAATTCGCCCTGCCCTTATATAGGCATAAAATCCCAGTCCTTATTTAGGCATTAAACCGTGCACTCCAAATACAGGCATGGTCTCCGACATCCGTCCACCCTAACGTCACAACGAGTTCGTGAAGAACAGACCCTTAGGCTGCGGGAGTTTCCCTAGCCCAGGACTATTGATTTCTTCAAGGACTCATATATTATGTATCAACCATTATTCCTAAGGGGTTCATTCATGACGTCTTCCGCTGTCCGACTAACGTCAATGCTAACATTCTGAGGTAATTCTCAGGTATAAATATACCTTCCCTAGCCCCTGTAAATCAGAGGAGACCTCGACTTCAGAGGAGCCCGTTTCCCGGCCTGACGCACTAGAAGACGCTGTCATCCCTGCACGCAGAGAGTCCAGCTTCCAGTGATCTGACTTCCCTTGCGGGGTGTTGGAGTTCGAGTCTGGCAAGAGATTCCTACCTCTCTCATTCTTCAGGTATGGAGCTGACTAGAACCTAGAGGGACTCTTGGCATACTTGACATACTAGGCATACTGGGCTTAACATACTCTTAGTATACCATAGTAAGGAATACTTCACCTACTTCATACCTCTCCCTATACCTAGGACAGGTTAGGTACATTGGGGTAGAACTAGGTTAGAAACGCATCGTATGAGTACTCGCATTTTTAGTCTATGTTATTTATGTAAATGCATATATGCTAAAAAGATAATGCTATTGCAGTATTATTTATTTCTAGTGCTCACACTGTACATTATTTATCTCGCATACTGTCTTGTGATCGTAACAGCACATTTTACTTACACCAGAAACAAGACTGTTCAATAAATCTTTTATTGAAACGCCCATCTATTCTTTCTGTGTAACTTTGAGGAAAACTAAGCATGCACGACTGAGCTGAGTGAAATAGTTATCTATTGTTTCCACGACTCTGGGACACGTTCTGATTCTAAAGGGAAACAAAGTGGTCATGTTTTGCGGCTGCCAGAAACTACTCCCTTCTTGTCGTCAAGGAGTTTCTAGTGGCCTCTGAGCTAGCTGGCACAAGTAATTAAGTTTAATATACTCGATAGGGACATACCGACCTCAGTCCTATGTCAAACCTATAGGATATATTATTCCAATGCGCAGAGCCTATTAGGGAAATAGGAGCTACACTACAGGGTGGGATACCAGGGACAAAGAAGGAGGTCAGGGAAGAGGAGCCTGGGACAGAGAAGAGGTGTCAGAGTGGGGCCTTATGTGGGCACTCATGCAGTGGTTCCCTAGCCCACATGAGGGGTGATTACATAGGGTGGGGAACCACAATTGTTTTTTACTGCTCCCCCGCTACGCTATCTGATTTGGGGGGGTGGCAGTTGAATTTGTTGGAGCAGTATTAAAAGGGGTTTGGGGGTGCATTATGAATGGTGATGGGGGCACAGAATGACATGCCTTCTGGGTAATTTTGGGGTGGCTACCCATAGTTTTTATTGCTCCCCTCCTCCATTGTGGGGTGCACCACAAAAGGATAGGGCAACAAGGGGGGCTAGGGGGGAAACAGGTTTGTGACAGTTTCTATTACCAACCACAAGGGGGCACCATACAATCCTTCTGCGGTTATGGTATTGAAAGGTACAACAAGGAGAATATGGGGGTATTTTTGCCTGCAGGGCTCCCCAAGATTTTACTGCCACCCTTCCCCTCCGTGCAGCATGGTCTAGGGACGCTTGGGAAATTTCTATTGAAAACAGACAGTATAGGGATTCCCGCTATGAAATCTGAGAGCATAAACATTTGCTAAATAAAGGGTTACAGTGGAGCAGACGAATGAGGAAGGGAAAGGGTACCTGTGGCAATTGGTTGGAAGGGTCATAGCGAATAATCATGGCATGCAAATAGGCAGCAGTGCATGTATTGGCAGTGTCTGTAGAGAGTTTGGTGCGCTCTTCAAATTATTTGTCCTCCTTATGTGTGGTATGATCCATAGAGGGAAGGCCAGAACCTTCCTGTTAGGCAGAACATGTATTCATGATTTAAAGAAGTGTAGTCTGGGTGTGCTGAGAGGGCCTGTACAGAGCGGTAAGTGCCTGTATACCCAAGCAATGTGCATCCAACCGGTCACTTGAGAATGAACAGTGACAGAAGCAGCTGGGTTACTGACGGAATGTAAATGGAGGGCACATAGGGTGGGTGTTTGTCTTCACTCAAAGGATTGAAACGTGGTTGGCGCACTAGCAAAGCTGGGTACCAGGAGAAAACGTTTGATGGTTAATGAGATGGTGGTATCCAGAGGTCAAATAAGGTGTCAGAGACACAGAGGTATGAGGATGCTGGTCCCACAGTGAGGGGTGGTCAAAAGTCCCTGCTAACGATTTCTGTCCAACCGTGACCAAATGTTGTGCAGCCTGGCGCCCCTGTAACTTTTCCCCAGTATCTCTCTATCCTGCAGATGAATGACGCAAGCTTCCCTACGTTTTTCTTGGCCTCTCAACCCCAAAGGAGTGCCTGACATTTCTGGCTTAAGGATACTCCCAAAGGGTGCACTACTGACATTCTCTGAAAAACCTCACTAACCATGCATATTTATGCACCAAACATGGCAAATCCTTACACCTGCAAAGCATCATATCACACTTGTCAGCTTTGAAGTGGTGTAAGTGTTTTTATTTGAGGGAGATATTCATCTCTGCTTCCTCTCCCATCTGAGGACTATGAAGCTGCTATTCCTCTCTCACACGTCCCTTCAAAGAGACTAGTGACACACTCACTCAATCACCCAGCAAACATGTATGCTCTGGCACTTTCATCTTGCTGTTTACCTTCCAAACATTCCCCCTTTTCCACAAATACAGGCCAGCCATTCCTCATTACTCATTCACTCAGTCATCTCAGTCCTCCACTCCATATGCACTGCAAGACCAACATGAACAAGAGCTATGTCAGCAAGCAGAAGAAAAGCCTTGGTGTGATCTTATTTTCATACTGCTGCCCTCTAGTAATGCTACATGGCAATTGCAGCATAATAATTGGACTGAAAAGAGGGCTGTCCTGTGCAAATAATGTCCTCCCATGCTTACTTTCTTCTGAGACGGTGGACGGCTTGCGATGTGATACATCCTCCAACATTTGCTCTTCAGCCGAATTCAAAAGCAGCCTATCTTCGGCTAAGGATTTTGCCACTCGAAGTTTGCACATGGGGACATCACCCTCATTTAGCAGGGTCCCAAATTGCCTGCAGTCATCCTTTATACAGAACATGGGCATTCGAGGACGTTCTTCAAAGGATGGAAGGGGGTGTTTAAAGCCCCAGCCCAACCCAGCCCCATCCTGTACTGTGATGCTCCATCCCTTCACCTGCTGCAGCTGGCATGATTCAGACCACCTGAAGGAAAGGCCTGACTCTGCCCTTGTCTGCCTCTTGAAGAAAACAACCTTTCTAGCTTCTTATTGCACCTAATAAAGGAAGTTTCACTTGCCTCAAACTTTACCCATCATTTCATTAGCCATAGCTCATACTGCAGCTTTATTCATAGCCAACCTCACAGGCACCAAACCCCTGATTTCAGAGACCGGCTCACACCAAAATGAAAAATCACCACCATCCAACCTAATTTACAATCAGTGTAGCACCTTCTTCGCATTCTTGTGCTCAGTTATAAGCCCGAGGCCACATTTGCGCGCTACAATACACCGAATTTCAAGGACAAAGAATAAATACATTGATAAAGAAAGATAAGGCTTTGTCTCTATTGCACCTACTTTAGAAAAAGGGGGGTTGGTAGAAGGTCATGAGGGGAAAGATTTGTTATTTTGGGGTGCACAAAACTAAATAGAGGGGCCACTTTTCTCTTCTGTTTTTCCAAGTGGATATACATTTAGGAAATGAAAATAAAAGCACCATATGAACATTTACCATCTTGGCATACTTTGAAAGCAGTGGCAGGATTCAAACCCTTGTCTTGTATGAGCCTGTGCCATCAGAGGAGCAAGATTTACCATTGAGCTATAGCTCCTTGGTGTTTTAGATCCTTGCAGTAGTAACTATAAGCAACATACAGGCCCTGGTGTCATTGCCTGTGGATTCCATTACACATGAAAAGGATGACCATGATATAGGGACGATTTGATAAGATACTAAAAGGGAAGCCAGTGTGGTCCAGTGAGTAAGTTCCTGACTTCCACCCAGACAACCAGGGTTCAAATCCCGGGATTGGCACCAGGTGACGGATGATGGCGCAGCAGAGATAAGTTGGAAGTGGGTTAGCCTCGTAAGAAAAATGTGTGCGTGTGTGTGCGTGTGTGTGCGTGTGTGTGCGTGTGTGTGCGTGTGTGTGCGCGCGTGTGTGCGTGTGTGTGCGCGCGTGTGTGCGTGTGTGTGCGCGTGTGTGCGTGTGTGTGTGCGTGTGTGTGCGCGCGTGTGTGCGTGTGTGCGCGCGTGTGTGCGTGTGTGCGCGCGTGTGTGCGTGTGTGCGCGCGTGTGTGCGCGCGTGTGTGCGTGTGTGTGTGCGTGTGTGCGCGTGTGTGCGTGTGTGTGCGCGCGTGTGTGCGGGTGTGCGCGCGTGTGTGCGCGTGTGTGCGCGTGTGTGTGTGTGCGCGTGTTTTCAATGGAACGAATGCACCCCTATGCTGCAGAAGACTATAAAGCCCCAGACAACATGTCCGACAACAATTCCAGTGCGGGGACCTCCACAGATGGCTCAGAGTGGGGATGATTCTTACACACCTAGGAGAAACAGGGGACAGAACAGACGCCAAACTCGCCATAGACCAAATGCTTGGCACACACCTTACTATGGCAACCAACCACAATCAGTTCCTTTCCAACCATTTAATCCCAACTTTCATGGGTGGATGAACCCGTATTTCCAAGGACCGCCATCAATGGGACCACCAATGCTACCACAGATGGGCCCGAATTACACACAAAGACCACCTTTTTTAGGAAGAGGCCAGAACAATCAAAGGACAAGACGAAAAGGAGTGACCTGGACGGACCAGGAGCGACAGGTACACACCAGGAGCATGACAGGAACGAAACCCGGAACAAGTGCGACACCCTCATAATCAACCTAACAGACATAACCATAGCTAAAGAACAAGAAAACGTCCTCAACAAAGGACTTGGGTATGTTCCAACACCCCCCCTTGACACCTTCAAGTTACAGTGCAAAATGGCTGAATTTTGCAGGAAGCTGAAATTAAAAGCCTTCTTTAACAATCAAGAAGAACATGTCATGGATGGAGACACGACACTCCGTCGCAAATCCAACTTCTGCCCCATGAACCATCAAATCCCAATCAAAATACTAACTTTCGAACAGGCAGTGATGAAGGAAGTGGATGATTTAAAAGATCACACCAAAAGACCTTTCATGAATATATCGAATGCAGAACAACAGGCATTGGACGAACTACGACAGAATGGAGATCTAGTAATTAAGCCGGCAGACAAGGGTGGAGGAATTGTCCTGCTTAGCAAAGAAAGGTACGACCAACAGTGTTTAGAATTACTCTCAGATGAAAAATTCTATAAAAGGATCACGACAGACCCTACCAAACGATTACAAAGAACAATCGAACTCATGATCAATGAAGCAGAATTGAACGACTGGGTTACAAAAAATGAGGCTGAATTTTTAATAACCAAAACACCAAGAGTACCTTATTTTTATTCTCTTCCCAAGATTCATAAGGAACGGAGACCCCCACCTGGACGACCTATCGTTTCAGGGATCGGTTCAATTCTAGAGCCACTCTCTCAATTCGCGGATCAATACTTAAAACCACTGGTACAACAAACACCAACATATCTAAAGGACACCAGAGACCTGTTGAATCTCCTGAAAGATCAAACATACTCAGAAGAAAGCATGCTACTTGTAGGATTAGACGTAGAAAGTCTTTACACAAGTCTCCCCAACAAAAGACCTTAGATACACTGGAGACTCTACTCTTTAACAAACAATGGGACTTTAAAACACCTAGACATTTCGTCTTGGAATGCTGCAAGTTAGCCTTAACAGAGAACTACTTCGAATATAACAACACCATGTACCAACAATGTCATGGGACTTCCATGGGCAGCACCTTTGCCCCGAGTGTGGCAGGGCTGTACGTCAGCGACTTCGAAGAAACATACATACAAAACATCTCGAACCCCTTTCTACAGAGGATTCTTTTGGAAGCGCTACATAGACGACATTATCCTGATCTGGGAAGGCGACATGGAAAGTCTGAGTAACTTTCATAGATGGATCAACACAAGGGATGAATGGCTGAAGTTCACTTACACAGCTGACAAGACAAAATTGGATTTCCTAGATTTAACCATCTATGTTGAGAATGATACAATCCAAACGAAAACATATTTCAAACCAACTTCAAAGAACAGCTTACTTTCCTACAAAAGCTTTCACCCGCGACACTCAGGGATAACTTCCCTTACACTCAGGGATAACCTCCCTTACAGTCAGTTCCTGCGCCTTAGACGTAACTGTAGTAACATTCAAGACTACAAAAGTCAAGCAAAGGACCTATGCGACAAATTGAGGAACCGTGATTACCCTGAGAAAACCATCAACAGATGCCAAAAGAGGGCTAGAAACCAACCTAGAGAAAGGCTTTTGGAGACAACACAAAAGGAACAAGAAAGGGATGTGGTAACATGTGTAAGTACTTATAATACAGCCTCAAACGATGTCAAAAAGTTTGTTAACAAAAATTGGCGGATCCTGACTTCAGGATCCCTGAATTGGCCAAAACCAAGATTCGCAAATAAAAGAACCAGGAACTTAAAAGATATCCTGGTCCATACCAGACCACCACCACAAATACAAGAGGAACCAACCCCAAGGCTATGGGATAACCCCCCAGTGGTGGGTCATTACCCATGCGGTTCCTGTTCTGTCTGCAATTTGACAACCGCAACAAAAACCATCCAACTTCTGCCGAATTTTAAGTGGACGATCAAATACCACACGAACTGCAACACAACACATGTGATCTATATGATCACGTGTCCCTGTGCCTTACGTTACATAGGGATGACATGTCGGAAAACCAAACAAAGAATATGCGAGCATAAGAGCAACGTCAAGTGCAAAAGAAGCACAACAAAAATGAGCAACCACTTTATAGAAGCAAAACACACCCCCAGTGATTTAAAATAGGTAATTTTGGAAACCTTGGCAACAAAAAATAACAATGCAGAAAAAATACTCTTCGGAAAAGAACAGAGATGGGTGCACCGGCTTCAAACGAACATCCAAGGGCTCAATGATAATATTCTGTGACTGAGCATAGGACATTAAAATATAATCTGTACTTTAGAAAACCACCCTATAAAACTCTTGGGTTGGACAAGTATACGAGAATTGCCTAAGTTGTATACCTTACTGAAGTGATAGAGCTACACTAAGTCTGTTCTTTCCATTTTTTCCTTTCAAAACCGGCTCTTTTCTAATATATCAGAAGCCGAAATCTCGCCCCCCCTTTTTTTAAACCAGAGCCGAATAAATACATTAAGGTAGAGTCAACACAAGGCATTTTTACACTGGGCAGCAGGTATTTATTGCAATAAGAAAAACCTTCCAATTAGAATTTATTCTTTACTATCTATTTTTATTTATAAAAACACTTCTGAACCAACTTGCTAGACCGCTATAACCATTTATTGACATTCCCTCATTAACAATGGAATTAGTCTTTCCTTTATTTCTATCCCCGGCTGTATAAAACATCACAAGCCAGAAGCCAAACACATCCAGGCAACCAGAGGAAGTGTCAGCACAAGTCGACATTCCCTCTTTAACAATGGAATTAGTCTTTCCTTTATTTCTATCCCCGGCTGTATAAAACATCACAAGCCGGAAGCCAAACACATCCAGGCAACCAGAGGAAGTGTCAGCACAAGTCGTACTACACTGCACAGCAGGTATTGAGAAGGAGCCACGAGGACGGAAAGCTGTAAAACCGTAACGTATTTTACTCAACAGAATCTAAATTGCTTTATACTGTTGTCCCTAGCAGGTAACAAGTTCCCTGGTTGCCCGTTGAAATCCACAATTTTAGACTCAAGGTATGAAACCATGCCGTTTTAGAGCTGTTTGATAATACGTAATTCAAATCTAGTCATTAGCATTTATTTAATAAACAGCTAGCGCATGATATACTAATATTTATCGAAAGGTCTGATGAGAATAAGCTGCGGTCATCTATTAAAAACACTGCTATAAGATTGTTTCTACCACAACTTCAGTTAACCTTTCTTTAACACACATTAGTATATCAACAGTAATTACAACAGACCGCCTACCAAGTCGCTTTCTCTGAGGAACACTCGCAACTATAGGTATACTGCACATATGACATCGGGGTCCATACTATCACCAAGAATAAGGTGCAGAACTATTAGACTAACCCAATTTTCTTCTTGTCAATCTTAACATGACACCTCAGGAGTTTAAAGACAAATATATGGTAATATATTTCCATATTGAGCAATGTATGGGAGACAAAAGAGAAAAAAATGTTTCTTAAAACGTTTGCCAGAATTTCACGCAGGAGAGAAAGAATTGCCATTTTTTTTAGTTATTTTTAATGTTCTTCTTTATCATTATTTCTTCTGAGAAAAGACAGCACGCCATTTTTTGAGAAAATGCGCTAAATGATACTTGCATCTTTTTTCTTTTTGTTTCCTCCTTTACTCTGAACAGGTACTACTTGACCGCATGAGAATCGGGTCAATACACCCTGATACATAGAGACCCATACAAAATAAGGTCTCCACCACTTTTCCTTTTTTAGGTCCTGAAGAAAGCCCACTTGACCCACAAGGGCAATCACTGGGGCTGAAACATGTCGACCTTTTTATGGACACTCACAGTGCGTTAGACCACTAACTAGTCTTCCCACGCACGACACAGATTTTAATATATCTCGAACCCAGATTGATTAAATTTTACAAATCGGGGTCTACGAGTTTTTAACATTTTGAGATTCACTTCACTAAAAACACTTTCACCTTTCTTTGATCACTACTGCAATAACCAGTGGTTTTCCTCCGGATGGAGGAAGCATACAAAAACTAACCCTATGATGATGCTGTCACGTTTTTAAGAGCAGGGCGGATAATCAAGATATACCGCTTTTCCGACTTTTGTACGTGAATGAGGGTTTTTATCGGTACACTGCACGAATTTCATAAAACCCTGGTTACTCAGGTCAAGTGATCCATTCTCATTTTGATATCTAATTTACGAATAAGGAAGCTGAATGGATCACAGTTCCTTCTTTCTCCCTCCCCTTGATTTAACATAGCCTTAGCAGCGGACAGCTGTGGGAGCGATTCCTAGCAAATACACCTTATCCACACACACCCCTAAATTAGGAGTGTAATATGGCCGAAAATCTAGGCCTTAGTTATTCTACAGAAGAAATAAATGCAATTCTCTCCCTTCCCTCACTACTACAAGACAAGGATCTAACACAGACCCTAGCGCAAACTAATGACTGGGACGAGCTCTCAGAAATGAAAAAAGAACAAATAAGAACGGCTATCCATGGTATAATAATGACTGAATATCTCTGCGCTAATGCGGCACCCAAAGGACTTTGGGTCAGCAATGCTCCACGCATCTTCCTCCAAGACTTGGTCTTTAGAAAAGACTGGTCAGCGATCTCGTGGAAATGTACTAGGGATTATCTTGTACTAATAATAAAAACGGCCACAAGACTAACGGAAGAACTCACTATCAAAATCCAAGTGAGTGAAGCAAAACTGAGAAACATGGTACATATCACCGTGTACAAAAAAAGACTCGAGGAGATCAACCGGGAAATGAACGAGAGAAGAGAGTATATTACACAGAATAAGATACAGAAACTTGGGAAAGACCTGAAGAGGTTTTCAATGGAACGAATGCACCCCTATGCTGCAGAAGACTATAAAGCCCCAGACAACATGTCCGACAACAATTCCAGTGCGGGGACCTCCACAGATGGCTCAGACTGGAGTGGGGATGATTCTTACACACCTAGGAGAAACAGGGGACAGAACAGACGCCAAACTCGTCGTAGACCAAATGCTTGGCACACACCTTACTATGGCAACCAACCACAATCAGTTCCTTTCCAACCATTTAATCCCAACTTTCATGGGTGGATGAACCCGTATTTCCAAGGACCGCCATCAATGGGACCACCAATGCTACCACAGATGGGCCCGAATTACACACAAAGACCACCTTTTTTAGGAAGAGGCCAGAACAATCAAAGGACAAGACGAAAAGGAGTGACCTGGACGGACCAGGAGCGACAGGTACACACCAGGAGCATGACAGGAACGAAACCCGGAACAAGTGTGACACCCTCATAATCAACCTAACAGACATAACCATAACTAAAGAACAAGAAAACGTCCTCAACAAAGGACTTGGGTATGTTCCAACACCCCCTTGACACCTTCAAGCTACAGTGCAAAATGGCTGAATTTTGCAGGAAGCTGAAATTAAAAGCCTTCTTTAACAATCAAGAAGAACATGTCATGGATGGAGACACGACACTCCGTCGCAAATCCAACTTCTGCCCCATGAACCATCAAATCCCAATCGAAATACTAACTTTCGAACAGGCAGTGATGAAGGAAGTGGATGATTTAAAAGATCACACCAAAAGACCTTTCATGAATATATCGAATGCAGAACAACAGGCATTGGACGAACTACGACAGAATGGAGATCTAGTAATTAAGCCGGCAGACAAGGGTGGAGGAATTGTCCTGCTTAGCAAAGAAAGGTACGACCAACAGTGTTTAGAATTACTCTCAGATGAAAAATTCTATAAAAGGATCACGACAGACCCTACCAAACAATTACAAAGAACAATCAAACTCATGATCAATGAAGCAGAATTGAACGACTGGGTTACAAAAAATTAGGCTTAATTTTTAATAACCAAAACACCAAGAGTACCTTATTTTTATTCTCTTCCCAAGATTCATAAGGAACGGAGACCCCCACCTGGACGACCTATCGTTTCAGGGATCGGTTCAATTCTAGAGCCACTCTCTCAATTCGCGGAACAATACTTAAAACCACTGGTACAACAAACACCAACATATCTAAAGGACACCAGAGACCTGTTGAATCTCCTGAAAGATCAAACATACTCAGAAGAAAGCATGCTACTTGTAGGATTAGACGTAGAAAGTCTTTACACAAGTCTCCCCCAACAAAAGACCTTAGATACACTGGAGACTCTACTGTTTAACAAACAATGGGACTTTAAAACACCTAGACATTTCGTCTTGGAATGCTGCAAGTTAGCCTTAACAGAGAACTACTTCGAATATAACAACACCATGTACCAACAATGTCATGGGACTTCCATGGGCAGCACCTTTGCCCCGAGTGTGGCAGGGCTGTACGTCAGCGACTTCGAAGAAACATACATACAAAACATCTCGAACCCCTTTCTACAGAGGATTCTTTTTGGAAGCGCTACATAGACGACATTATCCTGATCTGGGAAGGAGACATGGAAAGTCTGAGTAACTTTCATAGATGGATCAACACAAGGGATGAATGGCTGAAGTTCACTTACACAGCTGACAAGACAAAATTGGATTTCCTAGATTTAACCATCTATGTTGAGAATGATACAATCCAAACGAAAACATATTTCAAACCAACTTCAAAGAACAGCTTACTTTCCTACAAAAGCTTTCACCCGCGACCACTCAGGGATAACCTCCCTTACAGTCAGTTCCTGTGCCTTAGACGTAACTGTAGTAACATTCAAGACTACAAAAGTCAAGCAAAGGACGTATGCGACAAATTGAGGAACCGTGATTACCCTGAGAAAGCCATCAACAGATGCCAAAAGAGGGCTAGAAACCAACCTAGAGAAAGCCTTTTGGAGACAACA
This sequence comes from Calotriton arnoldi, assembly GCA_963921515.1. NCBI lineage: Eukaryota > Metazoa > Chordata > Amphibia > Caudata > Salamandridae > Calotriton > Calotriton arnoldi. The sequence continues at coordinate 240,549 of CAWUFW010011963.1, read as the reverse complement.
CAAAAGGAACAAGAAAGGGATGTGGTAACATGTGTAAGTACTTATAATACAGCCTCAAACGATGTCAAAAAGTTTGTTAACAAAAATTGGCGGATCCTGACTTCAGGATCCCTGAATTGGCCAAAACCAAGATTCGCAAATAAAAGAACCAGGAACTTAAAAGATATCCTGGTCCATACCAGACCACCACCACAAATACGAGAGGAACCAACCCCAAGGCTATGGGATAACCCCCCAGTGGTGGGTCATTACCCATGCGGTTCCTGTTCTGTCTGCAATTTGACAACCGCAACAAAAACCATCCAACTTCTGCCGAATTTTAAGTGGACGATCAAATACCACACGAACTGCAACACAACACATGTGATCTATATGATCACGTGTCCCTGTGCCTTACGTTACATAGGGATGACATGTCGGAAAGCCAAACAAAGAATATGCGAGCATAAGAGCAACGTCAAGTGCAAAAGAAGCACAACAAAAATGAGCAACCACTTTATAGAAGCAAAACACACCCCCAGTGATTTAAAATGGGTAATTTTGGAAACCTTGGCAACAAAAAATCACAATGCAGAAAAAATACTCTTCGAAAAAGAACAGAGATGGGTGCACCGGCTTCAAACGAACATCCAAGGGCTCAATGATAATATTCCGTGGCTGAGCATAGGACATTAAAATATAATCTGTACTTTAGAAAACCACCCTATAAAACTCTTGGGTTGGACAAGTATACGAGAATTGCCTAAGTTGTATACCTTACTGAAGTGATAGAGCTACACTAAGTCTGTTCTTTCCATTTTTTCCTTTCAAAACCGGCTCTTTTCTAATATATCAGAAGCCGAAATCTCGCCCCCTCTTTTTTAAACCAGAGCCGAATAAATACATTAAGGTAGAGTCAACACAAGGCATTTTTACACTGGGCAGCAGGTATTTATTGCAATAAGAAAAACCTTCCAATTAGAATTTATTCTTTACTATCTATTTTTATTTATAAAAACACTTCTGAACCAACTTGCTCGACCGCTATAACCATTTATTGACATTCCCTCATTAACAATGGAATTAGTCTTTCCTTTATTTCTATCCCCGGCTGTATAAAACATCACAAGCCAGAAGCCAAACACATCCAGGCAACCAGAGGAAGTGTCAGCACAAGTCGACATTCCCTCTTTAACAATGGAATTAGTCTTTCCTTTATTTCTATCCCCGGCTGTATAAAACATCACAAGCCGGAAGCCAAACACATCCAGAGGAAGTGTCAGCACAAGTCGTACTACACTGCACAGCAGGTATTGAGAAGGAGCCACGAGGACGGAAAGCTGTAAAACCGTAACGTATTTTACTCAACAGAATCTAAATTGCTTTATACTGTTGTCCCTAGCAGGTAACAAGCTCCCTGGTTGCCCATTGAAATCCACAATTTAAGACTCAAGGTATGAAACCATGCCGTTTTAGAGCTGTTTGATAATACGTAATTCAAATCTAGTCATTAGCATTTATTTAATAAACAGCTAGCGCATGATATACTAATATTTATCGAAAGGTCTGATGAGAATAAGCTGCGGTCATCTATTAAAAACACTGCTATAAGATTGTTTCTACCACAACTTCAGTTAACCTTTCTTTAACACACATTAGTATATCAACAGTAATTACAACAGACCGCCTACCAAGTCGCTTTCTCTGAGGAACACTCGCAACTATAGGTATACTGCACATATGACATCGGGGTCCATACTATCACCAAGAATAAGGTGCAGAACTATTAGACTAACCCAATTTTCTTCTTGTCAATCTTAACATGACACCTCAGGAGTTTAAAGACAAATATATGGTAATATATTTCCATATTGAGCAATGTATGGGAGACAAAAGAGAAAAAATGTTTCTTAAAAAGTTTGCCAGAATTTCACGCAGGAGAGAAAGAATTGCCATTTTTTTAGTTATTTTTAATGTTCTTCTTTATCATTATTTCTTCTGAGAAAAGACAGCACGCCATTTTTTGAGAAAATGCGCTAAATGATACTTGCATCTTTTTTCTTTTTGTTTCCTCCTTTACTCTGAACAGGTACTACTTGACCGCATGAGAATCGGGTCAATACACCCTGATACATAGAGACCCATACAAAATAAGGTCTCCACCACTTTTCCTTTTTTAGGTCCTGAAGAAAGCCCACTTGACCCACAAGGGCAATCACTGGGGCTGAAACATGTCGACCTTTTTATGGACACTCACAGTGCGTTAGACCACTAACTAGTCTTCCCACGCACGACACAGATTTTAATATATCTCGAACCCAGATTGATTACAATTTTACAAATCGGGGTCTACGAGTTTTTAACATTTTGAGATTCACTTCACTAAAAACACTTTCACCTTTCTTTGATCACTACTGCAATAACCAGTGGTTTTCCTCCGGATGGAGGAAGCATACAAAAACTAACCCTATGATGATGCTGTCACGTTTTTAAGAGCAGGGCGGATAATCAAGATATACCGCTTTTCTGACTTTTGTACGTGAATGAGGGTTTTTTATCGGTACACTGCACGAATTTCATAAAACCCTGGTTACTCAGGTCAAGTGATCCATTCTCATTTTGATATCTAATTTACGAATAAGGAAGCTGAATGGATCACAGTTCCTTCTTTCTCCCTTCCCCTTGATTTAACATATATATATATGTTACCAACTGGCGGTCGCCAGTAGGTAGTTATAGTTAGGACCTAGTTTCCATAGGAAAAGCATTTTTTGATTTGCCAATCACTTGGGCGCCTTTTGACGAATCCTCGTGGAATTTTCCAAACTAATGGGGCGCTCTGGTCAGCTTCTGTCTTGAAATTTTCAGGGTAATTCTTCAAGCGGGGCTGAAAAAAAAGGGGGGTCCCAAAACGCGTTTTCCCCATGCTAATTCCATAGGAAACTTTAGACACGGCTACAGCCCGAACTGCTGAACGGAATTATACCAAATTTGGCAAAAAGGTAGGTCTTGGTTCAGAAAGCAACCTTTTTTTTAAATGGTGTAAATCCGTTCAGTAGTTCCTCAGAAATTAAAAAAAAGAAATATATCGCTATCTGAGCACCGAGGAGGAGTCGCGACTCCTCCCGAGCACGAGCTGACTTCTGATTGGCTGCCAACACTCCAAACCAAGAAGTGTTGGCAGCCATCTTGTGACTCGATACCGAGTCACTAGAAAACAGTTAAAAAAAAGATATAAAACAAGAAAAGGGGGCAGGGTAGAAACACCCTGACCCCCTAGGCCTGCTCAGGGGGTCCCACAAGGACCCCCCAGGTCCAAAAAAAGCATTAAAATTGGCATAATTTGCGCTGGGTGCGCAAATCCTGCCCAAATTTTTTTAAAAACAAAGCGCGGGCTCCCGCGCTTTGTTTAATTAGGCCCCCGGGTGGGCCAGGTCCCGGGGGCAATGTTCAAAATACATGCGGGGGCTGCTGGGGCCCCCGCAGCCCCGGGGAACTGCCTCCCCGGGGCTTATGTATTCAATGCATGCGTCTTTTATGGTAATCCATCTTGGGAGAAGGGGGCATGTGAGCTGCGGCTCCTGAGTCATTTTGAATCTGTTTACACTTTCTTGTTGCGGGCTGCTGCGATGCGGAGTGTCCAGGGTCATCTGCGGGACAGGCTGGGGCACTGCCGCCCCGGGAGGTTGCTGGATAGTGCGGCCGCCGGGCAGGAGATGTGGCCGCCACTCCGCTGCGGTCTCTGCCAGCTGCTGGCTTTGCTACCGTCCGTCACCACAGACCTGCGCTCCCCGGGCGGGAGCTCCATCGAGGACCGCACAGTGGACTGGGTGCACCACATAGACGCTGGTGGCCAGCCAGAGAGCCTGGGTGAGGTGCTCAGAGTATCCAGCCGTCCGGACTGCAAACTTTTGCGCTGCCACCCCGAGTTTCCCCTGCGGCCGGACACTTTAATTTGCTTGCCGTTGGGGGTTTCCATTCACAGGCAGGCCTGTTTCATGAAGTACATGTGGAAGCGATGCCGGGGATCTCCACACATCACCGTCTGCTGCATGCTTGCCCCTTGCTGCCTACGCGCCGGCCACCTGGTGCGGGAGGTCTTGGCTGCTCTTTTGGCCTTGGAGGGCTTGGGCTGCCATTGCTCCTGCGGGTGCATGCATCCCTGAGTTAGTGACTTCACATGCGCACGTACCTTCTTGTCTGTCATTGTCACTGTCACTGTATTCCGTGACGGGGGTCACGCCTCAAGTCAGCAGCAGGCAGCGCGCCACCCGTGGTGTGCACTGTGTGCGCCGTGTTCCCGCAGGCTTTGGGGCTCGCACTGTTTAGGGTAATGCAGTGGTTGCAGGCTCATACTCAACTGCAGACCAGTGCTGCAATTGTATAATTCGTAATTGTGATAATTTCCCACGCCGCGCTGTGACTGACAGCCTGACGGTGAGATCATCATTGGGTGGTGTCTAATAACTAGTACCCGGTCCAGTCAGATACCCGGTGCTGCAGGGGACATCACATCCTGCTGCCCGGAGCGGGGAGTTCAGTTTAAGGATGATTGCTGAGGTTCTGGGCTGGCTTGTTTGCGAGCGGCTCTGCCGCCGTATAGGTCACTCAGCTGTTTTTACCATATCCCCCGTGGCCTCTGAATTATTACAGCCGACTCGAGAGAACTAGAGTCAGCCAGGAGAGCCCGCTCACTGTGAAGGCCGCGTGCCGGTGCCGGGCTGCAAACCAGAATTGCAGTGGCCTGCGGTGTCTCCCGGCCTTGCCTGCCTGAGCTCAGCCTGCCTGCAGCCAGCTTTCGCAGACCAGAATTGCTGCCTGCAGGCGCCACCCGCCTGCGACACAGTCCGGACTGCCTTTGACTCATATCTGCGGACCAAGACAGTAAGTACCAGCCATTGTGAGCCTGTGTGTGGTGTGTAAGACATTGATGATGCCAATGGCAGTACGCAATCAGATCAGGCAGCTATGAAGAGCGCGCGGCAGTCCTATATGCCCAAGTGCAAGTGTTTTGTTTTTCCTCCGTTTAGACTATGGGTTAAATAGGCACAGTGCCCACTGGTGAATCCATGGAAATGCACCCGTGCTATGCACGTTTGCACATGTGAAGCTGCCCTCGCAAGCCCTCGTTGCAGAAGAACAGACCTCTTCTGATAGTGGCCACTGATGCCACTTGTTTCCAGCCCACCATCTGCTTTCCTTTCTGCCCTATTCAAACACACGAGGTTGCACTACAGCGTAGAAGTGGCGGGCAGAGGTCTGTTGTCTCTGTGATGGACCTTGGCACGGGAAGAGCTGATGCCCAGTCTCAACTCCCCACATAGCCAGACCATGTCATCCTGGGAGTTTTTGTTCTCCTACCTTTGCCTCGCTACGTGTCCTAAAAAGCATTGCCCACGCCATTAGATCGCATCTTTGTGACCTATGGCTTTGCCAGGGTTTTTTTAGCCACCCTGCGCAGCATACGGAATGTTGTGTGATGTGGCTAAAGTTTAAAAAAAAAACACCCCTTTGATACGGACTAATTTAAGAGACACAATAATAACTGGTCACAACACCGACCCATTCCGCCGGCCACACGCTTGACCCCATCTTCTCCTCAAGCTCCCACGTCTCCTTCAGCCACACCACGGAACTCCTCTGGACCGACCACCACTGCATCCATTTCACCTTCCAGAAACCCACCACACACCACCGCACCCAACAGATCCCACGCCGCTGCTGGAGCAAAGTCACCGAAGACCAACTACGGGCAAACCTCGCTCTCAGCCCTCCCTCCGACCCATCCAACACCGACGACGCTGCCTGCAACCTCAGACGATGGATGGACGACTGTGCCAACACCCTCGCCCCGCTGAAAAACTCACCCACAGTGACACCACCAAAAGAGCCAGCTGGTTCACCTCGGAACTCCTAGCTTCCAAGCGTACCTGCCGGAAACTAGAGAAGAAATGGCACAGTGATAAGACACCGGACAGCCACGCAGCCCACAAAGACGCCATCCGTAACCACCACCACCTCATCAAGTCCGCCAAGAGAATCTCCTTCAAAGACCGCCTCGACAACAACGCACACAACAGCAAGGAGCTCTTCAACATCGTGAAGGAACTCTCCAACCCCAGCTCCAACACCAATGACATCCCGCCGTCGCAAGCCCTGTGCGATTCCCTCGCCACCTTCTTCCACCGCAAGATCGCCGACATCCACGACAGCTTCAACACCCAGACAGCCCCAACTAAGATCGATGCACCAGACCCGCCGCACACCATCGACCACGACCCCCTGCCAGCCTGGGCCAGCGTGAACATCGATGACACCATCAAGACCATGAGCACAATACACTCCGGCTCCCCGTCAGACCCTTTCCCGCACCACATCTTCAACAAAGCCAGCAGCTCCATCGCACCCCACCTGTGCAACGTCATCAATCTCTCCTTCGAGACCGCGACCTTCCCAGAGAGCTGGAAACACGCAGAGATCAACGCCCTACTCAAAAACCCAAGGCGGACCCGAGAGACCTCAAGAACTTCCGGCCCATCTCCCTGCTTCCGTTCCCAGCCAAGGTCATCGAGAAGCTCGTCAACAAACAGCTAACCCGATACCTCGAAGAAAACAGCATCCTGGACCCATCCCAATCGGGGTTCCGCAGCAACCACAGCACTGAGACTGCCCTCATTGCCGCCACCGACGACATCAGGATCCTGCTGGACAACGGTGAGACCGCAGCCCTCATCCTGCTGGACCTCTCCGCCGCCTTCGACACTGTCTGCCACCGCACTCTACGCGCACGCCTCCACGACGCAGGGATCCGAGACAAGGCCCTGGAATGGGCCACCTCCTTCCTCGCCGGCAGAACCCAGAGAGTCCGCCTCCCACCATTCCGATCCGAAGCCTCCGAGATCATCTGCGGCGTACTCCCAGGGATCATCCCTCAGCCCAACACTGTTCAACATCTACATTGCCCCGCTCGCACGCATCGCCAGACAGCACGACCTCAACATAATCTCCTACGCCGACGACACTCAACTGATCCTCTCCCTCACCAAGGACCCCCTCACCGCCAAATCCAACCTCCATGAAGGAATGAAGGCCGTCGCCGATTGGATGAAGATCAGCCGACTAAAACTGAACACGGACAAGACAGAGGTCCTCATCCTCGGCTCCAACCCCTCAGCCTGGGACGACTCCTGGTGGCCAACGACACTAGGAGCAGCCCCGACACCCACCGACCACGCACGCAACCTGGGAGTCATCCTCGACTCAACGCTCTCCATGGCCAAGCAAGTCAACGAAGTCTCCTCCTCCTGCTTCAACACCCTCCGCATGCTTCGCAAGATCTACAGGTGGATCCCAACAGATACAAGAAGAACAGTCACCCAGGCCCTCGTCAGTATCAGACTTGACTATGGGAACGCCCTCTACGCGGGAGCCCCGACCAAGCTCATCAAGCGACTGCAACGCGTATAAAACGCCTCCGCACGCCTGATCCTCGATGTACCACGCCACAGCCACATCACCCCCCACCTGAGGAACCTGCACTGGCTCCCCGTCGAAAGGAGAATCTCCTTCAAACTCCTCATCCACGCACACAAGGCACTCCACAAGACTGGCCCAGCCTACCTCAATAGACGACTCCTCTTCTACGTCCCCAACCGCCAGCTCCGCTCCGCCGACCTCTCCTCGCCACCGTCCCTCGCATTCGAAGAACTACCACCGGCGGCAGATCCTTCTCCCACCTCGCCGCCAAGACCTGGAACACCCTTCCACTAAGCCTACGACAGACCCAAGACCTGCTGACCTTCAGGAGGCTACTCAAGACCTGGTTGTTCGACCAGTAGCAGCACCACCCCCCTTTTTTTCTCCCCAGCGCCTTGAGACCCTCGCGGGTAAGTAGTGCGCTCTACAAATTCTGTGATTGATTGATTGAGTTCATTGTTAAACCGAGTTTGACTGTGTGTGTGAGAAAGAGTGAAGCAGGGAGGAAGGAAATGAATGTGACAAGGACAGAGAGGTAGAGAATAAAAGGGAGAAAAGGAGAGAGAGAGACAGAGAGAGGAGGTGAGAGAGGAAAAGAGAGTGAGGTGAGATCGAGACAGCAAGGAAACGTGTAAATTAGAAAGAAAACAAGAGACAATGGGAAAAAGTGACAGAAGGGAAGTGAAAAGAAGGCAAATGGGAGGTAGCGAGACTGAAAAGTGTGAGAGATAGAGAGAGCAATATAGAGAAAGAAAGCGAAGGAGTGATATGGACAGGGAAAGTGAATGAGACGAAAGGCAAAGAGAAGGAGGGAGTGATAGGGAAAAGATGGAGAGAAGAAGCAAAGAGGGCAAGAAATGTAAAAAGAGAACGGGGAACGTTTATGATGTACAGCAATGTACTCAACAAAGTTTCATCTGTATAACACGATGGGAACTTTGATCTGTGTTTATGGTTATACACTGGTAATACTGAAACAAAAAGCGGAAATACACCGATGTGTGCCTAAACGTGGGTCCCCAACAGACTTTATGCGGACTACTGTTTCTTTTCGGCTTGGTTTAATTGAGTAAGAAGGAAGGGGCAACATCTGCAGAGTTCTTTCTTCCCACCTGTGACGCTTGCTGTGCCTAGTTTTCAGTGGCGCCCAAGTGGTTTGCACTTTCAGGTCGGCCTTGACAACAGGACTTCCCCGCTACAAAAAGCCACTACGTGCCTGTCTCCACCACAAAGCCACAGAGAAGCCATTGCACCAGAGATCAAGGGGAGTGTTTTTTGCTTCACGCATTAACGGACTCTGTGACAAAAACTTACCTCAAACGATCCTGGTGACAATAGAAATATCAACACCTGTTTCACTTTGGGGCAGGGTGGCATCACCTGACATAACAACATAGAAGGGGGTACAATGCCCTAGATTAAAATGTACATTTAGTTTAGCATCTTATTGATGCAGCTCACTGACACCCAGGCGCTAACCCTTCCATGCACTACAGGCCTATGAAGTTCATCCAAATTATAAATCAGATGGGTTAAATCTCAGGAGGTGAAAAGACGAGTGCGTGTGTGTGTGTGTGGGGGGGGCAGATAGGGAGGGGGGTGGCGGAGGGGGTAACCACATGGTCACATCTAAAATATGCCCTGCTAAAAAACACTAGTTCGATTTTAGGAACACCAGGAAGTCAAACATGAATAATAAACTGTGCACAAAGTTTCAGGCAGTGACGTCTACACCAGCTTCTTCCAAATCATAACAGCAGCTTATCTTATCTTAGATTCCTCCTTTGCTTGATCTTAGCTTTCCTACCGGGACGGCGCCGGGAAACCCTTTGGGGTAGCTGTGCTCCCTACAAATTCATTTTAATAATAATAATAATAATAATAATAATCTTTCATCCACTGATATGTGCCTAGCGCCCCGGGGAATGCCACGTCTAATAAAAAATTATTTGTGCTGCCATTGTTTTATTTCAACTGTGCTTGTGCGCATGTACTTGCTGAGTTCACAACAACCATTAGCAAAGCCAATTGCTCTTCCCCAGTGAGAGAGCTATTGTCTTTGTCAATGTTTTTTAGCCATGTTGCACAGTAGCCTGGATGCTGTGCAGCATGGCTGAAGGTACAAAAAAGCTCTGTCATAGTTATGCCCCTTTTTTAAACTAAGTAAACCAGATGTCTTGCAAATGACATTTCCATGTGATAAGGTTGTGCAAAGGGCTTTTGCAGAGTTTGCTGACTTGTGTAGTTCGCCTGGCATTCTCCTTTTCTGTCTGTGTCTGTCGTACACCCATGCATAGTGCTGAGTCCCGGGCGGAGCGCTACCTTCTAAATGTACAAGTCATTTCAAAGCAGACATTTTCAGCCACCACCCGCTTTAAGAAACAAAGTAGGCCTACATTATTCATAATGTTCTAAAAATGTATGGCGGTACACTTTTGTTTCTCTTGCTCTTACCTTTGTATGGAGGTATTAAGTCAGCCATGCACATTCAACTATCACATCAGATTGTTGTGATATATTTCATATAAGATCTAGACGTTTTTGCACAAATAAAGTCTTTCGCTGTTACACAGACAGAGGAGAGGCTTGCACTACTTAAACCACATAAAGTACTAAGCTGAGAAATGCTGAGGAGAGCGTGATGACAAACAGTGGCCGCAGAATAGGATTGCTGTCTTGGTCAAGCTAACCCTAGGGCCTCAGTTGATAGACTATTCCAACACTGACACAATAGTGTTTCAGGGACGTTATAGTTAGAAATTAGCATTTAATAAACCTTTGAAATTCACTGAAAAAACCATAGGTTTCAGGGACGTTATAGTTAGGAATTAGCATTTAAAAAACCTTAGAAATTCACTGAAAAAACCATAGGTTTGAGGGACGTTATAGTGAGAAATTAGCATTTAAAAAACCTTAGAAATTCACTGAAAAAACCACAGGTTTCAGGGACGTTATAGTTAGTTGGACATTTCACTCGTACAAAACCAGACAAATTAGGCTGCTATAGTTAGTTGAGCTAACTATAACTCACGCCCCCGCAATGCACTGCTGATGACGTCATATATTACATCATTCATGACATGGTCAGTGACATCACTGATGACATCACTGATGACATCTCAAATGACATCACTGATGACATCATCCATGTGATAATCTGATGCACCTCCTCATACCCTAATATAACCTTTGATACACCCACTCTAAAATACAGACTACCATTTTCGAAACCATAGAAATACCAATACCAGTTACTACATACCCACTCACTGATTCCTAGGTCTACACACACATCCACTCATTCACCCATACAGTCACTCATACATGCAGTCACTCATCACCACAGCACTGTCATATGCACTCATACACCTATAGAGACACTCACACACTGCCACTCACCCATAGAGTTACTCACACACCTAGTCAGTCATGCAAAGAATCAATCACACTCCCATTTACTCACGTATACAGTTATTCACACACCATCTCACTTATTCATACTGATACTAACACATACTTAGTCTCTTACACAATCACTAATACAAGCACACACTCATCCATGCAGCCACTCTCACAATGACTCACTCTCACATATAGTCATTTATATACTCCAAAACTCACATATACTGCCTTTTACATATGTAGTTACTCACACATGTACCACTGAGACATCCATTCACTCACCAACACACCCATACACACACTCACCCACCCATACAGCCCTTCACAGATGCACTCTTGAACCCATACACCCAGTGAATCACCTACCCACACATCTATGCACAGAGTCACACACCCCCCACCCACCCACAGAGACACTCAGGTACCCATACAGATACTCAGACAACCAATCAATAACCCATATAGACACTCATGTAGCTACTCACCAACCCATGCAGCTCGCTTACACACCAACTGACAGACTAATACAGACATTCACACAGTTTAGTCACTAACCCATCGCATTCAGTAAGACACGATTAATCACTCACTTATACAGTCAGTCACGCACCTACTAAATCATCCATTCAGACACTTATACACCCACTCATTTTCCAATTCACCTTGGCATATATATATATAAAGCATATTTAAACTTTACAGAAACACATAGTCAATGGATCAGTCATGTCATCAGTGATGTCATTTGAGATGTCATCAGTGATGTCACTGACCATGTCATGAATGATGTAATATGTGACATCATCAGCAGTGCATTGCGGGGGCGCGAGTTATAGTTAGCTCAACTAACTATAACGGCCTAATTTCTCTGGTTTTGTACAAGTGAAATGTCCAACTTACTATAACATCCCTGAAACCTGTGTTTTTTTCAGTGACTATAAAATAAATTAATAAATACTATATATATTAAAGAATAAAATTAATTAAAAAAATAAATTAGATTTAATATACATTTTAACAAATATAACAAATAAACTTAATTTAAAAAAGTTAAACACATATATAATAATTAATATATATATATATGTACTTCAAAACAATTATTAAACTAATAATGTTAATGTATTTTATAATTTGAAATTATATAAAAATTTAACATATAAATACATATATATACATATACCAATAACATAAAATCAATTAAAAAAAAATCTATTATATATTAAAACATTAAACTATTTTAAAATCTTTAGACTTAAATTTCCCACTCCAATGAGTGCACCAGTAGGGAATGTGTTGGATAGCGGAGGGGTAAAAATTACTAATCCCATTCCAGTGAGTGCAACAGTAGGGAAAGTGTTGGATAGTGGAGGGATAAAAATTACTATTCCTACTCCAGTCAGTGCAACAGTAGGGAAAGTGTTGGAAAGCGGGGGGTAAAAATTACTATTCCCACTCCAATGAGTGCAACAGTAGGGAAAGTGTTGGATAACGGAGTGGTAAAAATTACTATTTCCACTCCAGTAAGTACAACAGTAGGGAAAGTGTTGGATAGCGGAGGGATACAATTTACTATTCCCACTCCAGTCAGTGCATCAATAGGGAAAGTGTTGGATAGCGGAGGGACAAAATTTACTATTCCCAGTCAGTGCATCTTTGACAATACTTTATTCGAACTGTGTTTACAGATCATAAAAGTTCATAAAAAGGGATACACATTCCATCAATTATTCATTAAAAGATAATGTTAAAAACAGTCATAAAAAACACTAAAAGAAATTCATTATTCATTCAGGGGGATTGTACGGTCATCTGAACTTTGGGGAGAGTCTTAGGAAAGATGCGACAGAATAACACGAATGTTAATCAAAAATGCACATTTTGTTAGTGATTCGATAACAAATAATGTTAGATGCAATCATAAAAAAATTGAAAGAGATCCATGATTCATTCAGGGCAATTATACAGTCGTCTGTACTTTAGGGAGAGGCATAGAAAACATGCAACACAATAACAGACATGATGGTCAGACAACATTTTTCAAAAAGCTAATCCTTGGCTACATTGTCTAAAATTGTGTTTAAGCATTATTGGCCCGATAAACCTATTTCAGTTTTCCAGCTAGAACTTACAAAAAAATAAAATGTGCATGTCTGTTTGTGGAGAAACCCAGCACAATGGCAGGGCGGTAGTGCTTGTAGAGAGAAAATACCAGATGGGTGCCCCAACATACAAGGAATGAGGTTTATTCTGAACCTCAACAACATGAATCGGTGGCATGGATTTATCACGGCCATCAAATGAAAGGCTTGCCCCTCAGTTGTTAGTGGACCTTTGAGATAAGCTCTCACCATGTATTTAGCGCCATTGAGTTGATTCCTTTTTTTGGCCATAAAATTAAGAAAGCGAGATTTAAGTGCTTTTCTTAGAAATAACCTGACTGGAGCTTGGTGTTTAGAAAATGGTTTCTAGACCTAGGGATTTCAAGTTATTTTTAACATGTGATAACCAAGAAATCCTATGTACGTGGTCCAGTGCAAGGCAGTCCTTCAATAACTGCTGTGTTAGGTCAGCAGAGTCCCTTCTCCAGATGGAATACCATTGAAGAATTGGGGCCAGGGATACCTGGTCTGATATGTAGGGGACTTTCAGCTCAAGGTGGCAATTGTTGTTGGAGGAGATTTGTGGGAGACCCATGAATTTCTTCCAAAATGTATCTTGTATAGATTGCAGTGTGGCATGGTTAGTGTGACCCCACACACCAGCTCCATAAGTGGCTACAGAGATGGACTTAGCCAAGTATACCTTTCTTATTGCATCTAAGGGGTTTGAGCCTAACTGTTTGGTAAAGGAGGATAGCGCACCTATACTTTTTTCTAGCATTAGGCCCCTATTTCTCACCATAGTAGACCATGATAATGCTCTGTCGAATGTCACCCCTAAGTAGGAAAATGTATCTGTCTGTTCCATCCTGTTATATGAAACAAAGGCACTATCTTAATCTTCGGCCTGGTCACTAAAATAAAAGATTTTGTCTCATTAGTTTGTAAGTCTAAATTATGCATAAAATTAACATGGGTATCTAAAAGCTTCTGGAGCTCCATGCCAGTGCGTGCTGTTAGGACCGCATCATCTGCATAGAGAAGGATGGGGATACGGACTCCATTCATCTTTGGGACGTCAGGGGTTGAGTCCAGCAGGGGGGCCTCGACTCCGTTGGTGTACAAAGAAAAAAAAAGGTGGCTAGAACGCAATCCCTGGCAAACCCCCCTGTTAATTGGGAACCACCTGCCTCCCAAAGCAAACACATGCCACAGCCCTTGAGTACAGTTGTTTAATAAAGAGGATAATAGTCTCCTCGATCCCCATATCCCTCATTATGCTCAACAGATGATGGTGGGCAACGCAGTCGAAAGCTGCAGAAAGGTCCATAAAGGCCGCATAGAGCTTGCCTTGATTTGCTTGCGAATACTTAGCGAATAGCAGGCTCAGGTTTAAACATTGGTCCTGGGTGCCTTTACCCTTCTTGAATCCATACTGGGTTGGGATCATGGCACTATTAGTTGTGGCCCATTCCTCTAATCTATTCAATAAAACCCGTCCCATGAGTTTTTCCGTAGTATCCAGGAGTGAAATGGGCTGATAATTTTTTGGCTCCATTTTATCCCCCTTCTTAAAAATCGGAATTATAATAGATTTTGACCAAGGATCCGGTGGGCCAATCTTGGCTACCACGTTGAAAACATTGGTCAGAACAGGGCCCCAAAGGTCCGGGAGCTCGGCAAAAAAATCTATCGGAGTGCCATCCGGGCGCCTTGTTTTTTGTGCACTGAGAGAGTGCTTCTCTTATCTCTGAGAGATGGAAGGTAAGGACAGGAGTTGAATTTAAACCATTATTATTCGTAGGCAGATACCTGCCTTCCCTCCCATGGCCGAATATTTTGTAATAGTAAGCCACCCATGATTCTTCGTCCACGTGGTTATCTAAGCTGGGATCTGAAGATGCTTTAAAAAAATGGGGCGTTAATTACCTTCCAAAATTCCCCAGAGTTTTTTGGGTTGGAAGCCTGCTGGAGTTGTTCCCATGCTTCCTCCTTCAGTGTTTGGATCTAGCCTTCCTAACATCTTTGTAGGTTTTGTGTAATAGCTGAACCTGTGACCCGTCTCTCGGATCAGACCTTAGGGGCTGTTGTATGTTGGAACAACGAGTTCCTCAACAACGACTCCCTAAACCACGCGGTCTGTACCACGACCGTGTCTCAACAACGATTTCTTTTTACCACACATTCATTTTCCACGAATTTTTGTGATAAAGGAATGCATGGTAAAACCCTCCCTTAATTCTATTCCAAATCCCCTACCACTCCCTAAAATCTACCCCGTACCCCCCCACCTCCCACCCCCTAAAAACTTAGATGAACCCCCTACCTCCTATTAACTAACACTAACCCCTCCCACCCCCTGAAAACTAACTCCTACCCCTCTCACACCCTTAAAACTTACACAAACCCCTCCTACCCCCTAAAACCGATCACGAAACCCCCAACCCCTAAAAACTAATACGAGCCCCCCACCCCCTTAAAACGAACTCAAACCCCTCCCGCCCCCTTTTAACTAACACAAACCCCCCCCCCCTAAAAACGATCACGATCTCCCCCAACCCCTTAAAAATTATACGAAGCCCCCCACCCCTAAAAACTACCACGAATCCCCTACCCTTTAAATATACCCCGAACCCCCTCTTACCTCTCCGGTTCCTCCGACGCTCCTCGGGATTCCATCCGGAACACTAGACCGTCTTAGCCTGAACCACGCACATACGTGGTTCAGGCTAAGGGGCCGATTCCGATCTCGGCCGGTAGGGCTCCGAATAGGATTCGGCTTTACCGGATCCGATTCGGAGCCCTTTCCCGACCGAATCGTACGCGGAGTCCGGCCGAGCGAGTACGATGCGAGTTCGCCGACCGACTCGTCCGGGCGACCCGACCGCTCCGACCGACTTCGTACCCGGATCGTACCGCTCCGACCGACTCGCTCGGACCCGATTCGCACCGCGCAATGGAGACGTTTTCCGGCCGGGTAAGCACGATGCGCACCTCGACCGCTCCGACCGACTCGCGCCCGTCCGACTCGAACTCGCTGTCGGAGCCGTACTTGGGGGTCCGTGTCGGACCCCCTGTACGCGTACCCGCGCAGGCGCACACAGGGGGGACCCATGGGTCCCCCCTACCTGTGCGTGCACGCCGCGAGCGCGCCGCGGCGTACTCGCTGTAGGGGCGCCCTTGTCCGCCTCGCACCCATTGAGGCAATGGGAGCCCGCGTACGCGTTGTACGACCGGCTCCCATTGAGTTCAATGGGAGTCCGACCGACTCGTGTCCGGTGGCATACGAATGCATCGGACTCGTTCGGTCGGACTGCACGGGTCCGATTCGGTCGGAAATCTCTCCGGGTCCGGCTCGGTCGGAGAGATTTCCGGCCCGATTCGGAATCGACCCCTAAGTCGTTGTTCCTGCAAGTCGTTGTTAGGCTGGCGTGACTCCGGAACTCGTTGTTCCGGAGTCGTTGTTAAGGATGTTCCCCCTTAGGGCGTGTAAAAGTTTGAGAGTGCTTTAGTACAGTTTTGATCAAACCAACGTGGACCAGATATTTTTGTGTCTACTGCATTTTTTGTTAAATTATTTTTTACTTCACACAATGTTGACTCAAAAGCAGTCCCGACCTTGATTGGATCATTGTTCGTTCCCAGGCATGTCATGATTTCATTATATCTTTCTGTGACTACCGAATGGACGAGTTTTGCCTTATCAATTTTACCCCATTTTAAAACGGTACAATTTTTCCTGGTTATGGCTGTTTTTATGTGTGTTATATGTTGGGTGTGGATCCCTGCCTAATCCAGGTGGTAGGAGATTGCCGCATGGTCACCGAATGTTGTAAATTTTACTTTTAGGTCGGTAACAGACTTTTTAAGCGATGTTGATGCAATTACAAAATCTATGGTTGATCACTGAAGCGTGGATCCAAACGTGTTCTGAAGGCGCCCTAAGGACTCAATTATGGGGTTAATTATCTAAGGGGCATATTATCAAGAAACGGCGTTAAAATTATCGCCGCTTTAGTGGCAGAAAACTGCTGCTAAAGCGGCGATAATGGGCTTGATAATATGCCCTTGAGAATTCCAATAGAAGCCCATGTTCTGGTGTCAACATGGGCTTCTATTGGAATTCTCAAGGGCATATTATCAAGCCCATTATCGCCGCTTTAGCGGCAGTTTTCTGCCGCTAAAGCGGCGGTAATTTTAACGCCGTTCTTGATAATATGCCCCTAAATCTTTAAAAAAAAAGAAGTCTGTTGAGAGCATCACCATATGGATTGTGTGTGAAATGCATGATGCCATCACCTTCCTCATCAAATAATCCACAATTCGTGTTTGTTACCAAGGGACAGCAATGCACATTAAAGTCACCCAGCCATAAGATACTTGGTACCTTCTTGCAATCTTTAAAAACAACATTTATTTTCCTTCAAGGAGTTGTACAACTTTTGCCATCTCACCCCCGGAGTTGTTATTATAGTAATTTATTAAAAGTGTTGTGCTGCCCCCCCCTGGTCTAATAGCTGTAGTATGTTAAAATAAGGAGCATCGTTACATGAGGACAAAACTTGAAATTTGAGGGTGTTTTTTAATAGCATCATGATACCACCCTTTCGTCGGCCGGATCTTGACTGTATGGATGGGATGTGGAAGGTATGATAGCTATCCATATGGAAGAAATTTAATTCCCAGGTTTCTTTTAAATGTTTATTTCGAAGGAAGTTATGTAGCGAGACCATATTTGGTCACACTTTTTCACACCAAACCCTGCTATGCTCTATACAATCATCGATAAGTGATCATTTTCGTCGTTGGTTTGTAATGCATACTCCGACCCCCTTCTATCACTGCTTGATGAGGTATAATGGGGGACCCCTTTCGTCATCTGTCAATCACAAGCTTCTAAATCAGCTAATGCTGTAAAATGGTTACTAATTGGTAAAGGGTTGGATATTGGCCTTGTTGATAGTTGATGGTTCGTTAGGGGGGAAAACTAAGGCCGGCCCTAGGTCCCCTTTCCCAGGGGCATTGAGTTACAGGTTTGTAGAAAAAGCCTAAAGGTAGAGCAGATATGTGGCACACCAGTGATGGGGCCTTAGGTAGTACAGTTAGAAGTTTTCAGACCACTAAATATGAATTAAAATTTAGTACAACACAGTCCCCCCACTTGTTTTGTCTGAATTTCCTACCCAGCCCACCCTTCTTGCCATTAAAATACTGGTAAATGTGACTGGCCAGCTCTCCGTATATTTGTTGATCCAATGGCACACTTTTAGAATTAGTTGGTCAGTTGTTTCCCTTTGCATATTTTTCAGCTCCGTGGAGTTGGCCAGGATAATTACATAAGGACAGGCTGCTGGCGGTAAGTCTAATCTCGGATGGGAATGAGTTACGAAAAGGGCTTCCTGGCATTTCCAATCTGCACTTCGAGTACCTACTGTCCTTGGGTAGTGATTGGGGGGCCCCCGATAAGATCTCTGTGTCAATACTGCCTCTAATTGATCAGTAACAAGGGGAGGGGGGAGGCAGGAAGTAGAGATTTGAGACCGTTGCAGTGAACTTGATAGTTCCCTCATGGTCAAGTGTGAGTTGAGACGCTGGAAGGGCCAGTAATTCCTTGTGGTCTGTCAGCTAAAGTTTTGCCGGACTTATTCGGAGCGTGCTAAACGGGTCCCAAAGGAGCAGTATCATGAGTAGTGTCAAGAGTAGCAGTAGTTAAGGTGGGGACCTGGGCGGGGGTTTCTCTCTCTGGAGGACAGCCCCCATCGTGAAATGAGGGAGGCTAAGATTGACTCTATTCTAGCAAGTCTTTTCGAAACGGGCTGCAGCAGCTTTACCATTATCTGTTCGACACTATGAATGACTCCCTCATGGTCTGATCGAGTGGGTAAAATAGGGTCCACATCCGTAACGGTACATTTGGTCACTCTCCCTCCCTTTTTCTTCTTGGTAGGCGGGTCTTAGGGGAAACACGTAGCTCTAGTTGAGCGCGTGGGGCGTTTAGTCGGGCCTTTTGGGCGGGTGGTAATTAGCGGCTCCGCAGGTGTGTCGGTAGTAGACACAGAATGGTCACCAGGGGGATCCCCAGTAATAGATAGCACTATTGGAAGACCAGCCTCACCCATAGAGAGCCTGAGGCCCTCAGCAGGAAAGAATACAGGGTGTTAATGGATTCACCTCCTCGTTCTACTGGGTTATTCTTCATGCTTTCCCATCTTTCGCCCAAGAAAAACTGCAGATGGGGACTCAGTCAAGTTAGAGGGGTGCCCCGGCCCAGCCTCCTTTGGGCTCCGACGGGCGTGAAGGGGCCCACCCTTGGCCTGGGCTTTGGCCTGGCGCGATCCGGGCTCGTCCCCGTGCGTGTCCTGCGCCGCGGGGTTGCGTCGCGCTTAAATGAGCATGAATGTCTTTGGGGCTGATGGGGATTGTAGTCCCGGGCATCCAGCGGCACTCTCCGGTCCCAGCCCCCATCAGGAATCAGCAGGCAGCAAAACAGATACCCCGACCACGGGGTTGCATCGCACTTAAATGTGCATGGATGTCCTTGGGCTGCTGGGGATTGTAGTCCCGGCGGTCCAGCAGCACTCTCCGGTACCAGCCCCCACCAGGAATCAGCAGGCGGCAAAACAGCTATATTGACCGCGGGGCTGCGTGGCACTTAAATGTGCATGGATGTCCTTGGGGATGCTGGGGACTGTAGTCCCGTGCATCCAGGGGCACTCTCCGGTACCAGCCCCTACCAGGAATCAGCAGGCTGCAAAACAGCTACCCCGACCGCGGGGCTGCGTTGCGCTTAAATGCGCATGGATGACCTTGGGGCTGCTGGGAATTGTAGTCCCGGGCATCCAGCGGCACTCTCCAGTACCAGCCCCCACCAGGACTCAGCAGGCAGCAAAAAAGCGGCAACAATAGGGAAAGTGTTGGATTGCGGAGGGGTAAAATTTACTATTCTCACTCCAGTCAGTTCAAAATTAAAAACAAACAAAATAAAAATATTTTTTTAGAAAAGTAAATAAAAAAATATATAAATATGTTAAAAATAAAAATAAAAATATATTTAATATTAAAAATAAAAAAATTAAAACATATTATAATGTTAAATACATATCACACATACCTACAAATATTATAATAAATTAAAAATAAAATAATTTTCAAACAAATAAATATTTTTATTTAGAAATTATTTATTAACAAAAACATTAATTATTACATAAATTTAGTCTATTTACTTCCTACCCTATAACACCACACAACTCACAACCCACATGAAAAAAATGTATTTGCATAATTAACATAATTAATTATCAATTAAACAAATATTAATTAAAAAACAATTTGAAACACATAAAATTTAATTAACTTCCCACCCTTTACACCTATAATCCCCACAACCCACACCTAAAATTAAACTGTACAAAAATTAATTACATAATTAAAATACTTTTTCAATTAAATAACTAATAGTATTTAACAACTAATTATAAAGTAAGTAAAACTAATTTACTCCCCACCCTTTACCCCTATAAACCCAAAACCCACACACACAAAAAAATGATTAAACAATTACACTAATTAATCATCAATTAATTAATATTAATGATCAACTAATCATTAATTAATTAAAATAGATTACTTACCACCCTTTACCCCTATAAACCCCACAACCCGCACCTAAAATTAATTACACAATTACCATAATTAATTGTCAATTAATTAATTAATATTAATTAACAACTAGTTATGAATTAATTAAAAATAAATTACTTCCCACCCTTTACCCCTATAAGCCCCACAACCCGCACCTTAAATGTACTAAAAAAAATTAAAAACACAATATTTTAAAAGCTCATTAAAAATATATTAATACATATATTCATTAATTTATTATAATTAAATTACTTCCCACCCTATTCCCCTATAAACCCACAACCCGCTACGGAACTAAAAAATGCAAAATTTGATTAAAATAAAATTAATAACTACTAAAAATGTAACACATATATTAAAAAACATAAACAATACTTATACAAAAAAATACATCACGTACATTTAAAATATATACTAAAATACATAACAATAACTAAAAAATCGATAATTTAAACAACTATATTTTTGCAAACCCTATTAATGACTTCTATATTTTGAAAATTGATATTTCATACCTTAAAGTCGATATTCTTGACCACAATATTCTTGCTATCGATATTTCTGTGTCACGCTATTTAAAACTCGATATTAGTGTAAGTTGACATTTCTAACTCAATATTTTGACTGAATACCGGCACAGAGTGCAGTGTCATAGAGTGCAGTGATGCAGAATGGTGCATAGTAGAGTGCTAAAGAGTAAAGCAGAGTGGAGTGCTGCAGAGTAGAGTAGCATAAAGTGTAGTGGCGCAGAGTGCACTGGCATAGAATGCAGCTGAGTGACATAGAGTAGAGTTGTCCAGAGTAGAGTGCAGCTGCGTGGAATGCAGTGGCATTGAGTGGCTAGTGCAGAGTGGAGTAGAGTGCAGTGGTGCAGCACAGTGTACAGTGGCGTAGAGCGGAGTATTTTAGAGTGGAGTGGCATAGAATGGGCTACAATGGAGAGGAGTAGCATAGAGTAGAGTAAAGTAGCTTAGAGTAGAGTGAACTGGCATTGAATAGACTGGAGTGGCATAGAATGGAGTGGAGTAGAGGGGAGTGCAGCAGAGTACAGTGGAGTGGCAGGTCATAGAGTAGAGTGGAGTGGAGTAGAATGGCATAGAGTGAAGTTTAGGTGCTTGGAGTGGCATAGAGTAGAGTGGCATTGAGTGAAGTGACGCAGAGTGAAGTGGCACAGAGTAGAGTGGAATTATGTGGAGTGAAGGAGTAGAGTGGCGTGGAGAGACACTGTGTGGAGTGCAGTGGAGTGGCATAGAGTGAAGAGGCATGGAATGGCATAGAGTCATGTAGAGTGGCTTACAGTAGAGTTGGTCTTCTCCAACCAACTCTCTGTTCTTTTCTACTTCAGTTACGTTATCATAGCCCTCAACAACAGTGTCCCAACGTTTATTTTCTGTTAACTATTGTAATATTAGGTCGCTATCAAAGCTTGCAATTGATGTCAGGGATCTTTTGACATCTCTTTCCCCGATCTTCTGTTTTCTTACGGAAACCTGGTTAAATGCTTCTGCTCTTCCCTCTATTTCTCTGGCCTTGCTGGACAACTACCAACTGGTCAGACTGAATAGAGAATCCAGACCAGGCTGTAGAGTTTCTATTGTATTTTGCAACTCCGTTTAGGTTCATATAATTGAATCTTTTATTGAGGAGTCGGTTGAAATGTGTATTTTTAAGCTTGAGCTGGCAAATAGTCCTCATTGGAAGGGTGCACTAATTTATTGCCCCACAGGACCCAGGAAATATTTTAGCCATCTCCTGACTGAACGGATTGCCCTGCGTATTTTCCTTGAAATAACTTTCTCCTGTTGGGAGATTTTAACTCCCACGGAGAGGACGTTTCAAGACCAAAGGTGGACGGTCTTTTCGATGACTTAGAAACTCAGAACCTTCATCAATGTATCCCTGGCCCTACGCATAGAGCAGGCCATACACTAGATCTGCATTTTACTAACTCTTCATTCTTGGCTAGTGCAAACCCTCTGCCCCTTACTTGGACAGATCATTATCTGATAACATTTCAACTTGCTATGACCGACGTAATAAAGCAGTCGGCTACAGCAGGAAAAAAGACCTATAGAACATGGAATAACATCTCACAAGAACAGTTCTCTAAAGCCGTATCATGGGGAGCAGCAACCCGGGACCCAGATATTAATGTTGCTTTAGACAACTACCATTTTGCCCTGTCTACGGCATTTGATAAAATTGCAACTACAAAACTATGCAAACAGACCTCTTCCAGGCCACATGCCCCCTGGTTATCCAGTGAACTACGCTTGCTGAAGGCAGGATGCAAAAAAGTGAAAAAAGAGGTTGGCGCCAGTCAAAAACTCAAAATGACAAAGTAGCCTTTAAGTTGGTGCTATCTGAATATCATGCACATATAAGAAAAACTAGAAGGAGTTTTATCTGCAGTTAGGTGCAGGCAATTCTTCCAAAGAGCCCTATAAAGTGCTCAATGATTTCATCAACCCTCATGCCTGCGTTTCAGCCATCCCTGCCTCTCAACAAATTTGTAATGCACTAGCTGATTTCTTTGAGGACAAAATTGATGCTATTTACAAGAAATTCCCCATCAATCTGGGGCCGATCAACCCCATTTCATCCATGTCGTCCTGTAATGACTCTCCTTCGCTATGGGATAGGTTTGAAACCCTCACACTCAACCACATTTTAATACTCTTATCCAAAGCCAAATCTGGCTCTCCCGCAGATGTCTACCCTTCTAGGATCTCAGCCACTATATCAGCATTGGTAGGTCCTGCTATTCTTTCTCTATTCAATCATTCTCTTGAATCTGCTAAACTACCTTCATTTTGGAAGGCAGCTTTGTTCTCCCCCATTCTTAAAAACCTAAGGCGGACCCCAAAAACCTGACTAATTACCGCCCCATTTCCCTCCCCTCGTTACTAGGGAAAATGATTGAAGACTACGTAAACAAACAGCTCATGTCATTCCTTGAGGAGCAAGCTGGAGAGGTGTGGTGCAGCGGCCAGGGCAGCTGACTTCGGAGCACAGGGCTCACAGTTCGATCCCCGGCTCCGGCGGCAGCTCAGCTCAGCACCATGTGACTCTGGGCAATAGCTCACTTAATTTCCACGACGGCCCCCAGCGCCTTGAGACCCGTAAGGGTGAGTAGTTCGCGCTTTACAAATACGGATTTATTTTATTTATTTAAGCTATCCTAGATCCCTACCAATCAAGTTTTAGAGTGGCACATAGCACTGAGACTGCATTGGTTGCTGTCACAGATTCAATCCTTCTTTCTCTGGACACAGGTATGCCTGCCATGCTTGTGCTCCTGGATCTCTCTGCAGCTTTCAACACCATTTCTCACGCAATACTGATTATTAGACTGCATGAGATCGGTGTCAGAGGCACTGTCCTGCAATGGCTGGCTGATTTCTTAGAAGATTGGTCTCAAATTATTACTCTGGGTGCCTTCAAATCCAGTGCAGTTTCCCTCACCAAAAGTGTACCGCAGGGCTCATCTCTGAGCCTAGCGCTGTTCAATATCTATGTTGCTCTTCTTGCCCAGATTGTCAAAACATCAGCTTTTGAAGTAATTACTTACGCTAACGATACTCAGCTAATCATTTCTTTTGACAGGACATTGATGATGCCAAGCATCGTTTTCAAGCCTGCATGAGGAATAGTGCAGCCTGGATGTCCAAAAACTGTCTTTAGTTGAACAGTAATAAGACAGAGGTTCTGTTGTTTGGCAAAGCCCAACAACTCTGGTCCCCAGACTGGTAGCCCTCTGAACTAGGACCTGCCCCCTGTGCAAGAATGCAGCAGCGTAGAATGCAGCGGCTTAGAATAGAGTGGTGTAGAGTAGAGTAGAGTGGCCTAGAGTGCAGTGGCGTAGAGTTGATTAGAGTGGATTGGCGTAGTGTGGTGAAAATAAAGTGCAGTGGCATAGAGTGCAGTGGCATTTAATGGTGCGGAATAGAGTAGAGTGGCATAGAGTGCAATGGCGTAGAATGCAGCAGCATAGAGGGCAGGGGCATAGAATAGAGTGGTGCAGAGTATAGTAGAGTGGCCTAGAGTGCAGTGGCGTAGAGTTAATTAGAGTTGATTGGTGTAGAATGGTGCAGAGTAGTGTGCAGTGGTGTAGAGTGGAGTGGCGTAGAATGGAGTGGTGCAGAGTAGAGTGGAGTAGCCTAGAGTGCAGTGGCATAGAGTTGATTAGAGTGGATGGGCGTAGAGTGGTGCAGAGTAGTGTGCAGTGGTGTGGAGTGGTGCAGAGTATAGAAGCGTAGAGTGCAGTGGTGCAGTGTAAAGTGCAGTGACATACAGTGCAGTGGTGCAGAGTGCAGTAGCATAGAGTGGTGCAGAGTAGAGTGGTGTAGAGTGCAGTGCCGTAGAGTGGAGTGGGGTAGAGTGCATTGGCATAGATTGGTGCAGAATAGAGTAGAATGGCGTAGAATGCAGCAGCTTAGAATGCAACAGCATAGAATAGAGTGGTGCAGAGTAGACTAGAGTGGCCTAGAGTGCAGTGGTGTAGAGTTGATTAGAGTGGATTGGCGTACAGTGGTGCAGAGTAGTGTGCAGTGGTGTAGAGTGGAGTGGTGCTAAGTAGAGTGGTGTAGAGTCAGTGGCATAAAGTGGAGTGGTACAGAGTAGAGTGCAGTGTCCTAGTGTGGAGTGTTGTAGAGTTGATTAGAGTGGATTGGCGTAGAGTAGTGCAGAGTAGTGAGCAGTGGCGTTGAGTGGTGCAGAGTAGAGTGGCGTAGAGTGCTGTGGCATAGGGTAGTGCAGAGTGCAGTGGCATAAAGTGGTGCAGAGTAGAGTAGAATGGTGAAGAGTGGAGTCGTGAAAGTAGAGTGGTATAGGGTAGAGTGCAGTGGCATAGATTGGTGCAGAGTAGAGTAGAGTGGCCTAGAGTGCAATGGTGTAGAGTAAATTGGCATAGAGTGGTGCAGAGTAGTATGCAGTGGCGTAGAGTGGAGTGGTGCAGAGTAAAGTGGCATAGAGTACAGTGGTGTAGAGTGGAGTGGTGCAGAGTAGAGTGGAGTAGCCTAGAGTGCAGTGGCATAGAGTTGATTAGAGCGGATTGGAGTAGAGTGGTGCAGAGTAGTGTGCAGTGGCGTGGAGTGGTACAGAGTAGAGCGGCATAGAGTGCAGTGGCATAGAGTGGAGTGGTGCAGTGTAAAGTGCAGTGACATAGAGTGCAGTGGCATAGAGTGGTGCAGAGTAGAGGGGTGTAGAGTGCAGTGCCGTAGAGTGGAGTGGGGTAGAGTGCATTGGCATAGATTTGTGCAGAATAGAGTAGAATGGCATAGAATGCAGCAGCTTAGAATGCAACAGCATAGAATAGAGTGGTGCAAAGTAGACTAGAGTGGCCTAGAGTGCAGTGGTGTAGAGTTGATTAGAGTGGATTGGCATACAGTGGTGCAGAGTAGTGTGCAGTGGTGTAGAGTGGAGTGGTGCTAAGTAGAGTAGTGTAGAGTGCAGTGGCATAAAGTGGAGTGGTGCAGAGTAGAGTGCAGTGTCCTAGTGTGGAGTGTTGTAGAGTTGATTAGAGTGGATTGGCGTAGAGTAGTGCAGAGTAGTGAGCAGTGGCGTCGAGTGGTGCAGAGTAGAGTGGTGTAGAGTGCAGAGTATAGTGCAGTGGCATAGAGTGCAGTGGTGCAGAGTAGAGTGGCATAGAGTGCTGTGGCATAGGGTAGTGCAGGGTGCAGTGGCATAAAGTGGTGCAGAGTAGAGTAGAGTGGTGTAAAGTGGAGTGGCGTAGAGTAGAGTCGTGAAAGTAGAGTGGTGTGGGGTAGAGTGCAGTGGCATAGATTGGTGCAGAGTAGAGTAGAGTGGCCTAGAGTGTAGTGGTGTAGAGTAGATTGGCATAGGGTGGTGCAGAGTAGTATGCAGTGGCGTAGAGTGGAGTGGTGCAGAGTAAAGTGGCATAGAGTACAGTGGCGTAGAGTGGAGTGGTGCAGAGTAGAGTGGAGTAGCCTAGAGTGCAGTGGCATAGAGTTGATTAGAGCGGATTGGAGTAGAGTGGTGCAGAGTAGTGTGCAGTGGCATGGAGTGGTGCAGAGTAGAGCGGCATAGAGTGCAGTGGCATAGAGTGGAGTGGTGCAGTGTAAAGTGCAGTGACATAGAGTGCAGTGGCATAGAGTGGTGCAGAGTAGAGGGGTGTAGAGTGCAGTGCCGTAGAGTGGAGTGGGGTAGAGTGCATTGGCATAGATTGGTGCAGAATAGAGTAGAATGGCATAGAATGCAGCAGCTTAGAATGCAACAGCATAGAATAGAGTGGTGCAGAGTAGACTAGAGTGGCCTAGAGTGCAGTGGTGTAGAGTTGATTAGAGTGGATTGGCATACAGTGGTGCAGAGTAGTGTGCAGTGGTGTAGAGTGGAGTGGTGCTATGTAGAGTGGTGTAGAGTGCAGTGGCATAAAGTGGAGTGGTGCAGAGTAGAGTGCAGTGTCCTAGTGTGGAGTGTTGTAGAGTTGATTAGAGTGGATTGGCGTAGAGTAGTGCAGAGTAGTGAGCAGTGGCATCGAGTGGTGCAGAGTAGAGTGGTGTAGAGTGCAGAGTATAGTGCAGTGGCATAGAGTGCAGTGGTGCAGAGTAGAGTGGCATAGAGTGCTGTGGCATAGGGTAGTGCAGGGTGCAGTGGCATAAAGTGGTGCAGAGTAGAGTAGAGTGGTGTAAAGTGGAGTGGCGTAGAGTAGAGTCGTGAAAGTAGAGTGGTGTGGGTTAGAGTGCAGTGGCATAGATTGGTGCAGAGTAGAGTAGAGTGGCCTAGAGTGCAGTGGTGTAGAGTAAATTGGCATAGGGTGGTGCAGAGTAGTATGCAGTGGCGTAGAGTGGCGTGGTGCAGAGTAAAGTGTCATAGAGTGCAGTGGTGTAGAGTGGAGTGGTGCAGAGTAAAGTGGAGTGTCCTAGAGGGGAGTGTTGTATGGTGCAGCAGCGAAGAGTGCAGGGGTGCAGAGTAGAGTAGAGAGGTGTAGAGTGGAGTGCCGGAAAGTGCAGGTGCGTAGAGTGGTGTGGTACAGGGTAGAGTGTAGTGGCGTAGAGTGCAGTGGCATAAAGTGGCATAGAGTGGAGTGCCTTAGAGTAGAGTGGCATTGTGTGGAGTGGAGTGGGGTAGAGTGGTGTAAAGTGGAACTGTGTGGGGTGAAGTGGCTTAGAGTGGAGTGGTGTAGAGTTTCGTGCGTGGAGTGGCATAGAGGGGAGGTGCATTGAGTGGCATAAATTGGAGTAGAGTAGAGTGGACTGGCGTACGGTGCACTGGTATAGCGTGTTGTAGATTAGAGTGGTGTAGGGTGCATTGGCGTAGAGTGGAATTGCGCAGAGCAGAGTTGCGTAGAATGTAGCGGCTACGGATCCGATTAACAAAGGCAATCTGAGACAAAAGTCTAACTTCACGACATTTAGTATTCACAGAGGTCATTTAAGAGTCGTATCTTTACGCCCGCAGTCGGGCCGGAATCTCCAGCTCAAGCTGTACTCTCCGGCTCAGGCCGGACTCTCCACACCCGGAGAGGAATCTCCGGCTAGTGTTGCACCACACTCAGTGTTGACTGTAGTGTTACACCAAACTTTGGTGTAACACTACAGTCAACACTGAGGGGAGCACAAATTGTGGACTGCATGTACCCTGATGCAAAGGAGCAAACTTCTCTGGGATGTGATGTCATGTCTGGCCTCACCCTTTTCCCCGCCCAAACTGATTTTCATGACCTCCCCTACCTTTTATCTCCCGTTCCTAATGTTCCTTTTTGTAAAAATTGCGTTCCGTTCCATTGGTTACACTTCATCCGGCCCGAACCACTGATTCCGCCCTGGGTGTGGAGATTCCGACCTGAGCCGGAGAGTACGGCTTGAGACTGAGAGTACGGCTTGAGCCGAAATCTCCAGCTCGAATGCGGACATAAAGATACTGTGTGAGTAACAAAAGTTGTACGGTTAGACTTTTGTCTCAGATTGCCTTTGTGAATCAGGCCCATAGAATGCAGTGACCTACAATGTGTCAGGTATAATGTATGCAGGGTGGGCGTTCCCACACAGGAAGGCCTCATAAAAGTGACTCAGTGAAGTCTACAAGATTTCACTGCGTCACTTCTAGGATGCCACTGCGGCAAAACCTTATGCCTGCTTGAAGCAGGCGTAAGGAGTAACGCCGTGTAGTGGGAATAGGCCTCAAAAAGCATTGCTGGAGTTGCGTCGTGCTTGTGACACGACTCCAGCAATGCGTGACTTTTGCCCCAACAGATGCGTCAGAATTTCTGACGCATCTGTCAATCCTTGCGCCATGGTGTGCCGTATTGTAAATACGGCGCATCCATGGTGGCGCAAGGGTTTCTCAGTGTGGTGCAGGGAAAATGACGCATCTCTACAGATGCGTCACTTTCTTGTAAATCTGCCCCTTGATCGAAAGCAACAGGGATTATATGGTCTATGGAGTCAGCCACTGGAATTGCACAAGACTTATAAATGGTGATGGGCATCTTGAATGCCTAGACTATAATCAAGCTCCTCATGGTCCACACAATTATTGCTAGGTAGTCGTGGTTCATAGTTGTTGCAGCTGAGACCTGATGCTTGTTAGTTGTAAACCTTGCACCCTGTTTCTCTGAGAAGTAAAGGAAAGACATCTGGAAATCAAAGAAGTATTTTTGTACTGCACTCATGTAATGATAAAGACTTGTATTTGTTTTTTTTACAAGGAGTCGGCCACCTCATACAACCTCATATTATGCATTTTGTTAGTTTTCACAAGGTGCCATCTACTGTTCAGGCTAAAAACTCAAATATTGCACAATGCTAGTTTTACCCAGTAGTTTTCCATTAGGATTATAAACTCTCTGTATATTTGCATATTTTCGCAAGGAGAAGTCCATTCAAATTAGAAGTCAAAAGTAATTACATTGCTTCTACAATAGGAGATAGTGTAATCATATTTTTCACAGACTATCATTTCTAGAACAGGTATGGTGATAAGGTATTCATTAAAACAAGTGTGTGATTGCTGAGTCTTTAGGCGAACTACATGTGATGTATTCTTTTCATACTCCAGTTATAAAACCCATTACAATGAATTTAATCAAGAGGAATGAAGTATTTTCACATGATACTGAAGGTAAGTTTTTGAGCAAACAATATACAGTTATTCAGAGTGGTGTTCACAGTTATCATATCAAGTTTCATGGTTACAGAATGTATCAAAAAGAACCAATCATGTTAGTTCTTAAAAACGTACCCGTAGACGGTTAAGCAATTGGACACCCATTCCAATTGTAATAGCATTCATGAAGTTAGTAACAAAAAATCTGACCAAAAGAGTCACTACTTTCCTATCATTAAATTAAAAACAGAAAGGCTTCATGAAAGTGAGCGGCAGACTCAAAAACCTGACACTCCTTCAAAATATCATAAAAGGGGCCCATAGGAATAAACTCTTGTTTGCACTAGTGTTCATAGATATTTGTAAAGCATTTGACTCTGTCAGTCTCTATCACATCATACTGAGTCTCGAAAGACAAAGATTTCTGTTATATATCTGAGATCTAATAAGAGACTTAAACACAGATTCATCTATGTACTTCAAAGGGAAAAACAATCAATAATAATGAAGTATGGGGTCAAACAAGGTGACTCAGTATCCCATCCCACTGTAGTTTAATATTGCCATAGACCTACTAATATGTGATCTTCAGAAAAACAACAAGGGCTTTACATTTGGCTAAGATTGACTTATTGAGCCAATTGCTGCTTTAGCCTTTGCGGACCACATAGCAGTACTCAGTAACAAATGGGATGGCATGAGTACTAACTTGAAGATCATTGAAAAATTCAACAAAACAACAGGCCTAAAACTTAGGGGCATATTAGCAAGACTGGCGATAAAATTATCGCCGTTTTAGCGGCAAGAAACTGCCGCTAAAACGGCGATAATGGGCTTGCTAATATGCGTTATAGAATTCCAATAGAAGCCCAGGTTAGATGTCCTGCACATCTAACCTGGGCTTCTATTGGAATTCTATAACGCATAATAGCAAGCCCATTATCGCCGTTTTAGCGGCAATTTCCTGCCGCTAAAACGGCGATAATTTTATCGCCGGTCTTGCTAATATGCCCCTAAATGTCAAAAACACACATGGGTTCTTCATAAGTCACCCAAAAACAAAATTCTGGTGGGTAATTGTAAACCACTGCAATTTGAAAAACAAAACATCAATAACATACACTGAGATGACTGTGAGAGATACCTCGGATTGAACTTTGATCCTCATACTAAAAACAACAAAATAAATGAATTACTAACAGAATAAGCTAACAAATTTGACAGTTTACCACTCAAGCCAACACAAACTATTAAAATACTATGTCAATACTCGACTCCTAAGCTGCCTTTGAAATTGGAAATGGCAGGCACAGAAGCAAATATTCTCATTGAACTACATAAGACAATAAAGAAATATGTCAAAAACTATCTCTACCTACCTGCATACACATGCAGTGGTCTGCTGTATGCAATAAAGTTCAAATGGTGGCTTAGATATACTAAAGTTGTGTACAACTACAAAAACCAACAAAATTAACAATCAATTATATCTCAGAGAAACTCCAGACATGTACATCGCTCACTCTTATATATATGCAGAAGATATAATAATCGTTAAAATTCATCACATTATCTAAACTCACAATCTAAAACTATCAGATTCCTGGACTACTCTTTGAAATTACTAGCGTCTTATGCCTGGAGAAAGGATGAATTTGTGAAATGGAAAAATCTCCCTATACATGGAGATGGTATAAAATACATGGAAAATAATCCAACCTCAAACGTTTGGATTACAAAGCTCATTAAACTAAAGCAAAATCAATACATAGCTGTGCTTATGCTGAGAGCAAATGTTATGAACACTGGAGAAACAACATCCAGAGGAAGAGATTGATCATTCACTGCTTGTTGACATTGCAAAGATATTTGTGAAGCAATTGCTCAGGTGTCCAGTGCATGTCCTAAAAGAAAGGACATTATAATTTAAAAACATAACAAGGTTCTGCAGCTACTCATTGATCAAGTCATAAGATGTGGTTGGCTAATATACAGGGAACCTCATTTGAAGAACAGTGAAGGTGAACTAAGACAACCTGATGTAGTGTTCACCAAAAGTGGTACTCATGTGGTAATTGATGTTTCAGTCTGTTATGAAAACTCACACGATACCCTTGAATAAGTGTGTGAAAGTAAATTATTACAATGAAATCTCTCAAGAAATTAAAACTCTCAGAAACTGTTCTACTGTGAAATTTCATGGTTTAATTTTAGGTTGTCGGGGAATGTGGCCTCAATGTAACAGTGTTGCTTTAAATTATCTAGGGCTGCAAATTTCATTCTCATCCAAGAGGAATGTATGGCTTACTACCATAATGGCCACTTTAAAAATGAGTCAAGTTTTCATGGACAACTAGCAGATTAGCAAAGCACAATAATTGTTGATATGTTTTGTTTTAACTGGCATGTTAAAGTTAGAAATATTTAAACATATGTTTAGTATTACAAGTTAGTGTGAATTTTGATATGTTATATAATGTTAGGGTGTGATAATTATACTTAGCGTGTGATGTTAAATATATTAGTTGTAGGCAATGTTAGGATCTGCAAAGTTAGCCACCTAGCCTGTGAATGCAAATTAGTGATAACTGAAATGGGTGGAGAGGTCTGGGCTTTTGTGCTACAGTTGTTAGGGCCCAATTTTTTAGTGGTGGCACATTCCTCACAAATGGCTACACCCAAGAGCCATTACGGGGTAAATCTAGAGAGAGATGGAGGATTGTGCCCTCTCGATTAGTATGCATTAGTGCGGAATAAATTTCCAATCGTGCTTAGGTGCTTTTCCAATGTGTAGTATTTATTGGTGTTTCCATACATGGAGCAAGAACAAGAACAGTGAAGTAAACAGCCGACACGTGTTTCGCCCTAGTGGCCCATCGCCGAGGGCTTTTTCAAGGCAGGAGGTTCGTTAGCAAAGTTCGTAGTCCTGTAAGTCAAGAAGCATTAGTCTCTGCGGTCCCAGGACCTAGGGCGAAACACGTGTCAGCTGTTTACTTCACTGTTCTTGTTCTTGTTCCATGTATGGAAACTCCAATAAATACTACACATTGGAAAAGCACCTAAGCACGATTGGAAATTTATTCCGCACTAACGCATACTAATCGAGAGGGCACAATCCTCCATCTCTCTCTGACAAATGCAAATTAGAATGCACATTAGTGAACTAGTTGCATAAATCTTAATAGACACATAATCAGTACAGGTCACTTTATTTGTAAGCTAACCATACCATAATCAAACTTTACTTTGCACAGGACAGTCGTAATCGGAGGTTACAGAAGTGTGGTAAGAAATAAGCAATGCAGAGTGCTAGCGAAGTAGTGGAGGGTATACTCTCTCTATCCAATGTGTGATTCATGTTTCTGGGTGGGCAACTTCAAGTGTTGTTGCACTAAGGAGCAATCTTTGTGTTGTTGGAAGCAAGACTGGTTTGATGCTGATGCTCAGCACTAACAACTCAGAATGAGCAACCGCCAGGTAATACAATAATAGCCAAATGCCTAGTCATCTAGTTAATGACACATATGAATGGATGAATGAGATTCCCACTGTGCCTTCCTACTATCTAGCAAAAACACAGCCAAGGGAACAGGCTTGGCAGAATCAGCAGGAAAAGATCTAAGGGCCTCCATTCAACCTTGTGCATTGCATGTTCGAGGGTCACCTAGTGCTAAACCATTTTTGGTCGACCTGATTCCGGGTCAGGGTTTTGTGAGTAGCAGAGCAGCTACCTTGCCGCAGTTTATTGAAAGTCAAGCTTTTTTCTCTATCTGTGGGTGCCCGTGCCCTCTAGAGTCCCTCTGTCACCAGGCCGGTGTGAGGGATGGAGTGCAGGTCCATGGGAGGCTGCCTCCACCATGTGTAATGTAGCACAGGGTCCTCCTCCTGCCCGTGCCACCAGGTACAGGGATGGGGGCATGATCCCTTGCAGGTCATAAGGTTGACCAGATGGCCAGAGCGGGCACCAGCGGAGTCCACTGGAGGCAAGAAGCCTGTTGGTGGCATTAGGAAGAAGCTTCCTAAGCCCAGGCCTTGTCATCAGTTGCATCCTGGGCACTCTGGTCACCAGGTCAGCCTGAGCCATCTGGTCGCTGGGTAGGTTGATCAGATGACCATCCGTTGGCTGGATGACCAAATGACCGGTCATTGGCTGGCCGACCAGATGACCAGCGGGATTTGGCCGGCACAGCTAACTCTGTCTAGGCTCAGGCACGAGGAAGGTGGAAGTCACCTATAACCGATAGACTGGTGTGACAATCCCTACCCAGGGTATGGTGGTGGCAGACTTGCGAAGACTCTAATGCCCCAATGGGGTGTCTAGTAGAGACGGGACCCAGCATGAAGGCCCAGCTACCAGGCAGATCCCATAGCAGGGTGGCGACAGATTGAGGAGGAGTATGGGGCTCCTGCATGCTAAACAGCTCCTATAATCTCCTCTGCGAGGTGAGCAAAGCCATGGATTTTGCCTGAGGGCCTGGTCCCTGCAGGTCAGGGCTCCAGGCACCAGACAGGGCCACCTTTCCTATCTGGGCCAGGGTGGCGTCAGATCAGGAAAGAGTCTGGAGCCCCTGCAGGCTGAACAGCCACTGTAATCTCCCCATGGGAGGACTTGTACCCACGGATCGGTGGTGCCAGCCAGCAGGCAGAATCTCCTACTCTTCCAGGACAGGGTGGTGCCCTGCAAGGATTTGGCTGTTTTCAAGATGTCCTCCAGTTAGCTTGTGAGCTTAGTGTTGGCAAAAACATCACCAGTGTCATTTCATTCTCAAGGCCAATCCAACCAATGGATGAGTATGGGTGTGCAAACTCAGTGAACCACATCACCTGTACAGCCTTCCAAATTTGAATTACGCTGGCCTCATTTGACGATGTCCACCAATTAGCGTGTCAGCCTCGTGTTGGCAAAAACATCAATAGTGATGTTTCATATCAGGGCTGGTCCAGCCAATGGACGACTATGGGTGTGCCAACTCAGTGAACCACGTCACTAGCCCAGTCTTACTAATGTGAATTACTCAGGCCTAATTTTAAGCAGATCCTCCAATGGAAGATCAAGATATCATTTATTTCAAGAAGTATTGACCATGAAGAATAGACCCAAAGACTCTACAATTTAGTTCATGGAAAAGCAAAAGATGATTGTAGTTTGCCTCTTCTGAGACAGAAGTTGGCAGGTATGTACAAATATAGCAGTTAGAAATGTTCCTTATGACTAAATACTAATTTAAAAAAGTGACATATACATTTTCACTAAAATCATTCCTAGAAGTAGCTCTATGATCTAACCTTTTATCTGAAGAATCAATATTATTAATATGGATTAAAATTTTGGATTTTGGAGAAGCATATACAACTGTGGTGTGAAGACTAACCCGAATACTTATCAAAATGATTACTATGAATATTCTTCAAAACACAACAACTCTTTTTAATTTTGGCTATACTTCATCTGAAAAAAAACCTAAAAATGTATCTAAACTTCTAGATATAGTACAAAAAAAATCTTTAAAATGTACTAGGTCACCAGCAATATGTTCAGTTCAAAAGAAATGTTCATGAGAAACCTACTATCGTTGACTGGATACCTAAGGTACAGAATTCTTTTTTTTCTGATGATGTAAAGAATTAGACTTTAAAAGTAATGTAGGCACTTTTAAATTAAAAAACTCTAAACTTAATCTTTTTTTTCTTTTTTTTCCCTCATATCACCAAAAAGCGTCTGCAATACTTTGTATAGCCGCCCTTCTGACCTGTGCGCCCTGCGGCCACTGCATTCACTTCAGTCTGTAAACCAAGCCAGACCCACACCTTTGTTGGTGCCATGGTGTAATCATCGGACCAAGAGAGGATCGATCCCCAAGGCTCTACACCAAGATGTAAAATCTAGCCAGATATTTAAGCTATTCTCCTTCTCTACTCCCTGGTCCAACCGGGCCATTTTGATAGCTGCCTTAACCCAGTCTTCCATCTTTGGGGGCAGGGGGTCTCTCCATTTTATGCATATTTCCCTCCGGGCTATCAAGATAAGATAAAGCAACAGACCTCTATGCGAATTCTTCAGCCTCCTAGTGATCGCACTGTCATCGCCAAATACAACATGCCCTGTGTTCAAGATAACTTTCCTGCCAAAAATCCCACAAAAAGCATTCTCAATTCCGCCCCAATAATCTCCCAACTTTGGGCATTCAAAGAAGATGTGCAGGTCGTTGGCTTTTATTAAGTTACACCTTGGGCACTTGGGGGGGAGGGGTTTGGGGAAACTTTGCAATCTTAGCCAATGTCCAGTATAAACGATTAATGGTAAAGAAGTGCTTCTTTTTCAGGTTAACCGGTTTTACAAATTTGTATAGGAGCTTCAGGGAGTATTCCCACACTGCCTCAATATTGCACTCGAAGGGGACCCCGTTCCAAACTGAATGTTGTGGTATACACTCCTTCTCATCTGCCTCCAAGAGCTTCTCGTACAATTTAGATATTTCTTTATTCTTGAGGTTAACATCTTGGAGAGATAACTCCAGCTCCCAATCGCCACAAGTTTCTTTCTTTTCGGACGTGAACCATGAAACTAATTGGATATACTTAAACCTGGAAAAGTCATTTCCAATCTTTGCTCTTAGGACTTCCCAAGGGTAAACCCCTCCAGATGATATCAAGTCCGACCATTTAATAATGCCTGCCCTTCTGATTGGTATACTCAGACTATCTTTAAGGCATAACGGGGTCCCTGGGGATTTCCAGATTGGGGCAAAGTCAGAAAAATAACCTAACCCCCACCTACTCCTGACCTTGTACCATAATTGGAGGGCAGACTTCAAAGTTTTTAAGCGTACTTTTTTGAAGTACCTGGGTGCACCGAATTTATACAAAAAGCTATCTCCACCTTCCTGCCTTACCATTTCTCCCAAGAGCCTTCCCCAGGTTGAATCATCGGTTTTCCCAAGCAGCATCCGGATATTCTTAAATTGGAAGGCTACACAGTACCAATTAATATCTGGGAGGGCCAAGCCACCTTTGACAAGCCTTCGTCTGAGTTTCTTCCAGGCCAGCCTTGCACCCTTATAAGCCCAGATAAAACTTACGATCTTTCCCTGGATTTTACTGATGCCTAACTTAGGGAAACCAGGGGGGATAGCATTAAATAAGCTGGTTAGTTTGGGGAGTATAACCATTTTAATTAAGTTAACCCTTCCATAAATTGTTAGAGGGAGGTTTTTCCACCTTGCAAATAACCGATCTATTTCTTTTACACCCCTATCTAGATTGATCTGTGGGATCTTCTCTATGTTTTTAACAATTGTAATGCCCAAATATTTAAAATCTTGACTAACTCTCCCCTCCCAGTCCTGAATGTTCCAACACATCACCTCTGTTTTAGATGTATTAGCTAAATATCCCGATAGAGATCCAAACTCTTCTAACAGATGTTCGACCCTTGGTATTGCCATGGCTGGATTGGCAGTATATAACAGCAAGTCATCTGTATATAAGGCGACCTTACTGCTATAATTGTTGGATTTAAAAGGGGTTATTAAAGCATCTGATCTTATTGCCTGGGCTAGTGGCTCTATATATAGATCGAACAACAGGGGTGAAAGAGGACAGCCCTGTCTCGTTCCTCTCAATATGTTAAAACTAGATGTTAAGAACCCATTCAACAATATCCTAGCTGAGGCGCCCTCATAGCATTTTTCTATGGTTTGGATAAAGATAGAACCAGAGCCCATTGTTCCTAACACTTTCCACAGGTACATCCAACACACTCTATGGAACGCCTTGGCCGCGTCGAGCGCCACCACAGCCAGGGGTTCGGATCGTGCAGATGCAAGGTCAATGCAGCCAATGAGTTGCTGAGTCTGTTCTTGGATATTTCTCTTGGGGATAAAACCTTTCTGGTCCAAGTGGATCAGTTGTGTTGCGATCTTGGCCAATCTCCCTGCCAATATGCTCATGAAGATCTTATAGTCTGCATTCAGCAGGGAGATCGGTCTATAAGAGTCGGCTCTCGAAGGATCCTTAGTGGGCTTCAGAATGAGCACAATCGTTGCCTCTTTCCAGGACCTAGGAACTCGACCCCCTAATCGATAAATCAAATTAAACAGAGTTTCCATTATCGGGACCAGTTCCTCTATTAAGAGTTTATACACCTCATTTGGAAGCGCGTCTGTGCCTGCTGCTTTATTGCTTTTACTTTTCCCGAGACACATACGAATCTCATCCCCAGTTATTGGGGCATCAAGCACTTCGCGGCTGTGTGATGTCAAAGTAGGTAAGGATTTTTCCCTTAGCCATATTTGAAGGGCCTCGGGATTTGGGAAAACCTCTTCCTTATACAACTCAGAGAATAAAGTAAGTAGGCAGATTTGCATATCTTCCGATTTGATGAATCACCGTTTTCATTTATGATTAATTTGTTTATGTGATTCCTTGCCCGATCCACTCTGGCTTTCCAAGCCAAGAGTGCTTCTGATTTTTCTCCATACTCAAAATTCTGAGTTGATTTCGCAAGCCATTGTGCTTTGCATTTCTGATCTAACTTGATCCTGTAGTCCTGACGGGCCCCATCAAGCCGCCTCTGCGCCTGTAATTTTGCCTCAGCCGTCCCTTGATTCAACCGGAGAAGATCTCCCACTAATTGGGCAATTTTATCGTCCATCTTTTTTAAAACTTGGGATTCCTCTCTGTTCTTAGTACATATGAGACTATGCAAAGAGCCCCTCAAAAATGCCTTAAAGGCATCCCATACAATGTCCAGAGACGCAGATCCCATATTTGCTGCGAAGTAATCATGGCATGCACGTTTAAGCTCTACAACTATCCCTGGGTCCGTCAACATAGATCTTTTAAGTGTCCATCTAGGTCTTGAAATATACCTGCTTCCTGCTAGGGAAAAGGCAACTGCAGAGTGGTCTGAAATATGACTTGGCAGAAAGATGATTGATGTCATATTGTCTATAATAGATCTATCTGCCAACACATAGTCTATTCTTGAAAAATGTCCATATTTCCTACTATGGAAGGTGAATCCATGGACATTGCCTTTCTTAGCCCTCCATACATCTAAAAGTTCCAGACCGTGTATCATGTTATTTAGGGCCTGACGGACCCGAGGCGTCCCTACATATCGACTCTGATTCGATCTATCCATCAGCGGGTCGAGTAATACATTGAAATCTCCTCCTATTATTATAGGGACGGTTACTTCCATCAGATTCCACTGTAATTTGCATAGATATGTACGGTCATCTATGTTTGGGCCATAGAAGGATATACATGCTATCTCTGTTCCACCGAAGTCTAGTTTGGCTATAATCCACCTCCCAGTATGATCTGTTTTAAAGGATTTTATTACACAGCCCGCCCCTTGTTTAATCAAAATGGCAACCCCCTTACAGTGAGCAGTCCGCTCTGATGTACAAAAGTATTTTATCCAGGGATACTGCGCAAAGGTAGTACGGCTCTCTGAGAGATCCAGGTGCGTCTCTTGGATAAGACATATTTGGGCTGAGCTTTGTTCTAGATATTTCATAACTAGTCCCTGTCTACGCACACATCTTAACCCATTGACGTTCACGAGAGGAAGTTTAAATCTCTAACTCCCATTAAGAAAAGTCACCCATCTAAGAGTCATTCTAACTATGGCAATAGCTAACATACAGAACATAGGGCTAGCTTCCTGACGTGATAGAGGATTCTTTTTTGGGGATTTTCTCCCACTGTTCCCCACCCTGTGCTCCCCTCCCTCATCCCTCCCCCCTTCCCCTTCCCCATCCCTCCCCCCTCCCCACCCCGTGCCCCTATCAACCCACCATCCCTCTGGGGAACCCTCCCTACTATTACTAGGCTTACAGCCTAATGGGCCTCGATCCCCTCGGGCAAAATTAACTTGTTTCTTTCGCATTTTCCTCTCCCTGGACTCTCTAATCTCCCCAAACGTCCCTCGCTCCCCTTCCCCTCTCCTACACTTCCGCGCTCATCTTAATTTCTGTTATCAGATCGTCTACCTCCTCGACTGAGCGGTAGACATACATGTGGTTCTTCCACATTACGCGAAGTGACGCTGGAAACTTCAATTGCGCCCTGGCCCCCAACTTATTTAACTCCTCCATCCGCTTGCCCATCTCCCATTGTTTATAGGCAGTAGTGTGGCACACATCTGATCTAATAGAAAATGAAAATGAGCCTGACGTTATAGAGCCTTCCTTAAGTGCTATCGATAAGATTGCCTCTTTTACATTGTATGTGAGAAAATTTATCAAGATTTTCCTCGGCTTCTGTTTCGCAAGATTTCTTTATATGGGTCCCGATGGACCCGCTGAATCTCCGTAGATAGGTCTATGCTTGGAGAATTTTTGAGAACTGTGTCTCTTAATAGCGAGATCACGAAAGCCCTGATGTCAGAGCCTTCCAGGGCTTCAGGAACATTAATCAGTCTCAAATTATTCTTCCTAGAATGGTTCTCAAGGTGCTCTAGATCGTCTCTCATTTCTTTGTTTTGCCTCGTTAATCTATTCATTTCTGCCGAGGTTGTATCGAGTGCCTCTTTTATTTTCGGAATCTCCTGCTCCAGAGTATCAGTATACTTCTTCTAGTTTCTGAGCCAGCACAGCGCAGGAGGCCTGAATTGCCACTTGATTATTCTCGGAGACTGTGAATCTATTCCCCATCTCTTCCTTAAGAGCTAAGAGAATATCCGCCAGGGACTCAGGACTTGTCTTGGGAGTATGATGCATGGACGGTACATTTTGAGTTGTTTCCGGCTGGTCGTCTTGGTACCCCTCTTCCTGTAGCTCCAGCACACTGAAACGATTTGAGGTAGGAATTACGGGATGTGAAAGTATTTTAGAACTACTGGAATCCTCAGGGGACGTCACTGGTGGGGGTATAGTAACTATGGAGGGAGGCATTGTGAAATT
The DNA here is from genome assembly GCA_963921515.1 of Calotriton arnoldi. Lineage (NCBI taxonomy): Eukaryota > Metazoa > Chordata > Amphibia > Caudata > Salamandridae > Calotriton > Calotriton arnoldi. The sequence continues at coordinate 199,967 of CAWUFW010011963.1, read as the reverse complement.
ACTCCCGATGAGGCCCGGGGCTGACTCAGCTGACTCGTCTCCATCCTGCTTGTGATGGGGCAGAGAGCGCCTTCCTTAGTGGGGGCTGAGGCTGAAGCTGGAGTAGTGAGCACTTTATTATAAGATTTTAAGAAGGGAGTAATCTTCACTCTTGGTGGCGGTACTTTTTTTCCTCTGCCTCTCCCTCTACCCCTAGGGCTCTTAGCTACTGCAGAAGGCTCTGTACTTTCCCCCTTCTCCTTCTCCTTTTCTCCTCCTCCCCTCTTCTTTTTTTGGCCCTCGGGCGACCTGGGTCTACTGCAGCTAATTATAACAGGAGGGTCTTGAGTAGTAGCATCAGAGGGAGGTAGAAGTTGCGTGGCCCTTGTGCGAAGAGTGTATCTACACACTTTTCCTTTTGGGGGGTCAACTCTTATCTGCTGGTTCTTACGCCTCTCCATAGAATGTTGGCCTTTCCCCCCTCCTAACTCCCCCCTACTCGGGGCTCTTCTTAAATCCTCCACATCAAGCGCAGGGGGTACATACTGCCAAGTAAGGCTAGGTGCAGTCAGGGGGGGGGGACCACCAAACATGCAGTGCTGACTGCCCTTCCCACCTCCTGAACCACCTTACCGTCCTTCCATTCTGGCGAACAGTTTTTAGCCTCCGTGCCCACCATCCTATCTCCTACCTTGAGGGCTTTCCCCTCCGTTTTGATGCTCCAGGCGTTTCCCGGCACCTCTGTAGCACACTGCCCAGTGCTGACTCTGTCTCTGAGCGCCCGGAAGTGCACTGCACAAAACTTAATCTTTACCACTCCATCAAAAATCATTCAGCATTGATCTTCTCCTGTTTTATTTTCACAAGTAGATGGAGGTTCTACAAAAATGAACTGATGTTCTTTCAAGTCAATCACTCTTTGCTCTGTTTCGATTTTTATTAGACATGACCATTCAGGTGCTGCATATTTCTTGTTTGGTACTATTACTCTACTAGATCTTCTGACCACTGGTTCTTCTGATTCACTCAAATCTATTTCTGTTTGTTCTAGCTCTGATTCTCTCTCTTCTTCAACTGTTTCTCGCCTAGAGGTTTTCTGAGACACTCTCTCTCATGCTCTCAGGCCAACCATTTTGGATCCAACTTTCATCTTCAGACCCACTTGTGACAACTGCTGCATCTTCATATTCTCTTGCCACTTGATCCATGCAGTTTTCAACTGATATAGCTTGTCTTACTCTGGTTTTTCTTGACATTTGAATATTTGCTTTCTGGTTTCTTGAGGCTGAGTTTGTGTTGCTTGTATTTCTTCTTCTTGCAAAATCTCTTTTCCACCCCCATAAAAATCCACATATTAAACATGTTTGATACTGTAAATTATTGGCTGGTGTCATCACTATTTCTTCTGCAGTCTTTACTCTCTTCATGTGAGATGTGTGGGTTTACTGTGGCAAGCTTACACACTTCACACCAGTATTCATCATGAGGATCACTTGGTAGGGTGCACACCACCTCTTATCCAAGCAGCTCTTCCTAACGTATTTCTTCATCACGACCCAATTACCAGGTTCCAAGCTGTGACAGGATACTTCACTTGCTGCATGTATTTTCAGTTTCACCTGGTGAGAGGTAGAGTGTGCCACATCAGCCAAACCTTTGCAATAGTCCACAACAAGATCATCAGAAATGTTGACAAGTACGGCTGAAGGAATATCAGGAATCTGTATTATTCTGCTCATGATTACTTAATGAGGTGAGAGTTCCGTCACTTTACTCGGTGTACTTCTTATGCTTATCAGCGCCAATGGCAGAGCATTTGGCTGTTTTAGTGACGATTGATTACAGATTTTGGCTTTGACTTAAGAGTACCATTGACTCTCTTAACTGCACAGAATGCGTTTGGTCAATAGCTACAGTGAAATCGGTAGTCCACCAATAGTGCCATACACAAAATATTAATTAGTTTACTTTTAAAGTGACAACCCCTATCTGACTCAAAAGAAGTTGGCAAACAGAATCTAGGGATCAACTCCCCCAACAAGAGTTTACCTATAGCTAAAAAGTCACTTCTCCTCATTGGGTAGGCCTCTAACCACATAAAAAAGGCAAACAATTAACAAAATGTAACACAATTTATTGCAATGGGCCATCCCCAGAAAATCAACCTGCAACCTGGTATAGGGCCCTTCAGACTTTCTAATGTGACTTAAAACCAAAGTAGTTTAAAAGGCAACATGAGAAACACTTATGCCCATGGGAACCAGGAGAAATATGTATCTTAACTGCAAAAGTGGTTCTCATAGGCGTTGTTTAGTCAAAACAGTATGAATAATGCAGGTTAAATTATCCTCATGCAATTAATGCTGAAAGAATAAGCAATGGGGGTTGAATAACCTGGATACAACCAATGCCTCAAAAAGATCACCACCACACATTAAGGTTTAAGAAGAAAATGCATTTGTAATAGACACATTAGATTAAGTACAGAAGTACAGGCACAAAATTGCCAAAAATAAATGTAAAGAACATAAAAAACATCACAGTGCAATGTGACTTCAGTGTGAAGCCCCTAAACATACAATCTAAAACCAAACTGTAGTATTACATCTTATACGAAGGCTGATCAATTAGTAACAAGCAGGACACAACAAAAAGAATTCAAAGATCCCAATAATGTGAGTTCCTTAATTAATTAGTTTGTTACTTCTTGATATCAATGATGTTTTAACTCCTACAAGATACAGGGTCTCATCAGGACAATAGGGATGTGGGAACATCTAAGTGGTCCTGAATAGGGCCCCTACATTCAGTAGAACTGGATCACCTCAGTGATATGGTGATATATAATTTAACTAAAGGTACTTACAATGGAGGGGGCGGCCCGCAGAGTAGCACCCAAAGAGAGAATTGAAACGGGATGAGACTGAACAGCAAAGTAACTGATCACGTTGACTACTTAGGAGAGCAATGGGTCCCGTGATGAAGGCCAACGCCCGGTCAGAAAATGTATGGGTAGTTCAAGAAGCCTTTCCAAATTAGCGCACCTTCTGGGATTATGAAGGAGTGCTGCCGAAATGAGCTGAGGATGGCTCAAGAATGCAGCTGTAGGAGGCAGTGCTCCAATAAGCCTTCCAGATTAGTGCACCATCTCAGATAACGAATGAGCATGGCGAAATGAGCCATAAATGGCTCATGAATGCAGCCAGAGGAGACAGTGGTCAGACACAGAGGACAGGCTGGGTGCAGGCACCAAGAAGTAACAAACGAATTAATTAAGGACCTCACATTACTTGGATCTTTGAATTCTTTTTTTGTGACCTGTTTGTTGCTAATTGTACAGCCCTCGTTTAAGATGTAATGTTACAGTTTGGTTTTAGATTGTATGTTTTTGGGCTTCACACTGGGGGTCACATTGCACTGTGGTGTTTTTTAGTTCTTTGTATTTGTTTTTGACAGTTTTGTGCCTGTACTTAATATAAAGTGTTGCATTATTCATACTATTTTGACTAAACAACACCTATGAGAAGCATAGTTAAGATCTAAAATCAAAGCTGTCTTTCTGCCAACATGTAACTGCTGGCAAGTAACAAAATGCTGATAAAAATCTTCAGCAACAACTCTGAAATGAGGGTTAAACCAAAATTCCTTAAAGGAGCGTAACATTCCATCACTCTCAACATGGATTGATCGGTGCATACTTCTCAACATCTGGTTCAAAATACAGTTTGGCAAAACATATTTCCCATCACAGGTTCTTCACATATTATTATCATCTTTGGTTCAACCTACAGAAACCCACTTTTTCATTTCATACTAAAGCATATTGTTCTGTGATTTTTAAATTCTTCCAATATTTGAATAGATGTAGACAAGAAATAATTAACACTTCATGACATGGAATACACCACCTAGCAATGTGACAACCAAACAGCAAATTCTCTGAGTTAGCACAAGTAAACCTCGATTCTAAAAAGAAAGAGATGACCACATTACTAAGATCTTGGGGTAGTCTTCCTAGGCCGCTCTAATTTGATCAAAATGTCTATCTTACCAAAGTTTACCTTTATTTTTGATTCGATTCCTCTACATTTTGATCTTTCTTCCCTGAAAGACCTCCAAGGTCTAATAAATAGCTTTTTATGGTCTAACAAAGGGGTTAGGATTGCATGGAGGAAGCTACGGTGCGCGAAGCTGGAGGGAGGCATAGCCGGTCCCGACCTTCGATTTTACTGTTATGCCTTTTAATTAAAGAATTTAAGGCCTCTATTGTTTAATGCTTTTTGTTTCTCCCCAATGTTTCAAGCAAACCGCAAACCGCAAAAACGCAAAACGCAAACCGTACATTCGTGTCCACCATCTTTCATATATCCTGCACCCTGCCCTCTTTTACCTTTTGTATATTATTGTGATTCCAAGCCTATTGTACATTTCTATGTTTCCTGTAAAGCGCTCTGATACCATAACGGGTCAAGTTCGCGCTCTATAAAACACAAAAATAAAAATAAATAAAAAAATAAATGGCAAAAAATACTCCCCAGGGTGGTGATGGTTGTTTGTTTAAGTTTGGGCACCCCAAATATTTAAAAAAATGAAACTCAAGGTGTTAAGATCTGCTTGCGAAGTCTGGTATTATATAAGGAAGATTCTAAAAATTCCGTATTATAGTTCAGGGGCCCCTATTTGGAATTCCCCAGGGACTCCAACCTGTCTAAAAGATAGTCTGTCAATTCCATTATTGGAAGAAGGTATTCTGAATTGGGGCCAACTCTTACAAGAGAACAAACTTCTTCCATGGGAAGTACTTTTTAACACTACTCATCAAAGACTTTCAAGATTTAAGTTCTATCAGTTATCGAGCTGGGCTGCCAAACTAGATAAAGAGGGAGAAACAAATGAAGATTATGAAATCATTCTACGGGGACCCCCTTATCAACGTAAAGAGGTCTCCAAATGGTACTGGCTTTTGGTTAAGGGGGAGCCACGGTTACTACCCATGGAAGAACCCTGGAGAAAAGACCTGCCTTTGACCAACGTAACATATCTATGGCAAGTATCGATGCACACTTTATGGAATGTGGTTAAAGGTGCCCATCTCAAGAGAAACCATATGTTCACACTCCATAGGGCATATTGGACCCCGAAGAAACTTTCGAAATTGGGAGGAGATCGGAAGAAGGTCTGTCCGAAGTGCACCTCTGATGATGCCGACGATCTACAAATGTTCTGGCAGTGCTCTTCTATCCAGGGTTTCTGGTATAATGTTGGTAAGACTCTTACTGAGGTGATCGGGCAAGAAATTAAGGTAAGCCTGATTTTGGTTATCTTTGGGGTTTTTCCGGAGGAGAGCTTAAGTTATAACCTCCCCAACTCACAAGCCTCTCTTTTTATTTTTGTTAATTTTGCTTGCAAGGAGGGAAATCTGCATTAAATGGATCTCCCCTCAACATCCAACGTTAGTAGACTGGGTTGCCTCGGTGAAACGCATCCATAGACTGGATCTTGCGAGTTCTTCAAGAAAAAGAATTATAATGTGGGGGATCTGGGATAATTGGGCTAATAATTTGATTGTAGAATATCCTGTAAATACATAAAAACCTATAAGGTCCAATGATTATGTTATAAGTGAGATTTGGGAAGAGACATTGTATCGTGCGTATACCTTCCCTATAGGATCATAGCAGCCGGTTTCGTCAGATCCCCTGATCAACTAAGACGGTATCGTTATCTTACCTAGGGGATCTGGGAATAAACCTATGGTTTGCCTATAAACCTCTCACTTATCTATAAATGAGGAATTTATAATAAAAAAAAAAGAAATTATTAACACTTACCTTTTCAGAATTACAATCTTTCGTGAACATAAGACCATAGACCATAGTATTTTGCAACTTCATCCACATATCAGTTGCCAAATGTAACCATGTCATTTCCATTCTTATGTGCTGCATGTTTCACAACTGCAGTGCATTAAACAGATCTAAAATTCTTGGCCCATTCTTAATGAGGATGTTATAAAACTCCTTTGTGACAGTAAATGCCAAAAATCATGCACCTCTCCAAGTTCATATTTGCTATCAGTGTAGAGTATAACACTCAGGCAATTGGCCTCGCAGCATGCTCTTGTGATGGCAATTAATTCTGCTTCTCGTGCTGAGGTTACAGTACAGAAGTATTTTGCTTCAATAATGTATGCTATTGTGCAAACCACGTGTGCTGCGTTCAATGTTCCTTGATGGTCTCTCAGACAAGAGCAATCTACAAAACAAACCAGCCAATTTGAGTGGAATATATTGAATGTCTGGTCTTGGTTTGTTATATAATTTTGTCACTTCTATGCAGTCATGGTCACAATCATTGTCTCCATAATCTGTTTCTTCCCTATTTGGCATTCTCAGAAGTGTAGCAGAATTCAGGATTTTGCAATGTTTAATTGAAATGTTCTCAGTCACAAGAATGATCTGCTCATACTTTTTCCAGCGCCTGCTTGTCAGATGCTGAGTCAGAGTGCGCAACATCTCGACTGAGTGAGGGACTAACACAGTAAGGGGCAGATTTACAAGCCCCTTGCGCCAACAATGCGTCACTTTTCATGACGCATCGATGTTTTTTTTTTACACAAAATTTACAAGGTGACGCATTTATGTAGATGCGTCACGTAAACGGAGATACGACGGAATGGAGCTGCACGAGATTCGGCTGTGTCACGTAAGTATTAAGATATGCAAGGTAGGCGTTCCCACTCAAAAACCAACGCATTTCCGACGCAGGCATATTTACAACCAATCTCCACAGTGACGCATCTATAAAATGCGTCACACAAAATTTGAAAATGCGCTCGCAAGCCTACGCCTCATAAACCCACGCGCAGGAAATGACGCAAGTACCACATAAATTGAATAGAAGTGCAGCAGAGCAATTTTGCAGCAGAGCAGGCAACATGGACCTCCTAATCCTGCAGCTGGGAGTTGCACCAAGAAGACGACAACCAGCCCCAGACCAAATCCCACAACCTCACCCTCCACCATTACCACAAAGGCAGCACAGGAGAAGGGAGCGCATCTACCATCAAAGGACCACCCTCATTGGACTCCGGGACGAACAAGTCATTAAAATGTATCGCCTCAGGAAAGCGTCTATTGTGACCCTGCTGCGGCAGATCACACCACAGCTACAGGCTCCAAATGAAAGGGTCAGCAACATCCCACCGCAGACAAAGCTACTGGCGGTTTTACACATGTTGGCCTCCAGATCTTTTCAAACAACAGCAGCACGAGAGGCAGGGGTCTCACAGGCATCTTTCTCCGCCTTCCTCTCTTCTGTCTTGGATGCCATCATTCAGCTCACACCACAGCACATCCATTTCCTAAACACACCCCAGCAGCAGACGGACATTAAACAAGGCTTCTATGCCATTGCTGGCTTCCCACATGTACTTGGTGCAATGGGCTGCACGCATGTTCAGCTGGTACCACCTGCAGCAACTTCACACCTATACAGCAACAGGAAGCACACACACTCCATCAATGTCCAGACTATTGTGGACCATCGGGGACTATACATCAATGTACTTGCCAAATATCCTGGGAGTGTGCATGATTCATATATATTCAGAAACAGCATCATCAATGACCGTTTCCAAAATGGACAATATGGCAATGGACCCTTGTAGGTGAGCATAAATACATTTTCATACAAATCTACTCTGCAAGAATAGCTGGCCCTCTGCCACATTACATGCCCTTGTGTCCGAATGATGCAAGAAGTCAATATGAAAATGCCAAACCACATAGACACTATAATCACATAACATACAGCCCAAATCTGCATACATACATAGCAGCATAACCTAAAGTGCCAAGGGACACCAGATAGGAATGCCTGCAAATATCCTACATAAAGTTGTGAAGATCAATAAGTCACACTGTCGACATATGCACACATGTCATCTAACACAATTTAACTATTAAAAGGTGCAATGCATTGTAAGAAATGCATGGAAATAGCAAACCAGCCAAATTGAATGTGCATGTGCATTTAGGTGTACATAAGTGTACATATCACTTACACACAGGATGCATGTATTGGTGCATCATGTGACAAAGGTACCTGTGCAGGGGCATGCCAACCAAATGAGTGATAACGCAGGGGCAAAGACATCAAACCATAACGTTTACAAAATGTGTAGGACCACTATGCCATGCTAATCCTAGGCAAACCGCCACTCTGACAGCAGCCACTACTTAACATTGCTGCTCGATAAGCCAGCTGAATTTTTAACTTTTTATCCGCGCCGTATTCACTTGCTTTTACCTCTCTGTCTTTGGCTTTGTCTTAGTGTTATCTCAGCCAGCTGCCTTAGACCCCGGTCCGTCATGGCTTGTGCCGATTGAACGGAGGGTCGCCACGGCAACGATACAACTTCCGGTCTAACGGCCGGAAGTTGCAGTTAGCGCTCTAGCTTCACCCTTATTAGCCCCTATTTAAAGAAGGGCAGGGCGCGGACGCGCCGGCGGCACACCAAAGGCAAGCCCGTCTGCGCCCATTCTCGCCTGACCGACGCCAGAGGCCAGGACCCCTGCTCTGTTCTTCCCTCCCATCGACAACCTGCCCAAGGAAATTCCACGGTTAGAGGTATCATGGCAATCTTAAAATATTCAAATATCGAGTTAAAAGATTTAAATAAACCCCATTTAGGACCCAATGACATATTAGCAGAGGAACTATTTAGACATCCAGACATCTCCCGCCTACCGGGACCCACCAATTTAAATAAAGTCCAAACACCCCATGGCCTTAACCAACCTAGTATTCCCAAACAACTCAGCGCCATCTATTTTAATGCGCGCTCTGTCCCAAAACACTCAGTAGAGATATGGAGCCTCTTGGATCTTGCAGCCCCGGACATTTGTTTTGTCACGGAAACTTGGCTGCATGAACACGCCTCCCCTGATGTGCACATCGCCTTCCCTCCTCAGTACAAAGTAATTAGAATGGACAGGAAGGGGAAAAGAGGAGGAGGTCTACTAATAGCCTCCATTGAGGACTTGAATATCACGGCCTTAGAAACCATTATCTCAGACCACATAGAACTATGTATTTATAAAATTGAAGGCCTATCAAGTGGTACCTGGAGAGGGGCCCTAATCTATCGTCCCCCTGGTTCCAAAGGTGATTTCTCCGATAAACTGTTAGAGACCCTTGCGCCACATGTATTGGCCTCTGATAATTTTTTCCTAATTGGAGACTTCAATTATCATGCTGAGATTCTATCAAACCCGGATACCGACCAGCTGATCACAAACATGAGCACTCTCGGACTCGCTCAGCTGGTCACAGGTCCTACCCATAGCGCTGGTCACACACTCGACCTTCTCTTTACAAATTTCTCAGGAATTACAGTTGAACCCCCTGCTCCACTACTATGGTCAGACCATCATTTATAAAAATTTGTCGTCTCTACTAAAATGACCAAAAACGATCACAAAAACGCATCAATACTGCGAAGATCATGGCGCAAAGTCACTCTGCCTCTCTTCTCAAAATATTTCTGCCTAGACCATCCAGGACTAGAAGCTAGTGTAAATCAAGCGGCACATGACTTTGATAAAGCCATTTTGATTGCGCTGGACAAAATTGCCCCCCTTACCCAGGTTAAAATCAAGTCCATGACTGCTCCCTGGTTCACAGACCAATTAAAAACTACAAAGCTTCTGTGTAGAACCGCAGAGCGAAAATGGCGCAAAAGTAAAAACACGGCTGACCGTGAAATATATAAAAACATCCATCATGGCTATATGACTGATATCAAACTGGCAAAAAAATTATTTCTCCTAAACAGGATAAATCAGACAGAAAATTCTTGTAAAGAACTTTATCAAATCCTGAAAGAATTTACAACTTCCACCAACCAGCCATCGATCCCCAACTCTCAAGCCTGGACTGACTCTCTTTCCAAATTCTTTGAAGATAAAATCATGGCCATTCATCATTCTTTCCCATCGCAACATAACAACACCTACTCTGAAGATGTGCCCAGCTGTCCTCTGACCCCTCACACATCCTGGACGAATTTATCAAGTTTGACACTAAGGCAGTCACTATTGTTATGCAGAAAATAAAATCAGGTTCTCCCACCGACTCTGTACCTCCAAAAAGTTTTCCCACAATTGCTCCGGTACTACTGGAAAGTCTCACAGGGCTATTTAATAAATCACTCTCGGAGGTGGACTTTCCTAAAATGTGGAAGGCAGCTAGGGTAAGACCCATCCTAAAAAAAAACACTGCCGACCCAAAACTGCTCCTAAACTACCGTCCAATTTCTCTACTTCCATACTTTGGGAAAATGTTAGAATCTCTCATAAACCAACAGCTCGTTGACCATCTCGAGAGCCAGGGACTGCTCGATCCCTCACAGTCCGGTTTTAGGACGGCGCACAGCACAGAGACAGCATTGGTCGAGGTAACAGATAACATCAGGCTGGCCTTGGACAAACATCAGTCGGCCAGTCTCGTCCTGCTCGACCTGTCCGCCGCCTTTGACACCATCTCCCATAGCATTCTGGAACATCGGCTTTGGGAGGTAGGTGTCAGAGGCAAAGCCCTCAAGTGGTTTAAGAGCTACCTAGCCGACCGAGTAACAACAGTCCAAATGGGTAATAACATCTCATGTGAGAGACCAGTTAAGATGGGAGTGCCACAGGCATCTATTTTGAGCCCGACCCTTTTTAACCTGTACATGACGCCACTGGCCAAGGTGATCAGATCTTACGGTTTTGATGTCATATCTTATGCAGATGACACGCAGATTGTGATCACTATTGGCCCAGACCCCACCGAAACAAAGCAAAAAATGCCTGTCCCACATTGACAGGTGGATGAGCTCCAACCACCTACAACTGAATGGAGGCAAGTCGGAGATTATGCTCTTTGGTAAGGCTCAGGAGCACTGGTCCCACGACTGGTGGCCACCTCACCTTGGCCCTTGTCCAACCCCTAAACTGACGGTACGAAACTTAGGTTTCTACATGGACAATCAATTGTCCATGAAAAGCCAGATTAACCACATCATCGGCACCTGTTTCGGAGTGATGCGCAGTATGCGAAAGGTTTTCAAATGGATTCCGACTGAGGCTAGGATACCATTAGTCCAGGGACTAATAATAAATCGAATGGACTATGGAAACGCTCTATTGTTCTCAATTAATGAAAACCTTTTAGACAGACTACAAATTTTGCAGAATACCGCGGCAAGGCTGGTCCTGGATCTTCCGCCCAGATCTTCCTCCGCACCCTGCTTGAAATCCCTACACTGGCTTCCAGTGAGAAAACGAATTCTCTTCAAGATCCTTTGTCTGACCCACAAGCACATGTATGGAAAAGGCCCGAGATACTGGTCCAAGAAACTATGTTGGTACCAACCACGTAGGATGCTCAGATCCAGTAACAAATTTTTGCTTACCCCTCTCAGAATCCACACTGCCAGAAAAGGAGGCAGGTCTTTCTCCGTTCTCGCCCCAGTATCATGGAACAAAATTCCCTCCCACTTGCGTTCCATCTCCGATCACAACTCCTTTCGTAAGAGGCTGAAGTCATGGCTATTCGACAACTGATCTATCATCTCCATCAGAGCCGTCTGCAAGCGCCATGAGACTTCCGAGTGATGTGAGCGCTATACAAATGTCCCTGATTTGATTTGATGCAGCTGACTCTCTTTTGCACAGAAAAAACTTTTGTCGTAATCACATATTGAAATGTGCCCAGATGTGCAATGCACAATGTTGGAAAGTGTGCATCCAACCAAAACATTACACATGTATCACTCACACATTGCACCACCACACACCTTTCAGTCAAATAAAATATGCACTGTAAAGCACCATCCCTTGTCATGCACATCAATTGATAGACAGCGTGTAGTGACAGGTGTCACAAACAATGGGAAACTCAGGGGCAGATTTACGAGGAAGTGCCGCAGCGCAGCCTCGCAAGCCCTTTGGCTGTGCCACGCTGCAGCACTCCCAAAGCACAGGAATGCAACATATTTACAATAACATGTTGCATTCCTGTGCTGTCCCCTGCGCTGGTGCACAAACAGCTGCCATGCGCTGGCGCAGGCACCCTTGACCATGGTTTAAGGATGCCTGCGTCATGGGGAGATTGTTTTTGTGCAGGAAGGGGCACCTTCCTGCACAAACACTATCACTACAGGCATTTTTCACTTTCAATGCGTGCTGTAGAATGCAGCACACATTGAAAGAGTAAAAAAACAAGGAGAAATGAAAACATTTATCCTCGTAGCGCCTCGCTACGCCACCCCTAGGGTGGCGTAGCATACTGACGCATATCCAGATTTATGAATCCTCTCAAATCTGGAAATGTGTCTGGTTCCATGGGTGTTGCGTGAGAACACCCACAGCAACACCCATGTAAGCACCTTTTACGCAAAGTGCTGCATGTGAAGGGGACGTATTAACAAGGACAGGAAAAGCCACGCAGGGTGGATTTTCCTGTCCTTGTAAATATGGGGCAGTGTAATGCGCTGCCAGTGCGTCACAAAAAGTGACGTAATGGCAGCGCAATGGGCCCGTAAATCTGACCACCAACGTTAAACACAACATGTAATCGGCACCAACTTAATTCACTATTACAATCTTCACAAACATGACGTACAACACATGCCATGTATACTGATGTCACCCAAAAGTAACACATTTTACTTACTTTCAATTTACAGCTGATCAAGGATATGGCCTACAGAAGTGGTTGATGACACCATTTGGAAATCCACAGACTGATCCGCAAAAGGCATACAACCATGCCCATTGCCGAACTAGAAACATCAAAAAAGAAGCTTTGGAATGCTCAAGTCCAGGTTCTGTTGCCTAGATTTATCAGGCGGAAGGTTACTCTATTCACCAGAAACTGTGTGCAAGATGATAATGACATGTGCAATACTCCATAACATATGTGTCAAAACAAATGTGCCCTGGGATGAAGAGGAACAGCCCCCTGAACAAATGGATGATTGCGATGACGAAGCTGAAGCAGAAGGACGAGACATACTCCACACTGCAGCAGGGATAAGACATCGCACACACATTGTCACACAATTCTTCACATGATGTAGCAAATCTACTTTTGTAACAATATGCACTAATGTCACAATAAAAAATTAATTAGGAGCATCACCTTTGTGTCCATTTGCTTCACAGGTCATATGATACAAATATATATGGGCAGATTAACATGAAACTGCTGCTGCGTGCCAGTGCAAGCACTTTGACTGTGACAAGCTGTGGCACTTTTGGAGCACAGGAATGCTACATAATCACAATGATATGTTGCATTGCTGTGTACTACCCTGCAATTGCGCACAAACAGCTGCCATGCGGTGGTTCTGGCACCCTTGCACCATGGTCTAAGGATGTCTGTGTGGTGTGGATGACCTGCATAGCTGCAGAAAGTGGCACCTCCCATCACTGATTAAAACACAAGGGTTAATTCAAAAGCCCCGTGCGCCGCTGATGTGTCACCTTTTCACATGTGAAAAGTGGTGCACCGGCGCCGCAAGGGGCCTGAAAAGAAGCCACATGGTTCCTCGCTGTGACATGGTAGAAAATGTACTGCAGGTAGTGCAGAGGAGGCATGATGCAATGTTATCCACCTGCTGTGCAAGTCCAACTTAAAAGTACCACAAACCAACTAATCAATTTTATCTATATGTACACATATCCCATGATGTACGTGAATGTTGGTAACAGAAAATAACACAACTCATCAGAAAATCATGCAACATGTTGAGAAGGAATACATACATGTACATTACGTGACACATCCCTTGTACAACACCACACATATCCATCTATTCACTACCAAATCTGGGTTGAGTCACTCAGACCACTGAAACGTGTCGCATCAGACCGTAAAGTGTCACAAAGTCACAAGCATGAAGCCTCTTCAAATCTGGGTTGAGTCACTTAGACCATTGAAATGTGTCGCATCCGACCGTAAAGTGTTGCAAAGTCACAAGCCTGAAGCCTCTTCAAATCTGGCTTGACTCACTCAGACCCCCTGAAACGTGTTGCATCCGACCGTAAAGTGTCGCAAAGTCACAAGCGTAAAGCATTTTCAAACCTGGCTTGACTCACTCAGACCCCCTGAAACGTGTCGCATCCGACCGTAAAGTGTCACAAAGTCACAAGCGTAAAGCCTCTTCAAATCTGGCTTGACTCACTCAGACCCCCTGAATCGTGTCGCATCCGACCGTAAAGTGTCGCAAAGTCACAAGCTTAAAGCATCTTCAAATCTGGCTTGACTCACTCAGACCCCCTGTAACATATCGCATCCGACCGTAAAGTGTCGCAAACTTGCAAGCCTGATGCCTCTTCAAATATGCCTTGACTCACTCAGACCCCCTGAAACGTGTCGCATCCGACCGTAAAGTGTCGCAAATAATCTAAAACGGGTAGCATCTGTACAAAACGCGACGCAAACTTAAAACCGTCACGCTTTGTATTGACAAATGCATGTTAACGCATGAGGCCAAATGCAACAAACTGGAAACACACGCAAAACAGAGAAACGTCATGCATGCAGATGTGAACTGAAATGGCAATTGAGTCAAAAACACGACGCATCATCTGAAATATGACGCAAAACCTCAAAACGTGTCGCATCTAAGCAGGAAATGATGCAATGATGCTAGAATGTTGTAAACCAGGAAGTACACAGTTACTTTCAGTTACTTTCATTTTCTCTTACTATCTCTAGGAGTGTACTTGGTGGAGGAGGCTGGTGTGGAGTGCTGAGATTGTGATTGGAGTTTGAAGTGTGTTTTGTCAGTCCTGTATGTAGTCTTAACATTTGTTGGTCTGTCTTTTGTCACTTGAAAGTCTTGTTTGTGGTCTAAATAGTTGTATCTTGTGGTGTGTGTTTAATAGGGGTAGTTAGGTGTAGGATTTTTATACCGGTGGGGTAACTTCATTTTTCCAAGATGTCCAAGAACCTGTCCAACAAACAGTTTGGGGGCCTTATCTGGCTAATCTATCATTTCATGCCCCAAATGATCAGTACGGGGGGCCGGGTGAGCAAGGGCTACCCAGCACCTGAACGGAGGCAGAGGTGGGGCAGGGTCCAGCACCACCTTGCAAGGATTTTTGATGTCCAACGCACACCCCACCAAATCAAACACCGCTGGCAGGATGTGATTAACCGAGAGGGAGACTTGATGGACCATCTTGGCCTGGAAGTCGGTGGGCCAACTGGTAAGTAAATGTATAATATGAGTCATATTGGTTTAGTAAGAGGTGCACAGCAATGCCATACATTGCACTGTCCATATTTTCAGATAGATTCAATGGTGTTGACATGGTGTCTGAGAAAATACATCTGACCTCAAGGAACAAACTGCATGTTGTGCGGTGACAGCCCCATATGTTGTAACCTATTTTTCTGATGTTGACTCTTCAATGGTATCTTTGCACACACACAAGCACCAGTGCCAAAGTTGGAAATCTTTCTGTGATGCTATAAAGTATCTTTTCACTGTCATCACATCAATAGTGATGTATGAAGCTAACGTGTGTGACATTCATTGGCCATGTAAAAACATTACACTTGAGTGGTACTCCTACAGCCATGTTGCATAGGTGTGGCTGTGGGTGTCCCCACACAACACCCATGGAACCGGACACATTTCCAGATTGACGAGGAATCGTAAACATGTTAAAGTGTCTGTATGCTACACCACCCTAGGGGTGGCGTACGAGGCACAACGTGGATGAATGTTCCAATTATCCAAATTATTTTCCTCTTTCAATGTGTGTTGCATTCCACAGCACACATTGAAAGAGGAAAAACTAGGAGATATGTAAAAATTGCTAATCCTTGCGCCTCGCAACACCTAGGGTGGCGTTGCATACTGAGGCATTTCCAGGTTCACAATTCCTTGGAAATCTGAAAATATGTTTGGTTACATGGGTGTTGCGTGGTATCACCCACAGCAACACCCATGGAACATCCCTTTCACGCAAACTGCTGCGTGTAAAGGGGGCATATTTACAAGGGCAGGGAAAGTCAAGCAGGTTGTCTTTTCATGTCCTTATAAATATTGAGCAGTACAAGGCACCACCAGTACGTCAACAAAAGTGACGTACTGGTGGCACAGGGGGCTTGGAAATCTGCCCCTTGCTCACTTTGCCACTGGATTCAAGCTAGCCTGGCTGATGAGGGCTGTTAGCCCGAAACCGGTCCCAGGATGCTTGTTTCTGGTCCAGGGAAGACATGGCTTGGCAGTTTGGGTTGGACTGTTCCCATGAGGCACAGGGTCAAGACTGATTTGCATATAGCTGTGTCTGAACTGGGGTGGCAAAGTGAGCTAAAGAATGATGATGGATTCAACCCAGATCTGTGACTGGGGGTGAGTGTTTGAAAAGTTTCAGCACTCCGTCCATCATCTCCTTGTGTTTGCTTTGTTCGCCCTAAGTTGGCAGGGTATGCCCAGACGGGGGGTCCCTTGCTTACTTTGCCACTGGATTCAAGCTAGCCTGGCTGATGAGGGCTGTTAGCCCGAAACTGGTCCCAGGATGCTTGTTTCCGGTCCAGGGAAGACATAGCTTGGCAGTTCGGGTTGGACTGTTCCCATGAGGCACAGGGTCAAGACTGATTTGCATAGAGCTGTGTCTGAACTGGGGTGGCAAAGTGAGCTAAAGAATGATGATGGAATCAACCCAGATCTGTGACTGGGGGTGAGTGTTTGAAACGTTTCAGCACTCCGTCCATCATCTCCTTGTGTTTGCTTTGTTCGCCCTAAGTTGGCAGAGTATGCCCAGACCTGGGTCCCTTGCTCACTTTGCCACTGGATTCAAGCTAGCATGGCTGATGTGGGCTGTTAGCCCAAAACCGGTCCCAGGATGCTTGTTTCCGGTCCAGGGAAGACATGGCTTGGCAGTTCGGGTTGGACTGTTCCCATGAGGCACAGGGTCAAGGCTGATTTGCATATAGCTGTGTCTGAACTGGGGTGGCAAAGTGAGCTAAAGAATGATGATGGATTCAACCCAGATCTGTGACTGGGGGTGAGTGTTTGAAAAGTTTCAGCACTCCGTCCATCATCTCCTTGTGTTTGCTTTGTTCACCCTAAGTTGGCAGGGTATGCCCAGACGTGGGTCCCTTGCTCACTTTGCCACTGGATTCAAGCTAGCCTGGATGATGAGGGCTGTTAGCCTGAAACCGGTCCCAGGATGCTTGTTTCCGGTCCAGGGAAGACATGGCTTGACAGTTCGGGTTGGACTGTTCCCATGAGGCACAGGGTCAAGACTGATTTGCATATAGCTGTGTCTGAACTGGGGTGGCAAAGTGAGCTAAAGAATGATGATGGATTCAACCCAGATCTGTGACTGGGGGTGAGTGTTTGAAAAGTTTCAGCACTCCGTCCATTATCTCCTTGTGTTTCCTTTGTTCGCCCTAAGTTGGCAGGGTATGCCCAGACATGGGTCCCTTGCTCACTTTGCCACTGGATTCAAGCTAGCCTGGCTGATGAGGGCTGTTAGCCCGAAACCGGTCCCAGGATGCTTGTTTCCGGTCCAGGGAAGACATGGCTTGGCAGTTCGGGTTGGACTGTTCCCATGAGGCACAGGGTCAAGACTGATTTGCATATAGCTGTGTCTGAACTGGGGTGGCAAAGTGAGCTAAAGAATGATGATGGATTCAACCCAGATCTGTGACTGGGGGTGAGTGTTTGAAAAGTTTCAGTACTCCGTCCATCATCTCCTTGTGTTTGCTTTCCGTTATATTTAAGTGCTCAGAAAGTTACACAGTGTGGCGCAGACAAAGGGCTTGTGGTGCCTCACTGCGGCAATCTCTTGGAAATCTGGCACTATACTGTGTAAATCTCATGATATACATAAGTCAGGATGTCTATGCAAGCAGGAGGCATCAATCAATCAACCAAGCAACCAATCATGGAAATTATAATTGCGCTACTCACATGTGAGGGTCTGAATGCGCGGGGGAGCAGCTGCGTACAGTTGAAGAGTCAGGTCTTTACAGTTGCAATGAAGATGTGCAGGGTGGGGTGTGTGCCGGCTGTTGATTGGTAGCTCATTGAATGTCTTGCCTGTGATGTAGTCGAAGGATCTCCTGACTGTCATTGCTCTGTGGGTGGGCGGGGGTTTGAGAAGTGTGTGCTCGGAGGTACCTCTTGGGGGTGTTGAAGGAGAGTCTGTAGTTGAGGTATTGGTCTCTGCTGTTGTGGAGGCATTTGCTTGTTTGGGTGAGTATATTTAATGTGACTCTGTTTGCTACAAGGAGCCAGAGAATGTCTCACAGGTGTTGGGTGATGTGTTTGTGTCAGAGGATGGCGAGGACAGGCCTGGCTGCGGTGTTCAGTATGGGATTGAGTTTGCGGAACAGAGATTTGTGGATCGCAGCGTCAAGGGTTTTTCTGTACTCCAGCATGCTGATAATGAGTGTGTGGGTGATGTGCTACATTCAATAAACAGTGGATTCATTGGATGGTGTTTCCGAGGACGCAGAGGGTGTTGAAGCATGTGGATGTTACAGAGTATACCTGTCGGCCCATGGAGAGGGATGAGTCGAGTATGATGCTGTGGTTCTGGGGGGATGTTGTCGAGTGCGGTGGCCCACCAGGAATTGCCCCATGCAGAGGTGGAATGTCCAAGGGTAAGGAGATCTGTCTTCTCTGAGACCAAAGTCAGGCTGCTGTGTCACATCCAGGATACAACGTCTCCCATAGCTACATGGAACTTCAGTCTGGTGGTGATGGTGTTATTGGTGAGGTAGAGGATGATCTGGGTGTCATTGACCTAGGATACTATACTGTCTATCATGTCTGGTGATGGCGGAGATGGGTAACATGTAAATGTTGAAGAGTGTGTGGCTGAGTTACAGTCCTTGGTGTACTCAACAGTCCTGTTACGTGGGTTTAGATAGCAAATCTGGGAGTGTGAATCTTGGTCTACTCACGGCAAGGAAGGAGTGGAGTCCTTCAAGGGTGGTTCACTGAATGACGAATTTGTGGAGTCTGGCCGTAACTTTGTGGTGGGAGATGGTGTTGAAGGCTGCACAGACATCTAGTATGCCCACGTCTGCGATATGTCCCTGTACAAGGAGTGTGAGGATGTTGACTTTTGCGGCAGGTAGAGCGTTATCTGTGCTGTGTTTGCCAACTAATCCAGATTGTGAGTGCCGATGGATGTTGTTTCTCCAAATTTTATTCTCTTAGCTGGACGTTGATAGTCTCATTTGTGACTGGATCTCAGAAATGGTAGGAGGGAGTTGAGTGGCTAGTCAATGAGGCCTGTGGGGTGTGCTGAAGGCTTCTTGAATGGGGGTCTGAGTTATGCGCACTTCCACTTGATGTGGAAAATGCCAGTTTTGACGGTGGTGTTGATCGTCAGCTTTTAATGCTGGAGTGATGGTTGCAGCAGCTTTGTGGAAGAGGGGTGGGATAGGGGTCCGTTTGTGATCATGAGTGGATGCCTCTCATGGTACATGCGTTGTCTTGGGTGCTGATTGTTGTCAGGGATGAGATGGAGGGGTGGCTGGTGTTGCTTGAAGATTGTGTGGTTTCAGAGACCTGTGTCTGGTCTTTGAACTTGCCTTAGAGGCACATGACATCCGTGTGGAAGTAGGAGCAGAGCTTGTTGTTGTGGTCCTGGGAGGGGGAGATGTCTGCATTATCAATGTGTGTTTTGGCAAAATCACTGATGATGCAGAACAGTTACTTTGCATTGCTGGAAGTTGTAAGGATCTAGTGTGGGATTAAGTTCCTTTTAGTAAGTCTGATGTGTGGGTGGAATTCAGATAAGGTGTTCTTGTAGGTGGATCCGTCTTCAGGGAATTTGCTGTTACTCTGGTTCTCCACAAGGCGTCTGCATGTGCGTCAGGATTGATGTGGGTTGGCCTTGAACCATGTTGGCTTCCTGTGCTGCTGTGTGTTGGGGTTACATACTGGTGCAAGTTCATCTACACATTTTGAGATCCATCTGTGGGGTCCATTGTCTGCGAAGTTTGTGTTGTTCAAGGTGTTGGTGGCATTTTGGTTTTGGGCTGATTTGAGTTGTTCTATGTTCATCTTGTGTCTGTTCCTTTGTGGAGTGCAGGTAGGAGTTTTGTTTGCAGATGCTTTGTCGACGTGGAGGTGTACGCCGTGCTGGTCAGTCCATGGGGGTTACGTGGGCTGGCTGTAGTGGATGTGGTGATGTTCTGCCCTGGCTTGTGGGTGTGCGTGGTGACAAGTTGTTTCTGTCAGAGGTTTGCAAGGTTGTCCATGCGTGTGGCAAACTTAGTGTCACTGAGGTTGTCGAGCTGTGAGTTGAGGTATGTTATAAGTATGTAGTACATGTATGCGACGGCGTGTTGTGCGAATATGTTGGCGATGTAGGTGGTGTACACAGTTCGAGGTGTGGATGGTCTGTAGGCAAGGGTCCCTCGCAGGGTTGTCCTTGGGTTGGCCTGGATCTGGAAGTGTAGGTGTTTGGTGTTGAGCGGGCTGTTGCTTGAGCGTGAGCTCGTGAGTCGGAGGTAGCTCTTATGTGCAATGGTAAGGCCTTACCCAGGGCGGTTGTTACGGGTTCTTCCTCAGATTCTTGTATCATTCGGTGATGGCGTTTGCAATGTTGTTGGCAAAGGTGGCGTTTTCCCTGGTTACTGTGAGTAAGGCAACATCTGGTGCAAGGGTGTTGATGATGATCCAGATCTCCATGGCTAGTCTGTGCAGGGAGCACACGTTGAGGAGGATGCATTTCAGGGATCACGAGTTGGTGCAGTTTGGTGTGTGCGTAGTTTGTGTGTGTGCAGTCGGTGGTGAAGGTCTGGGGGCAGTGTAGTCAGGATTACTGTCCATGGTTGTTGCTCTGTGTGTACAGCTTGCAGCTGTGAAATTTATCACTGGTACAGTGCAAGGACATTTGCTGAGTCATAGCGGAGAGATTTGGGAGATCCATGATCTCTGGCGCTGGTTGTGTTTGGGTTGTTGACAGCTGCAGAGGGGTTTGGCTGTTGAGCAAATACTGTGCATGCCTGCGGTGTGGACATGCACCAAACACCATCAAATAGGAAAGGGGGGACGGATGCGCAGCTGGGAGTCTGGAATCGTCAGGGTGGAGGCACCGCGGGTGCATCAGCAGCAGGAACAGAGGGGGAAGCCAAAAGAACAACAAGACATGGCCAATAAACAATGCAAAAGTCACAAGCAAGGTCCAATCAGTGTGCAATCAGGCAACAAGATAGAGGTTAACATGCTGCAAGCATGTAGAGAGTCAAACAACTATTGTGAGTCATCACATCAAAAAATGTGTACACATTTGCATGTACAAACCAATTTTGAGGACCAGACATCCTTACATCATTGTGCAATTGTGTCTGCGTAAGGGCATGTCTGATAAATCTGTCGAAGCACAGGCAAACTCCCAGGGATGCTCCACATAATTGTTTCACACTCAGTGAACTGTGATGTGGAAGTGACCCAGCATTTACAATGTCCAGGTGTAGGTGGCACTTAATGTGAAAGGGGTCACATGGTCTGGTAATTACCTGCATGTGTCACGCTAACTTTTATTTTGCATAGAATGTACATATATCCGGAATTCCAACATGATTGTATATCTGTTCATGTTTCTTAGGTGGACCACATCCATGTACACAGGGGGAGGTAGACACATTTGACGACCCCAACGCTATCAGTGAGTATCATTCATCATTGATTGTGATGTTGGTTATGTGCAAGGATGGAAGCTTGACTGTATGTGGGCAACTATAGTATGATCACTACATCCAGCTGCAGTCTCAACTTGTCGAACGCTATCAAAGTTCAAAGACCATGAGGAAACACATTGTGAATGTTGTACTGCGTGAAGACATGCAAGGACATATTAAAAGCCATGAAAGTGTCAGACAGGCCTTCCCTCAGTCCACAATGCACAATGGAGTGCCCATTGCCACTTTGACTGGAGTAGCAGAAGCCAAGATGAGCAGCAGCATCAGATGGATGATGTTTGGAGAGTAAGGCATGCTTACCACATTCCTCACTACATGTGGGTGGTGGTGTTGTGCCCAATCGTTGAGCAGGATGGTGTTCCTGGGTCGCAGTGTGGGTGCAAGGTCGGAGCCAGCTGGGCTAGGGAAGTACATGGGTTGCAATGCTTTTTCGCTGAGAGTCAATGTAATAACCCAGAGTACAACCAAGCACAATATGGCCATGCTCAGTGTCCATCATTGTCATATGTCTATTCATGATTTTGACATTTTAAGTGTGAACATGTTTAGTTATCTGACTGTTATTTGTCATCCAAGCCTCAAATGTCTGATGTATCATACTAGGAATACCTGATTAATGCCGCACTTTCAAACGACATCCATAGACCATACTCATTTGTATGCAACTGAGCTATAGGAATGGCAGTCTGCCTTAAGTATTTGGATGGGGTAATCCTTGTGCTGTGTTAAGAACATTATTTAATTTTGTCATCACACAAGTGTGGCACATCTTGTACTCAAAAATTGACTTCACAGTCCTGACTGCGTAAGACTTAATTCATGATGCTCTAATGAATCCTTGGTCCATTATCATGAGGACTAAGTAGCTGTAATCAAACTGTAGCTATGTTTTGTGTGTCGTAGACTGAACAATGTACACAAAACCAAGACTCATATTTTTGAAGGTAGGTGCATGTATGCTTGATAAATAAACCCAGGTGTAGTTCACCCTGCTAGTACTACATGGCATGCTGCATGCCAGTCAACATGAGTAGTGTCATCAATTCTGAGGTGCATCGTTGTTGAGACAGCAACCATATATCTGCTTCCAGAAATGGAACTTGCTACTACAGTGCATTACTCTGTGGATGTGTGAAATGAACGGTCCAGCGGCAAAGATGTCTAGAAAAGATGAACTTCATCCAGGACACACTGTGACACTGTCTGATCTCAGCAGTTGTTGCAGATTAAGGATCACATGACTACATGATTTTCACCTGGTGAGCCAGATAATACCACTTTTGTGGAAATGATCAAAGGCCATGATGAATGTTAACTGGTTTCTCATTTCTCTGGCTCTTCATAAATCTTTTATTTTTGAGTGTGAAAATGATTTACGTAGAATCATGACGTTCAGCAGACTGCACAGTATGTGATAAACCAACTGAGTGGTATTGTTTTGGGTGGTGTGGCCCACACAGTGACCGGATGATTGGCCCTAATGTTGGAATCATCGCACATGATAGCATGCATTACCTAACTACATTTGTCAGTTATGTACAGATTGACTGACACATGTGTACTTCTTTTCATACAGATAACATGAGTGCAGAGGAGGAAAGGCGTTTTCACATACGAAAGACACAATACTCCCACATATGTGAGGTAGCGAAGGGGTTTCGATGGACTTCTCGCGTGTATGAGAAACAGAAGGCTGCAAATACATGGCTTTGCAACGTCCCAGCCAATCATGACAAGAAAGGCAATGGCAAGCATTCAGCCCAGCATCCCGGACCATCGAATGCACCGACCCCAGCCCCAGGACCCGTCAATGCATCCCCCTCTACTTCGGGACAGTGTTGTGGACATGGGTTGACAACCCAAGACGTTGACTTTTTTAAGAATAAGATTGTTGGACTTGAAAAACAGATGGCTACAATGTCTGACAAAATGGACAAAATGCAGCAGTGTGTGGAGCATCTTATTAGCCGGATCTGATGGGCTGTTTGTATAGATTGTAATATATTGTGTTATGTTGATAATTAGTGTGAGAAGTTGGCCTGGTATATGCTGTCCACTAATTAAAGTGGGCACCTTGCACCAGTCCAAACGACCCTTATTGTTGATTAGGTCAAAGATAACCTTTATGAAAGCTATCCTAGTGGTAGCTATGGAGAGCAGCCTTCAGGCTTAATCTTGAAGGAATGTAAAGCAGCTTGTTTTACCAGAATATCACCTCCTGAATGACTAAATGAAAGGAGAACAACACAAGTGTTATATAAAAATATGTATTTATTACTAAAACACTCTCTACTAATCTCTACCTGAGATTAGAATATACAGTACACAATATTAAATCAGTAGAACGACAGTAAATAGCACAATACACAGCAGGCTCCAGGGGGAGACCGAACCATATACTAAAAAAATGGTATAAGAACAACGATTCCAATAGACACAGTGCCTAGAGCACGTAGAACTGCTGGAACCCCAAGGAACCACCCAGAGGAGGGACACAGGGAGCCCATGGAGGCCGGGTGCAGTGTAGGAACACGACCGCGTGTTCCGTGCAACTCTATGGGAAAGACGCAGTTGGAAAATTACAGTTTAAGGACACTTCGGAGAAGACTTCAAGCAAACCCTTTGGAACATAGAAGGTTCTAAGGCCAGCACCCTTGTGAGTACCGAGGTACCCGTGTTACCTATCCCAGAGGAGCCGGGTGCATAGGGGTCAAGTGGTGTCGGAAACCCTCGTCGTTTTCAATGGCGTGATGCGAAGAAGTGCTGCTGCCGGGAAGATGAAAAGTGTCCGGTGGAATCCAAGCCTGGATTCGGAGTAAGAAGAACCTGAAAGCAAAGGGGACAGAGTCTGGGTCACTTCACGTGACCAGGGGCTCGATGGACGAATGCCCACCGATGTCGGGTGCTTCAGGTGTGAAGATAGGATGCTTGACTCTGCAGCCACGGGGACCAGGAGATGTCGATGATGACCAAAGTCCGGAGGTGAGCTGTCCCACAAAGGATTTCGAGTGCTGAGGGGTCAGTGTTCGGATTGAACACCAACAAGCCTTGGCAAAGGCAACCAACGCGGGCAGAGGAAACAAGTTACAGTGTGGACCAGCAAGGTCCAGGAGACTCTCCAAGCTATGGGGAGTCAGGGCACATCTGGAGCATCCAGGGAATCCCAAGGAAAATCAAGTGACCCTCGCCAGGACCTACAGGCCAACGGACCAGGGATCGCAAAGGGACCTTGAGCGGAATCACAAAGCACCAGCCCACGGAGCACTCGTGGAGTGGAGGCTGGAGATCTTTGGTGGAAATGCTGCTCGAGGTCAGGACTACAAGTAGTCCCAAGCACAGCTGCAGGGATTGTCAAGAAGTATATACTGCTGCAAAAGCACACAGTGCCCAGGGGTTTGAGTTGCACGGTCCCCACGAGGGATACTGGTCTCAGGATTGCTGAGAGAGCAGATCAACCTCAGGGACGCTCGGGAACACACCTCCTGTGTTGCAGAAATCTTTGGAGTCCTCAGGAGCTTGGGAGATGCAAACCGGTCAGATGCGTTTAGGTGCCTGCTGCTGCAGGGGAGTAACTCCTTTACTCCAAGGGAGATTCTTCTGTTGTCCACCGAAGTGTAGACCGTCGAAGTACTTGGTTTCTGTAGCAGAGTTTAGTCCAGGTAAAATCCGAAGTCCTGTAGTCAGGTTTCCTACTTTATACCCAAGGAAGGGGTTGGACTAACTCTGGGGACCCACCTAGGGGAGAGTCAGGACAGAGGGGTGGCTACACCCATGTCCTTTGTCCAGTTTCGCACCAGAGCAGGAGCAAATGGCTCCTGCAGCCGGTTTGAGCTGGATTATGCACGGGTAAACCAAATGTGCCCCCAGTGCAGACTTTCTGGCACTCTAAGAGTGCACCCACCCAGCCCCAATACACTAAAGCCTGTCTGGGAGGTGGTCACACCTCCCTGTGACAGGAAACCTATTGTCAGGCCTTCCTCTGCTCGAGCTTGGCTCAGCAGCAGGAGGGCAGACTCGTGTCTGTGGCTGGCAGCATCCATTTTGTGCTGCCCAGGTCGAGAAAACTGGTACCGGGTAGACCGGTGACCCATAGTAGTGGTTTTACAAGGGAGGTATCATACCTCCCACACCAGTTACTGGTGTGGAGGTATGATTCCAAGGTGTTTGACACCAAACACGACATGTTTCTAAGCAGCCGTTTTAAAGTTAGCATTTACCACGAGGTTATAATGCACTTAATTATATATGGTTGGCTGCATCACAGACAACCCCAGAGAATAGATTCCGAAGGCTGCACAGGGGCTCTGCTCATGCAGGGGCACCCTCTCACACAAAACCCAGCACCCTGCCTTCAGGATTGATAAGGCCTGCCATAGGGGTGACTGATAGGTTTATATGTGTAGTGATTTAGAATAGATATAGGTAACCTATATCTAAGTAAGGGGTGCATGCACCTCCTTACACAGGTTGCAGTAGCAGACCTGTGGTGTCATTTTGAATGGCCTCTCAGGGGTGGCACAATACGTGCTTCAGCCCCTGGGAGGCCTCTGGGGTACCTATGCCCTGGGTACATGGTGTACCATATACTAGGGACTTATAAGGGTACCCCAGTATCCAATCTGGAGTGTACCTAAAGTACATACATGGCAATTATAGGAGAAAGCAGATAGACTGGGGTCCTGAATAGCAGGATCCCAGTCAGACTAGGCCAAAAACAGTGAGACATCAGCAAAAAAGTGGGGGCAACTATAAGAAGCAGATCCTACTCTCCTACACAACCCCCCCAAACGTAAGGTCATTAAACTAACCTTGACCAGTTGAGTCTTCATGTTCTAAGTGGAAATATCTGGAGAGTCCATCTGCATTGGCATGGTTACTCCCAGGTCTATGTTCCACCGAATAGTCCATCCCCTGTAGGGAAATGGACCACCTCAAAAGTTTGGGGTTTTCACCCTTCATTTGTTTTAGCCATAAGAGGGGCTTATGGTCTGTCTGAACAATGAAGTGAGTGCCAAACAAGTATGGCCTCAGCTTCTTCAGAGCCCAAACCACAGCAAAGCCTTCCCTCTCAATGGCTGACCAACGTTTCTCTCTGGGGGTCAACCTTCTGCTTATGAAAGCTACTGGCTGATCCTGACCCTCTTCACTCAATTGTGATAACACAGCCCCTACCCCCAATTCAGATGCATCAGTTTGAACAATGAATTGTTTGGAATAATCAGGACTTTGCAGAATGGGAGCAGTGCACATGGTCAGCTTCAGGTCATCAAATGCCTTTTGACAGCTAACTGTCCACTGAACTTTCTTAGGCATTCTTTTGGAAGTTAAGTCATTCAAAGGGGTCACTATGGATCCATATCCTTTGACAAACCTCCTGTAGTACCCAGTCAGGCCCAAGAAAGCTCTGACCTGAGTCTGGGTAGTGGGAGCAACCCAGTCCATGATGGTCTTGATTTTGCTCTCCAATGGTTGAACCTGACCTCCACCCACAAGGTGGCCTAGGTATACAACCTTACTCTGCCCTATCTGGCACTTGGTGGCCTTGATAGTGAGGCCCGCTTTTTGCAGGGCCTCCAAAACATTTCTCAGGTGGACCAGGTGATCCTCCCAGGTGGAGCTAAAGACAGCAATATCATCTAAATAAGCTGCACTATAGGCTTCCAGACCTGTAAGGACTTTGTTCACCAACCTTTGAAAAGTGGCAGGTGCATTCTTCAAGCCAAAGGGCATCACCACAAATTGGTAGTGCCCACTAGGGGTTGAGAATGCTGTTTTGGGTTTTGCATCCTCAGCTAATCTGATTTGCCAGTAACCAGCTGTCAGGTCAAATGTACTCAGAAACTTGGAAGAGGCCAAAGTATCTATAAGTCCATCTGCCCTGGGTATTGGATGGGCATCAGTCATAGTGACTTCATTGAGACCCCTGTAGTCCACACAGAACCTCATCTCTCTCTTACCACCCTGGGTGTGAGGTTTTGATACAAGGACTACTGGACTAGCCCAAGGGCTATCTGAGGGTTCAATTACTCCCAGTTGCAACATTTTCTGGGCTTCTGTCCTGATACAGTCCCTGACATGGTCAGGTTGCCTGTAAATTTTATTTTTAACAGGCAGACTGTGTCCTGTGTCCACTTCATGAGTGCACCAGGTAGTCTGACTTGGAGTCAGTGAAAACATATGTCTGAACTGATTCAGGACTTGCCTACAATCAGTTTGCTGCTGATCAGTGAGGCTGCCTGCCAAGCCTACACCATCAACTGAACCATCATCAGGGTTCTGTGAGAGCAGGTCGGGAGTGGATCACTCTCTTCCTCCTGTCCCTCATCAGTAGCCATGAGCAAGCCCATGTCTGCCCTGTCAACATATGGTTTGAGCCTGTTTACATGGAGCACCCTGTGGGATCTCCTGGGAGTACCAAGGTCCACCAGGTAGGTAACCTCTCCCTTTTGCTCAATGATAGTATGAGGTCCACTCCACTTGTCTTGGAGGGCTGCTGGGCCACAGGCTCCAACACCCATACTTTCTGTCCTAGCTGATAAACAGTCACAATAGCCTTTTGGTCATGCCAGGACTTTTGCAATTCCTGGCTAGCCTCAAGGTTTTTGGATGCCTTCTTCATGTACTCAGCCATCCTGGAGCGGAGACCAAGTACATAGTCCACAATATCCTGTTTAGGGGGTTTGAGAGGTAACTCCCATCCCTCCTTCACTAGACATAAACGACCCCTCACTGGATGTCCAAACAGAAGTTTAAAAGGGTTATAACCAACCCCCTTCTGAGGAACCTCTCTGTAGGCAAAGAGAAGGCAGGGCAAAAGGATGTCCCATCTACA
Source organism: Calotriton arnoldi (assembly GCA_963921515.1). NCBI lineage: Eukaryota > Metazoa > Chordata > Amphibia > Caudata > Salamandridae > Calotriton > Calotriton arnoldi. The sequence continues at coordinate 171,421 of CAWUFW010011963.1, read as the reverse complement.
CCTGAGCTTTTCAGGGAGACCTTTAATCATGCCCTTGAGGGTTTTGTTGAATCTCTCAACTAACCCATTGCATTGTGGGTGATAAGGGGTGGTAAATTTGTAATTTACTCCACACTGCTTCCACATAGCAGTCAAGTAACCAGACATAAAGTTTGCACCTCGGTATGAAACTACCTCCTTAGGAAAACCCACTCTGGAAAAGACTCCCAGGAGGGCCCTAGCCACAACAGGAGCTGTGGTAGTCCTAAGTGGAATTGCTTCTGGATACCTAGTGGCATGGTCCACCACCACTAGCATGAATCTGTGCCCAGATGCAGTCTGAGGATCCATGGGACCAACTATGTCAATCCCAACCCTCTCAAAGGGAACCCCCACCACAGGTAGTGGTATCAGGGGGGCCTTTGTAGTACCACCTGCCTTACCACTGCTTGGCAAGTGATACAGGAATGACAAAACTCCTTTGTGTCCTCTGACATATGAGGCCAATGAAATTGAGGAACAAGTCTGTCCCAGGTCTTGTTTTGGCCTAAGTGTCCTGCTAATGGGATATCATGTGCCAGTGTCAATAGGAAGCCCCTACACTTCAGAGGTATAACCAACCTCCTGATGGCACCAGGTTTGGGGTCTCTACCCTCTGAGTATAAGAGTCCATCATCCCAGTACATTTTATGGGACCCACTGGCACTCCCAGCAGCCTCAGCAGCAGCTTGTTGTCTGAGGGGTTCAAGAGAGGGGCAGTTCAGCTGCTCCTGGCTCAGGTCTGCCCTGGAAGGGCCCCCTGTCACCAAGAACTCAACCTGATCAGGTTCAAGTTCCTCTGAGACAGTTCCTTCTTCAGGACTAAGATCATCTCCCTCAAGAGACTGATCCTCACTCTGAGGCAGGGGGGAAGACACTGCCTTACCCCTACTGCTCCTTCTCTTGGAAGGCACCTGGTCCATTATTCCAGGATCCAGGGCCTGTTCAGTGGAAGACATTTTTGTCTGTGACCTAGTCATGGCAAACACATCTGCAGGGATGCCCAGCATTTCTGCATGTGTCCTGAGTTCCACGTCAGCCCATGATGAAGGCTCCAAATCATTGCCCAATAAGCATTCTACAGGGAGGTCTGCACTTACCACAATCTTCTTTGGGACAGTTACCCCTCCCCAGGTGAAATTCACAACTGCCAAGGAATGGTCTGTCCTGACATTGCTTGCATTGGTCACTTGGTACATCTCACCAAGTATGATCTGGTCAGGGCCCACAAGATATTTTGTCACCATGGTGACACTTCCAACTGTGTCCCTATATGCCATGGCCTCCTTACCATTGATCAAAGGCTGTTGTCTGTATTTGCCCAGATTACTGGGACTGACAAATAAGGAGGCAATATCCATGCCTACATCACAGACTAACACAGCCTGAGTTTGAATTCTGACTAGGCCAGAATCCACCTCAGATCCCAGGGTCAACCCTACTACACCCTTATTCTGTGTACCACCACTTGGAACTGAGCTAGGGGAACAGTTGCCTTAGGGGCAGTGGTGGCTGAAGTAGATTCCTTGGCCCTTGGACAATTGGCATCTTTTGTCCAATGGGTCTTCTCTTTACAGATATGACACCAAGGTTTCTTTTTGCCTTTACCCTTGTTTTGATTGTGACTCCCCCCCAGATGCAGGTTTTTGGGGCCCTTGTGAAGACTTCTGGTCTTTACCCTTCTCCCCACCCTTATCTGAGGTATTAGAATCTTGCTTCTTAGAGCCACCACCTTGGTTCTGAGCTTTCTGCTTCACCCTGGTTCTGACCCATTTGTCTGTCTTCTTTCCCAATTCTTGGGGAGAGGTCAGATCAGAGTCCACCAGGTACTGATGCAACAACTGATTTTGGCAATTATTAAGGATCTGCTCCCTCATAATTAAATTGTACAATCCTTTAAAATCACACACCTTACTGCCAAGTAACCAGCCTTCCAGAGCCTTAGTAGCACAATCTACAAAGTCAACCCAGTCCCGAGTCTGTGCTTTCTGGGTGTCTCTGAACTTAATTCTGTATTGCTCAGTGGTTAAGCCAAACCCATCAATGAGATCACTCTTCAAGACTGTGTAATTGTCTGCATCCTCTTCTCTGACAGTGAGGAGCTTATCTCTACCTTTGTCAGCAAAGGAGAGCCACAAGATAGCTGCCCACTGCTCCTGAGGGACCTTCTGTACTTTACAGGCCCTCTCTAGTGCAGTTATCCATTTGTGAATGTCATCCCAACTCTGATAGGGAGGGACTATCTTGTTCAGGTTCCTATGATCATGAGAATACTCTCTAGTTCTAGGGACGCTGTTGCTGCCACCATGGGACTCTAGTCCCAATCTTTTTGTAGCTCTTTGGAGCTCTAGGGATTCCCTGTCTAGGGCCAACTGCTCTTTCTTGAGCCTGATCCTGATTCTCTCAAGCTCTAGTAATTGGCACTTCTTATCATAAGAGGATTCTCTCCTATGAGATACAGAGGTCCCTACAGAAGTACCTGAAGGATTAGACTCCACAGAGGGAGTCCTGGATCTTCTAGGTAGACTCTGTACTCTTCCTGGTGGAGTAAAGAGAAGAGTTGGATTTTCCAAGTTGGAATCATTTTGATCCTCCTGGCCAGGGTTTGAGTCCAGATCAAAGAAGTGTTCACTTCCTGCTCTTTCCTCATCTCCTGTCCCACCCACTCTTTCTACTTCATCAGACCCTGGGGTCTTTCTGAGGTCATCTAGGAGCAACATCTCTATAAGACGTTGGGTGTTTGCATTTCTCCCTGTCTTCAGCTTCCTAGAGGCACACATGGCTTTCAGATCCTGAAAGGTGAGCCAATGTATCTAGTCGTCAGAGAGCCACTGGCTTCTCCTATAGAAGACATACTAGTGTGGTGTGGTGTGTGCACCTACCTACCCTAGTGAAGACTAAACTCTCTTGAGTTGGAGAAAGGGTGTGCTAGACCCTTGACTTACCCAACTCCAAGTTCAGTAGAACTTACTTATTCTAATCTTGATTATATGTACCTAGTACTTAGTGGTTTTCAGTTAATCACTCAATGAGATTTATCTGGTAAAACAATAGCAAGCTTGAATCCCAACCGCTGCACACCAATGTGAGAAGTTGGCCTGGTATATGCTGTCCACTAATTAAAGTGGGCACCTTGCACCAGTCCAAACGACCCTTATTGATAATTAGGTCAAAGATAACCTTTATGAAAGCTATCCTAGTGGTAGCTATGGAGAGCAGCCTTCAGGCTTAATCTTGAAGGAATGTAAAGCAGCTTGTTTTACAAGAATATCACCTCCTGAATGATTAAATGAAAGGAGAACCACACAAGTGTTATATAAAAATATGTTTTTATTACTAAAACACTCTCTACTAATCTCTACCCGAGATTAGAATATACAGTACACAATATTAAATCAGTAGACAACAGTAAATAGCACAATACACAACGGGCTCCAGGGGGAGACCGAACCATATACTAAAAAAATGGTATAAGAAGAACGACTCCAATAGACACAGTGCCTAGAGCACGAAGAATCACTGGAACCCCAAGGAACCACCCAGAGGAGGGACACAGGAAGTCCACGGAGGCCGGGTGCAGTGTGGGAACACGACCGTGTGTTCCGTGCAACTCTATGGGAAAGTCGCGGTTGGAAAATTACAGTTTAAGGACACTTCGGAGAGGACTTCAAGCAAACCCTTTGGAACATAGAAGGTTCAAAGGCCAGCACCCTTGTGAGTACCGAGGTACCCGTGTTACCTATCCCAGAGGAGCCGGGTGCATAGGGGTCAAGTGGTGTCAGAAACCCTCGTCGTTTTCAATGGCGTGATGCGAAGAAGTGCTGCTGCCGGGAAGAACAAAAGTGTCCGGTGGAATCCAAGCCTGGATTCGGAGTAATAAGAACCTGAAAGCAGAGGGGACAGAGTCTGGGTCACTTCACTTGACCAGGGGCTCGATGGACGAATGCCCACCGATGTTGGGTGCTTCAGGTGTGAAGATAGGATGCTTGACTTTGCAGCCATGGGGACCAGGAGACGTCGACGATGACCAAAGTCTGGTGGTGAGCTGTCCCACAAAGGATGTCGAGTGCTGAGGGGTCAGTGTCCGGATTGAACACCAACAAGCCTTGGCAAAGGCAACCCACGCAGGCAGAGGAAACAAGTTACAGTGTGAACCAGCAAGGTCCAGGTGACTGTGAGAAGTTGGCCTGGTATATGCTGTCCACTAATTATAGTGGGCACCTTGCACCAGTCCAAACAACCCCTTATTGGAGATAGGTTAAAGACAACCTTTATTGAAAGCTATCCTAGTGGTAGCTATGGAGAGCAGCCTTCAGGCTAAGTCTTGGAGGAATGTAAAGCAGCTTGTTTTACCAGTCTATAATCTCTTGAGTGACCAAATGAAAGAGGACCACACCAGGTATATATTTTAAATATATGTATTTAGTCTTAAACACACCCCTCTAGTCTCTTTATGAGGCTAGAGTTCGAAGTACATAAGTTACAAGTCGAATATCAACAGTAATAGCGCAAATACACGTTTGAGCCCTAGGGGCGTACCAAACCATATACCAATAAAGTGGTATAAGAACCATGACTGAGCAAGACACAAGGCCTAGAGCCTGTAGAAGTGCTTGGCCCTCAAGGAACCACCCAATGTAGTGACACAGGGGACCCACGGGGGACGCGTGCAGTGTGAGAACACAGCCGCGAGCCGCAGTTGACTTTTATGGGGAATGTCGCGGTTGGAGTTTTAAAGAAAAAGGACACTTAAAGGAGGACTTGGAGCAAACCCCTTTAGAACTAGGCTGTTCTAGAGTCAATACCCATGGGAGCACCGGTGTATTCGTGTTACCTCACCCTGGGAAGCCGGGTGCATAGGTGCCTTTCGGGGTCGGGTTTCGTCGTCATTTTCAATGGCGATCTGCTGCAAAGTGCTGCTGGCGACCAAGTCGAAAGTGTTCGGGTGGATCCAAAGGTGGATTGAAGATCTGAAGAACGTGAAAGCAGAGGGGACAGAGTCTGGGTCACTAGCCAGTGACCAGGAAGGCGATGAGGAGATGCCCACCGATGTCGGGTGCTTCAGGTAGGTTGACGGTCATCTTGACTCTTCAGCCACGAGGTCCAGGAGGCGTCGACGACAACCAAGAGCTGGATTCGAGCTGTCCCACGACGTCTGTCGATTGCTGGGGTGTTGGCGACCGGATTGGACCCAACAAGCCTTGCCAACGGCAAGTCATGTGGAAATAGAAGAAGGACGGTGGTACAGACCAGCAAGGTCTAAGGGACTCACCCAGCGAAGGTAAGTCAGGGCACGTCTGGAGCAACCAGGGAAGCCCAAGCAGAAGAAGAGTAGCCTTCAGGAGGGCCCACTAGCCAACGGACTAGCGACCGCGCAGGAGCCTCAATTGGACGCACTTTGGAGCTGGCTCACAGGACACTCGTGGAGTGGAGGCCAGTGATCTTCAGTGCAGTCGGTGCTGGAGGCGGGGGCTACTTGGAGCCCAAAGCACAACTTCGTGGAAGACCAGGAAGAGGATGCACTTGCAAATGTGCTTGGTGTCCAGGGGTCACGGTTCCACGTTACCCATGACAGCTACGGGCCTCAGCTTTGCTGGGGACTCAGGGCAGCCTCGGGGAAGTCTGGAAATCCACCTCTGGTGATGCAAAGACTTCGGCGTCTGGCGGGAGCTTCGGCGATGCAGACCGGACAATTGCTTCTTTGGTGCCTGCCAAGCAGGGGAGTCACTCCTTGACCCCAAGGGAGATTCTTCAGTCCTCTAATCTTGAGTAGAGCGTCGAAGTTCCAGGATTCAGTTACAGAGTTTCGTCCAGGGATATCTAAAGTCCTAAGGACTGGGGTCCCATACTTATACAAAGTTAGGGGTTGGACATACTCTGGGGACCCACCTGTGGGAGGGTCAGGGAAGAGGGGTGGTTACACCCATTCCCTTTGTCCAGTTTCGCGCCAGAGCAGGGGCAGGTAGCCCTTGCAACCGGTTTGAACTGGCATATGCACAGGGACACCAAATGTGCCCCCAGTGCAGGACTTCAAAGCACCAGAGGGTGCTCCCGCCCAGCCCCAATACACACTATCCTGTCTGGGGAGATGGTTACACCTCCCTTCGACAGGAAACCTATTGTCCAGGCCTACCCTGCCGGAGTTTCAGTCAGCAGCAGGAGGCCAGACCCGTGTCTGTGGCAGCAGCATCCATTTTGTGATGCCAGGGCTCTGGAAAGAAGGTACCGGGTAGCCCGGTGTGTACATGTCTCTCCCTCTAGAAGGGTGGAATGCTACCCCCGCCGCCAGGATTGGCGGGGGGGTAGTATTCCAAGATGTTTGACACCAAACACAACATGTTTTGGTGCAGCCAGTCCAAAGTTAGCATTGTACCGCGAGGATATAATGCACTTAAGAGTAGATGGTCAGGCTGTACCACAAACAGCATCAGAGGAGGGACTCCGAACGCTGCAGAGGGGCTCTGCTCATGCAGGGGCACCCTCTCACATAAAAACCAAGCACTCTGCCTTCAGGATTGTTAAGGCCTGCCATAGGAGTGACTTATAGGTTTATATGTGTGTGCAATGGTAGTGATATAGGTAGCCTATATCACAGCAAGGGGTGCATGCACCACCTTACCCAGGCTGCAGTAGCAGACCTGTGGTGTCATTTTGGCTGGCATTCCAGGGGTGGCATAATACATGCTTCAGCCCCTGGCAGGCCTCTGGGGTACCTATGCCCTGGGTACATAGTATACCATATACTAGGGACTAATAAGGGCACTCCAGATTCCAATCAGAGATGTGCCTAAGGCACATGGAAACCATTTTAGAGAGGAAGCAGCTAGGCTGGGGTTCTGATTAGCAGGGCCCCAGCCAGACTAAAGTCGAAAAACAGTGAAGCATCAGCAAAAGTGGGGGTACCCATGTGAAGCAGATCCTACTCTCCTACACAACCCCCCCCAAATGCAGGGACATTAAACTAACCTTGACCAGTTGAGTCTTCATGTTCTAAGTGAAAATACCTAGAGAGTCCATCTGCATTGGCATGGTTACTCCCAGGTCTATGTTCCACTGTAAAGTCTATCCCCTGTAGGGAAATGGACCACCTAAGCAGTTTGGGGTTTTCACCCTTCATTTGTTTTAGCCATAGGAGGGGCTTGTGGTCTGTTTGAACAAGGAAGTGAGTACCAAACAAGTATGGCCTCAACTTCTTCAGAGCCCACACCACAGCAAAGGCCTCCCTCTCTATGGCTGACCAACGTTTCTCTCTAGGGGTCAGCCTTCTGCTAATAAAAGCTACTGGCTGATCCTGACCTTCATCATTCAATTGTGACAGTACAGCCCCTACCCCCAATTCAGATGCATCTGTTTGGACAATGAACTTCTTGGAGTAATCAGCACTCTGGAGAATGGGAGCAGTGCACATGGCCTGCTTCAGGTCATCAAATGCCTTTTGACAGCTAGCTGTCCACTGAACCTTTTTGGGCATTTTCTTGGAAGTTAAGTCATTCAGGGGTGTCACTATTGATCCATACCCCTTGACAAATCTCCTATAGTACCCAGGCAGGCCTAAGAAGGCTCTCACCTGAATCTGGGTGATTGGAGCAACCCAGTCCATGATGGTCTGGATTTTGCTCTGCAGTGGTTGAACCTGGCCTCCACCCACAAGGTGACCCAGGTACACAACCTGACTCTGCCCTATCTGGCACTTGGTGGCCTTGATAGTGAGGCCTGCCTTTTGCAGGGCCTCTAAAACATTTCTGAGGTGGACCAGGTGATCCTCCCAGGTGGAGCTAAAGACAGCAATATCATCTAGATATGCTGCACTAGGCCTCCAGACCTGTAAGGACTGTATTCACCAACCTCTGAAAAGTGGCAGGTGCATTCTTCAGACCAAAGGGCATTACCACAAATTGATAATGTCCACTAGGGGTTGAGAATGCTGTTTTTGGCTTTGCATCATCAGCTAGTCTGATCTGCCAGTGGCCAGCTGTCAGGTCAAATGTGCTTAGATACTTGGCTGAGGCCAAAGTGTCTATTAGCTCATCTGCCCTAGGTATTGGATGGGCATCAGTCCTAGTGACTGCATTGAGACCCCTGTAGTCCACACAAAACCTCATCTCTCTTTTCCCACCACTGGTGTGAGGTTTTGGCACAAGGACCACTGGACTAGCCCAAGGGCTATCTGAGGGTTCAATAACTCCCAAATCCAACATTTTCTGGACTTCTGTCCTGATACAGGCAGACTGTCCCCAGTGTCCACTTCATGACTGCACCAGGTGGTCTGACTTGGAGTCAGAGAGAACATATGTCTGTACTGATTGAGCACTTGTCTGCAATCAGTTTGCTGCTGAGCAGTGAGGCTGCCTGCCAAGGCTACACCATCCACTGACCCATCATCAGGGTTCTGTGAGAGAAGGTCAGGGAGTGGGTCACTCTCTTCCTCCTGTCCCTCATCAGTAGCCATGAGCAAGCCCATGTCTGCCCTGTCCACATATGGCTTCAATCTGTTGACATGGAGAACTCCTGGGTGTTCCTAGGTCTACTAAATAGGTAACCTCACCCTTCTGTTCAACAATGGTATGGGGTCTACTCCACTTGTCTTGGAGAGGAGCTGGGGCCACTGGCTTCAGCACCCACACCTTCTGTCCTGGCTGGTAAACAGTCAGTACAGCCTTTTGGTCATGCCAGGCTTTTTGCAGTTCCTGGCTAGCCTCAAGGTTTTTAGTTGCCTTTTTCATGTACTCAGCCATCCGGGAGCGGAGACCAAGTACATAGTCCACTATGTCTTGCTTTGGGGGCTTGAGAGGTAATTCGCATCCTTCCTTCACCAAGCACAATGGACCCCTGACAGGGTGACCAAACAAAAGTTCAAAAGGGCTGTAGCCAACCCCCTTTTGAGGCACCTCCCTGTATGCAAACAAAAGGCAGGGCAAGAGTATGTCCCATCTTCGCCAGAGCTTTTCTGGGAGCCCTTTAATCATGCCCTTTAAGGTTTTGTTGAATCTCTCAACTAAACCATTGCATTGTGGGTGATAGGCTGTGGTGAACTTGTAAGTCACTCCACACTCCTTCCACATTGCCTTTAAGTATCCAGACATAAAGTTTGTACCCCTGTCTGATACAACCTCCTTAGGGAAGCCCACTCTTGAGAAAATTCCCAGGAGGGCTCTTGCCACTACAGGTGCTGTAGTGGTCCTAAGGGGAATAGCCTCTGGGTACCTAGTGGCATGGTCCACCACCACTAGGATAAACCTGTGCCCAGGTGCTGTTTGGGGATCCATGGGACCAACAATATCAATCCCCACTCTTTCAAAGGGAACCCCCACCACAGGTAGTGGTATCAGGGGGGCCTTTGTGGTGCCACCTGCCTTCCCACTGGCTTGGCAGGTTACACAGGAGCGACAAAACTCCTTGGTGTCTTCAGACATGTGGGGCCAGTGAAAGTGAGGGACAATTCTGTCCCAAGTCTTGTTCTGGCCCAAGTGACCTGCTAAAGGAATGTCATGGGCTAGGGTCAATAGGAAGCCCCTGAACTTCAGAGGTATAACCAACCTCCTGGTGGCACCAGGCTTGGGGTCTCTACACTCTGAGTACAAGAGTCCATCATCCCAATACACTTTATGGGGACCACTAGCATTCCCAGCAGCCGCAGCAGCAGCTTGCTGTCTGAGGGGTTCGAGAGAGAGGCAGCTCTGCTGCTCCTGGCTCAGATCTACCCTGGAAGGGCCCCCTGTCCCCAAGAACTCAACCTGGTCAGGCTCAAGTTCCTCTGGGACAGTTCCTTTCTCAGGACTGAGATCATCCCCCTCAAGGGACTGATCTTCCTTCTGAGCCAAGGGGGAAGGCACTGCCTTAACCCTACTACTCCTCCTCTTGGATGGCACTTGGTCCATTTTTCCAGGATCCAAGGCCTGTTCAGTGTTAGACATTTTGCTCTGTGATCTGGTCACAGCAAACACATCTGCAGGGATCCCCAGCATTTCTGCATGGGTCCTGAGCTCCACTTCTGCCCAAGCTGAAGTTTCAAGATCATTGCCAAGCAAGCATTCCACTGGTAGGTTTGCACTCACCACAACCTTCTTAAGGCCAGTTACACCTCCCCAGGAGAAGTTAACAACTGCCAGAGTATGGTCTATTCTGACATTGCTAGCATTGGTCACTTGGTACATCTCACCAAGTATAATCTGCCCAGGATCCACAAGGTCTTGTGTCACCATGGTGACCCTCGCCCCTGTGTCCCTAAATGCCAAAGCCTCTTTTCCATTGATTAATGGCTGTTGCCTGTACTTGCCCAGATTACTGGGACTCATAGAGGAGGTCACATCCATGCCTCCATCACAGACTAGGACAGCCTGAGTGAGTTCTCTGACTAGGCCAGAGCTCACCTCATTACCCAGGGTCAACCCTACTAAACCCTTGGCCTGTGTACTCCCACCACCAATTGTAACTGCACTAGGGGGAGCAGGTGCCTTAGGGGCATTGGTAGGAGCTGGAATAGAGTCTTTGGACTTGGTGCAATCACTGGTCCAGTGTGTCTTTTGCTTACAGACTTTGCACCATGGTTTCTTTTGGCCTTTTCCCTTGTTAGACTGTGAATCCCCACCTGAAGAAGATTTTTGGGGGCCTTGTGAAGACTTCTGGTCTTTACCCTTCTCCCCACCCTTATCAGAGTTTTTAGAATCTTGCTTCTTAGGGTCACCACCTTGGTTCTGTACCTTCTGCCTCACCCTGGTTCTGACCCATTTGTCTGCCTTCTTTCCCAATTCTTGGGGAGAGGTCAGATCAGAGTCCACCAGGTACTGATGCGACAGCTGATTTTGACAGTTATTAAGAATCTGCTCCCTCATGATAAGATTGTACAATCCTGTGAAGTCACATACCTTACTGCCCATCAACCAACCTTCCAGAGCCTTAGCAGAACAATCCACATAGTCCGCCCAGTCTTGAGTCTGTGCTTTTTGGGTATCTCTGAACTTTAACCTGTATTGTTCAGTTGTTAGGCCAAACCCATCAATCAGAGCACTCTTCAAGACTTTGTAATTGTCAGCATCCTCTTCTCTAACAGTGAGGAGCTTATCTCTACCTTTGTCTGCAAAGGAGAGCCACAAGATTGCTGCCCACTGCTCCTGAGGGACCCTCTGTACTTTACAGGCCCTCTCCAGTGCAGTTATCCATTTGTGGATGTCATCCCCACTCTGGTAGGGAGGGACAATCTTGCTCAGGATCCTATGGTCATAAGACCTTTCCCTATCTCTGGGGAAATTGCTGCCACCATGGGACTCTAGTCCCATCTTTTTCTCTGTCTATAGAGATCTAGGGACTCCCTGTCTATAGCCAACTGCTGTTTTCTGAGCTCAAGCTGGGCTTGCTCATACTGAATCAGTCTTTTTCTCCTCTCATGAGAGGATTCCCTCCCATGGGAGGAGACAGAGGTCCCTACTGAGGTGTCAGAGTGGTTAGACTCCTGAGAAGGAGATCAGGGGGCATATTAGCAAGGGCACTATCGCCGCTTTAGCGGCACTTTTGCCGCTAAAGCGGCGATATTTATATCGCCCTATCAGCAAACTGTCTCTAACAGCAGTTAGCGACAGTTTGCGGGCATTAGCGCCCGTTTTTACCGCTTTGCATGTCAGCGATATTTATCGCTAATGACATGCAAAGTGGGCGTTCCCTACGAACAAACCTGGGAAACACTCGCTAACAGGCCTATCGCCTATTAGCAAGGTGGCCATGGCCCCAGTTAGCGACGTGAGAAATCGCGCTAACCGGGGTCATCGCCATTTATTTAACACCTGCAATTAGCAGGTGTTAGCCATACCTAACATGGGGGGTGGATTATGCTGATACGACCACAGGGTCGTATCAGCAAGGTGTTCTCCCTTCTCCTTGCAACATCGCTGGTTTTTCAGCGATGTTGGCCCATTTCCCGCTATCGCTGGAATATTCATCGCCATAGCGCTAATCGTTGCTAATACAGCGTTAGCGTGGCGATATATTCCAGCGGTAGCCGGCGATAAAAAAAATCACGCTAAGCAGGGTTAGCGATGATTATCGCCTCTTCTTGCTAATATGCCCCCTAGTCCTTCTGGGCACACTCACAACTCTTCCTGGGGGACAAAGGGGAGGTCCTTCTGGGCCTCCTCCTCTTCCTCAGGAGTAGCTGCACTTCCAGGTCAGGATCATTGTCATCCCCCTGGCAAGTTTCAGAGGTCAGGTCCTGGGCATTTTCATCCCTGGCCCCTCCCTCATCTTCTGCCCCACCCTCTCTGACTACCCTTTCAGACCTTATGGGTCTTCTAAGATCATCTAGCAGAAGCATCTCCAGGAGACGTTGGGTGTTGGCACTTTTGCCTGTCTTCAACTTCCTAACTTTGCACAACTCTCTCAATTCCAAGAATATGAGGTTGTCATATCTGGATGGCAGGAGCTCACTGGTTCCTGGCAGTGAAGACATTACTAGTGTGGTGTGGTGTATGCACTACCTACTCTAGTGTGGCCTACTAAACTCTCTTGAGTTGTAGAAAGGGTGTGCTATCCCTTAACACACAACTCTAAGTTCAGTAGAACTTACTGTATCCTAGGCTTGATTTATATGTACCTAAGGTACCCTTAGTGGTTTTCAGTTGATCAATTCAATTGAGATTATCTGGTAAAACAATAGCAAGCTGGAATCCCACAAGCTGCCACCAATGTGAGAAGTTGGCCTGGTATATGCTGTCCATTAATTATAGTGGGCACCTTGCACCAGTCCAAACAACCCCTTATTGGAGATAGGTTAAAGACAACCTTTATTGAAAGCTATCCTAGTGGTAGCTATGGAGAGCAGCCTTCAGGCTAAGTCTTGGAGGAATGTAAAGCAGCTTGTTTTACCAGTCTATAATCTCTTGAGTGACCAAATGAAAGAGGACCACACCAGGTATATATTTAAAATATATGTATTTAGTCTTAAACACACCCCTCTAGTCTCTTTATGAGGCTAGAGTTCGAAGTACATAAGTTACAAGTCGAATATCAACAGTAATAGCACAAATACACGTTTGAGCCCTAGGGGCGTACCAAACCATATACCAATAAAGTGGTATAAGAACCACGACTGAGCTAGACACAAGGCCTAGAGCCTGTCGAAGTGCTTGGCCCTCAAGGAACCACCCAAGGTAGTGACACAGGGGACCCACGGGGGACGCGTGCAGTGTGAGAACACAGCCGCGAGCCGCCATTGACTTCTATGGGGAATGTCGCGGTTGGAGTTTTAAAGAAAAAGGACACTTAGAGGAGGACTTAGAGAAAACCCCTTTAGAACTAGGCTGTTCTAGAGTCAATACCCACGGGAGCAATGGAGTACTCATGTTACCTCACCCAGGGAAGCCGGGTGCATAGGTGCCTTTCGGGGTCGGATTTCGTCGTCGTTTTCAATGGCGATCTGCTGCAAAGTGCTGCTGGCGACCAAGTCGAAAGTGTTCGGGTGGATCCAAAGGTGGATCGAAGATCTGAAGAACCTGAAAGCAGAGAGGACAGAGTCTGGGTCACTAGCCAGTGACCAGGAAGGCGATGAGCAGATGCCCACCGAAGTCGGGTGCTTCAGGTAGGTTGACGGTTGTCTTAACTCTTCAGCCACGAGGTCCAGGAGGCGTCAACGACAACTAGGAGCTGGATTCGAGCTGTCCCACAACGTCTGTCGATTGCTGGGGTGTCGGCGACCGGATTGGACCCAACAAGCCTTGGCAACGGCAAGTCATGTGGAAATAGAAGAAGGACGGTGGTACAGACCAGCAAGGTCTGAGGGACTTACTCAGTGAGGGTAAGTCAGGGCACATCTGGAGCAACCAGAGAAGCCCAAGCAGAAGAATAGTAGCCTTCAGGAGGGCCCACTAGCCAACGGACTAGCGACCGCAAAGGAGCCTTGAGTGGACGCACTTGGAGCTGGCTCACAGGACACTCGTAGAGTGGAGGCCAGTGATCTTCAGTGCAGTCGGTGCTGGAGGCGGGGGCTACTTGGAGCCCAAAGCACAACTTCGTGGGAGACCAGGAAGAGGATGCACTTGCAAATGTGCTCGGTGTCCAGGGGTCATGGTTCCACGTTACCCACGACAGCTACGGGCCTCAGCTTTGCTGGGGACTCAGGGCAGCCTCTGGGAAGTCTGAAAATCCACCTCTGGTGATGCAAAGACTTCAGCATTAGGCGGGAGCTTTGGCGATGCAGACCGGACAATTGCTTCTTTGGTGCCTGCCAAGCAGGGGAGTCACTCCTTGACCCCAAGGGAGATTCTTCAGTCCTCTAATCTTGAGTAGAGCGTCGAAGTTCCAGGATTCAGTTACAGAGTTTCGTCCAGGGATATCTAAAGTCCTAAGGACTGGGGTCCCATACTTATACAAAGTTAGGGGTTGGACATACTCTGGGGACCCACCTGTGGGAGGGTCAGGGAAGAGGGGTGGTTACACCCATTCCCTTTGTCCAGTTTCGCACCAGAGCAGGGGCAGGTAGCCCCTGCAACCGGTTTGAACTGGCATATGCACAGGGACACCAAATGTGCCCCCAGTGCAGGACTTCAAAGCACCAGAGGGTGCTCCCGCCCCAATACACACTATCCTGTCTGGGGAGATGGTTACACCTCCCTTCGACAGGAAACCTATTGTCCAGGCCTCCCCTGCCGGAGTTTCAGTCAGCAGCAGGCACCCATGTCTGTGGCAGCGGCATCCATTTTGTGATGCCAGGGCTCTGGAACGAAGTTACCGGGTAGCCCGGTGTGTACATGTCTCTCCCTCTAGAAGGGTGGAATGCTACCCCCGCTGCCAGGATTGGCGGGGGGGGTAGTATTCCAAGATGTTTGACACAAAACACAACATGTTTTGGTGCAGCCTGTCCAAAGTTAGCATTGTACCGCGAGGATATAATGCACTTAAGAGTATATGGTCAGGCTGTACCACAAACAGCATCAGAGGAGGGACTCCGAACGCTGCAGAGGGGCTCTGCTCATGCAGGGGCACCCTCTCACATAAAAACCAAGCACTCTGCCTTCAGGATTGTTAAGGCCTGCCATAGGAGTGACTTATAGGTTTATATGTTAGTGCAATGGTAGTGATATAGGTAGCCTATATCACAGCAAGGGGTGCATGCACCACCTTACCCAGGCTGCAGTAGCAGACCTGTGGTGTCATTTTGGCTGGCCTTCCAGGGGTGGCATAATACATGCTTCAGCCCCTGGCAGGCCTCTGGGGTACCTATGCCCTGGGTACATAGTATACCATATACTAGGGACTTATAAGGGCACTCCAGATTCCAATCAGAGATGTGCCTAAGGCACATGGAAACCATTTTAGAGAGGAAGCAGCTAGGCTGGGGTTCTGATTAGCAGGGCCCCAGCCAGACTAAAGTCGAAAAACAGTGAAGCATCAGCAAAAAGTGGGGGTACCCATGTGAAGCAGATCCTACTCTCCTACACTCTCCAAGCTATGGGGAGTCAGGGCACATCTGGAGCAACCAGGGAAGCCCAAGGAAAATCAAAGTGACCCTCGCCAGGACCCACATGCCAACGGACCAGGGGTCGCGAAGGGACCTCGAGCGGAATCACAAAGCACCAGCCCACGGAGCACTCGTGGAGTGGAGGCCAGAGACCTTTGGTGGAAATGCTGCTCGGGGTCGGGACTACACATAGTCCCAAGCACAGCCTCAGGGATCGTCAAGAAGCATATGCTGCTGCAAAAGCACACCGTGCACAGGGGTTCGGGTTGCACGGTCCCCACGAGCAATACTGGTCTCAGGATTGCTGAGAGAGCAGATCGACCTCAGGAACGCTCGGGAACCCACCTCCTGTGTTGCAGAAATCTTCAGAGTCCTCAGGAGCTCGGGAGATGCAAACTGGTCAGATGTGTTTAGGTGCCTGCTGCTACAGGTGTACCATATACTAGGGACTTATAAGGGTACCCCAGTATCCAATCTGGAGTGTACCTACAGTACATACATGGCAATTATAGGAGAAAGCAGATAGACTGGGGTCCTGAATAGCAGGATCCCAGTCAGACTAGGCCAAAAACAGTGAGACATCAGCAAAAAAGTGGGGGTAACTATAAGAAGCAGATCCTACTCTCCTACAATTAGGAATTATTTTATTGTAGATGTAGCATCGTTAATATAGGTACTCTTAGTTAGTTTAGTTAGGTATTTCTTCTTAATAACTTTCTTTTTTTATTCATAAAGTAGTTTTATAATATTTAGGGGTGGGTGGGTACTTTAGTGTGTGTTTACGTGTTTTTATTAAAAAAAACAAAAAAATCTATATGTGTTTTACTACTTTTCTACTTAGTTTATGTATAGGATAAGTATGTGTATGTCTATTGTGCATTGATGTGTTAAGGGGGTGGGGGCTGATGTTTAGTGGTTTCACGTGATTTTTGTTTAGCTTAGGATGAATTAAGTTAAGTTAGGTAGGTTAGGCATAGGTAGTATAGATAGGTTTTTAGATTTTAAATTAGTTCATAAGATATTTTAGTATGAGTGTTTTAGATATTTAATTACTGATATACCTTTCATATTTTATTGTTATTAAACTAATGTTATTTAACAACCTTTGACAATATTTATTGATGGTCAGCATTTAGAATGTTGTATGTGTGAGTAATTGGGCACATGGAATGTGAACACAGATTACTGTCTGAGTGTATCACATTTTTAAAATCTAGCAGGTTGGTGCTCCATGTATGAATATTTGTACATGTTAATCCAACACCTGTGCTTCAACTTTTTGATGTACACACTCTTGGGTCTTCACATACATATGGGTCTGATTCAAATCATGAGTCTGCAGACAACCTCTGCATGTGTATCTATCACGAATCTGTGTCATTCATGTATGATGTTGCTATATGTAAGTGAAATATGGGTTGTCTCTTAAACAGATGGACAGAACGTACACACCACACATTATCTCTCTAGGTGTTGTCATAGCTATTACATGTTAATGTACAAGTAGTCATTGTGTTACGAGTGGCTAATTCATACTACTGGACTACACAATGTCTGTATACAGGCGGAGTTGAGTGGCACGGCTGGTGTATGACGTACCCAGGTCAAACTTTGACCACATCTTGTTTGCTGGTATGAATAATTTCATGGGCTGTACAAGTTCATTATTTTAACACTACATCATAAATGCTTTATGTGCAGATTTATAATCCCCTTGCGCTGCCAGTACGTCACTTTTTGTGACGCACTGGCAGCGCTTTTCTCTGCCCCATATTTACAAAGACTTGAATAGCCACCCTGCCTGGCCTTTCCTGTCCCTGTAAATACAGCCCCTTTACACACAGCTTTTTTTGTGAAAGGGGCGTTCCTTGTGTGTTGCTGTGGGTGTTCACACCTAACACCCATGGAACCAGACACATTTCCAGCTTTACGAGGAATCATAAACCTGGCAATGCGTCAGTATGCTACGCCACCCTAGGGGTGGCATAGCGATGCGCAATGAGGAGCAAGGTTTTCATTTCTCCACGTTTTTTCAACTTTCAATGCGTGCTGCATTCGACAGCACAAATTGAGATTGGAAAATGCCTGTTGCAACAGTTTTTGTGCAGGAAGGTGCCCCTTCATGCACAAAAATAATCTCCCCATGACGCAGGCATCCTTGCCCCATGGTGCTAGGGTGCATGCGCAGAAGGATGGCAGCTGTTTGTGCGCCAGCGCAGGGGAGAGCACAGGAATGTGACATATCATTGTACATATGTGGCATTCCTGTGCTCAGAAAGTTACACAGCGTGGCACAGACAATGGGCTTGTGGTGCTGCGCTGCGAAACTTTCATGTAAATCTGCCCCTTTAATCTCAATATGAGAACATGTATTTTCACATTTGCATTGTCATACTAACCAGACATTGATCAAGTACTTACACACTCTTTCACGTGTGTCCTAATTTTTCAACAAACAACAATCCCAGTGACATTGTGAAATGGAACAAACATGAAACAAGGGCACATTGTTCTTGACACACAAGTAGTAAAACAGCACTCATGTTGGCATGTTTGTGAGTATTGAAACAAAAAGATTTTATTTGTACTTTGCTCTGTGATGAATACATTGTTGTTGTCACAATGTATTCTACTTCAGTGAGTGAGAAACAAATGATGTGTGGCGCAGGTGTTACTGTTTTGGAAATGATATTGTCTTTTGGACATATTTATCATCAAAGACAAATTGTTTCTGTTGATATACGACACCTGTGACTTCGTGTCAATTTAGTGTCCAGTCTTCCTCTTGAACTGTGTTGCTGACTCGTCCTCTTCATCAGAGTTGTCAGATTGGCCCTTCGTTGGCTCTGTAGCTGCAGGGTGTGTTGTATCAGTGATACCACCAGCAGTGGCAGAGGAGGTGTGAGGTACCACGTAATCTCGTGTCATGAAGTTTGCCATTAGGGCATTCAACATTAATTGCTGATTTTTAACAACAGTCAGCAATTCACCATGATAGTCAGACATAGTTGCCATGTAACTGCCTTCCTTTTGCTGCATGTATCTCATTGTGTCCTCGATATTTTAGAGATGTTGAGCAACATCCCTGGTGCCACTTTGTGGTGGCATTTGTACATGCCTCTGACTCATAATGGCGGATATTTTGGCCAGAGATTGTGCAAGTCCTGGTGTTTGGTTGTTGCTGGCTTGTTCCATACCAATGTTCCCTGATTCTGAGTTCAGGCTTCGGAGTATTGCTTGCAGGATGCCACCCACACTCTCCACAGCCACATGGACCTCTCTGAGTAGTTCCCGTTGTAGAGCTACAGCGGTTCTTTGGAACTCTACCTGTGTGTTATCCAAGTCAGGGCTTATATTTGTTGTGGCAGATTCTGTTGTTGGAGTTTGTTGGGTTTCAGCTGGAGCAGCTAACACACTGTTGTCACTCTCAGGAGGTGCTGTAGGTGACCGTATGGTGGTTATGAGGTCATCCAGTGTGTCACTGTCAATTGAGGGCAGGGTGTCGTCCATTTCGTCAACAAGATTGGTGTCATCCACACGTTGTGATGTGGAAGGTGCATCCTCTGAAAAATAAGGTGGAAATGTGTTACTAGTGGTTGCATGTTCAATTGTAGTGAGGTTTAGTAAGAGGCATCACATGTGGGTTATCTAAGCTGATCTCTGTGTCACAGTCAAGTGATCTATGTCCTGATGCAGGCTGATGCTCAAGACTCATACCCACTTGCATGGACATTGCACCACTTATTGTTACAGTATTGGTGCTGGTCATTGTTATTTAGTGTTACTGACCTGTGGACATACACTGCGTTGCAAATGTTGCTCTTAGTGGTAGGTGCACCTTTCTGGCAACACTGCAATGGCAATTGTAAATTAGTGTGTGATATCAGTGTGGTGGCCTCCTTTCCAGCACAACATACTGTCAACCTAAAGATATGTTTGCATGCACATTTTGGAGACATTATGGCCCATATGTACAAGTACTCCCTCAAACTACCACCAACACTAGTTAGCGGAAATTTGCTGTGTGCCGGGCTATCGCCCAAAAAAACGCACTGTTAGTGATGTTATTACAATACGTTGGGACAGGGCGAGATTTGCTGTTGGCTGCAATGATGACTGCCAGAAACACTGCTGTGAATGCAATAGTAATTCCGATGTTAGCAAGCAATGACTGACAAAAGGCACATTAGCGGCAAAGGAAATCACATTAGTCAGCCCTATTTTTTATGGCATCAACAGTGAAAACAAGCCTATGAGTCAACCTACAATGAGAACTAGGATACTAAAAATATTTATCATGCAGAATGGATTTGCCTGGCCCCAGTACATCACAGATCAACAACTCCCCCAAGCCCCCCAACAGCCATGATGACCATCCAGAGACCAAGGGGAAGATGAAAATCTGGGCTACAATAATGAGTACAAGCCCTTTGCTGAGCAATACCAGTGTGCATCACTTATCATTGGGCACTCCTGCAACACAATGGCATACAAACCCTTGGAAGCACCAATGAGTACCCGGGTCATGGTGGCATCGGTGGCCCGCCATTTGTGACCCTAACTGGGATGAGGAGGTGCAGTGGAGTTGCTGGTCTCTGGTGGTAGGCATTGAGGCATTGGTGATCACCCTTACCTGGTGGTGTAGTCAGCCAGGTCGCATGGAGGCATGTTGCTGACTTGTGTGAGAAGACACCCTGGTCCCCCTTGTAGCTGTGAATGGTACATGCCCTCCTGAGTAACTACGTAGGGAGGTACACATCGCATACCACGCCCCAACAGTACACTGGGCTGCACAGAGGATATTGCCAATGGTGCCAATGCATATCTGCATCAGAGGCCGGAGGATAGGTCACTGGCCATATGCTGTGGAGGGTGAGGACCCTGAGATGATGCAAACTTATGTTGCACAAGCACTGAAACTTCACGCCTAAGGGTCGCTCCCCCACCACACAGCTCCGTCTGTGTGCCCTGCTGCTGCCCCTGATTGTGCTCGTTTTTCCTTTCTGTGCCCCCTTGCTGCCCCTGATTGTGCTCGTTTTTTCCTTTCTGTGCCCCCCTTGCTGCCCCTGATTGTGCTCGTTTTTCCTTTCTGTGCCCCCTTGCTGCCCCTGATTGTGCTCGTTTTTCCTTTCTGTGCCCCCCTTGCTGCCCCTGACTGTGCTCGCTTTTCCTTTCTGTGCCCCCTTGCTGCCCCTGATTGTGCTAGTTTTTTCCTTTCTGTGCCCCCTTGCTGCCCCTGATTGTGCTCGTTTTTCCTTTCTGTGCCCCCTTGCTGCCCCTCATTGTGCTAGTTTTTTCCTTTCTGTGCCCCCTTGCTGTCCCTGATTGTGCTCGTTTTTTTTCCTTTCTGTGCCCCCTTGCTGCCCCTGATTGTGCTCGTTTTTTCCTTTCTGTGCCCCCCTTGCTGCCCCTGATTGTGCTCGTTTTTCCTTTCTGTGCCCCCTTGCTGCCCCTCATTGTGCTCGTTTTTCCTTTCTGTGCCCCCTTGATGCCCTGATTGTGCTCGTTTTCCCTTCTGTGCCGGTTTCCCGCCGCTGCGCCCTGCGGCCCCGCCCCTCACTGCCCATTCGCTGCCCCATTCCCTGCTCCTCCCTCCCACCTCCCCATTTATGGCGGCCGCTGTGCGGCCGCGCAGTGGACGTGCGCAGCGGGCGTGCCGCTGGCGCGCCGAAGGCAAGCCCGTCTGCGCCCGTCCACGCCGTGACCGCGCCCAGCGCCAGACCCCCTGGTCCGGGCATCCCCCGCGCCCGCCACATCAACAGACGCCGATACGACGCCAGCACCCTCCACGCACTCAACCCCGGAAAAGATCACGCCTGCTACCAGGCCACCCCGAAGCGCACCCAAGGGCCCTTCACCTGCCGGAACTGCAGCTTCGCCAGCACCCGCCCCGCCAAACCACCGCCCAGGAAAGAACCCAACTACCTCAGATGCATCCTCCTCAACACCCGCTCCGCCCGCAAACACGCCATCGAACTCTGGGACCTTCTCGACTCAACCTCCCCAGACGTCGCATTCCTGACGGAGACCTGGCTGAATCCTGCTTCAGCCCCCGACATCGCCATTGCCATCCCGGACGGATACAAGATCACCCGCAGGGACCGCACCAACGGAGTCGGAGGAGGCATCGCCATCGTCCACAGGAACACCCTCAGAGTCTCAACCAACACCGACGACACCCTCAGCACCGCCGAACACATGCACTTCCAGATCCACACCGATCCCAACACCACCCTCAGAGGAACCCTCATCTACAGACCCCCGGACCCCGACCACAGTTCAGCGATTCCATCGCTGACTTCGTCAGCACACACGCCATCGCCTCCACGGACTACATCCTCCTCGGGGACCTGAACTTCCACCTCGAGAACAACAAGGACACCAACTCCACCACCCTGATCGACAACCTCGCCACCCTCGGACTCAGACAGCTCGTGACTACACCCACCCACGCCGCCGGCCACACGCTCGACTCCATCTTTTCCGCAAGCCCACACGTCTCCTTCAACCACACCTCCGAACCCCACTGGACTGACCACCACTGCATCCACTTCACCTACAGGAAGCCCACCACGCACCACCGCACCGAACAAATGCCTCGCCGCTGCTGGAGCAGAGTCACGGAAGACCAGCTAACCACAACCCTCGCCCTGAGCCCACCCGCCGAACCCTCTGACCCCGACACCGCCGCCCGCAACCTCAGACAGTGGATCGACGACTGAGCCAACACCCTTGCCCCGCTCAAGAATCCGCCCAACAGCCACACCAGCAAGAAAGCCACCTGGTTCACCGAAGACCTCCAGGCCTCCAAACGAACATGCCGAAAACTGGAGAAGATCTGGCTCCACGAACGGACAGCGGACAGCTACGCCGCCCACAAGAGTGCCACCCGCAGTCACCATCACCTCATCAGATCCGCCAAAAGGGCCTCACTCAAAGACCGCCTAGACAACAACGCACACAACAGCAAAGAGCTCTTCAACATCGTGAAGGAACTCTCCAACCCCAGCTCCAACACCAACGACATCCAGCCGTCGCGAGACCTGTGCGACTCACTGGCCACCTTCTTCCACTGCAAAATCGCCGACATCCACGACAGCTTCAACACCACGACCGCCCCGGCAACCACCGAGACCACTGCCCCCACAACCACCAACCGCCTGCTCTCCTGGACCAACATCAACGACGAGGACACCAGCGAGATCATGAACACCATCCACTCCGGTTCACCGCTAGACCCGTGCCCTCACCACATCTTCAACAAAGCCAGTACAGCCATCGCGCCCCATCTCCGGAAAATAATCAACATCTCCTTCGAGACAGCAACCTTCCCGGAAAGCTGGAAGCACGCCGAGATCACCGCCTTACTCAAGAAACCCAAGGCAGACCCCAAGGACTAAGAACTTCCGACCCATCTCTCTGCTCCCGTTCCCCGCGAAGGTCACCGAGAAAATCGTCAACAAACAACTGACCCGCTACCTCGAGGAGAACAACATCCTGGACCCTTCCCAGTCCGGCTTCCGCAGCAACCACAGCAACGAAACCGCCCTCATCGCCACCACCGATGACATCAGGACCCTGCTAGACAACGGAGAAACAGCAGCCCTCATCCTCCTGGACCTATCAGCTGCCTTCGACACGGTCTGCCACCACACACTACGAACACGCCTTCACGACGCCAGGATCCAAGAGAAGGCCCTGGACTGGACCACATCCTTCCTTTCCGGCAGAACACAAAGCGTCCGCCTCTCCCCCTTCCGATCCAAGGCCACCAAGATCATCTGCGGCGTACCCCAAGGCTCCTCCCTCAGCCCAACGCTGTTCAACATCTACATGGCACCCCTCGCCCACGTCGCCCGACAGCACAACCTCAACATCATCTCCTACGCCGACGACACCCAGCTGATCCTCTCCCTCACCAAAGACCCTC
Source organism: Calotriton arnoldi (assembly GCA_963921515.1). Classification (NCBI taxonomy): domain Eukaryota; kingdom Metazoa; phylum Chordata; class Amphibia; order Caudata; family Salamandridae; genus Calotriton; species Calotriton arnoldi. Next base: position 148,028 of record CAWUFW010011963.1, on the reverse strand, counting down.
ACACCGCCAAAGCCCACCTCCACGAAGGAATGAAGGCCGTCGCCGAATGGATGAGGACCAGCCGCCTGAAGCTGAACTCGGACAAGACGGAGGTCCTCATCCTTGGTTCCAACCCTTCAGCCTGGGACGACTCCTGGTGGCCAACATCACTGAGAACAGCCCCGCCACCCACCGACCACGTACGCAACCTAGGGGTCATCCTCGACCCCACCCTCTCCATGACTAAGCAGGTCAACGCCGTTTCCTCATCCTGCTTCAACATCCTCCGAATGCTCCGCAGGATCTTCAAGTGGATCCCCACCGAAACAAGAAAAACAGTCACCCAGGCCCTCGTCACCAGCAGGCTGGACTACGGAAACGCCCTCTACGCAGGAACGACGGCTAAGCTCCTGAGACGGCTGCAACGCATCCAGAACGCCTCTGCACGTCTTATCCTCGACATCCCCCGACGCAGCCACATCACACCCCACCTGAGAGACCTGCACTGGCTCCCTGTCAACAAGAGGATAACCTTCAAGCTCCTCACCCACGCACACAAAGCACTCCACAACTCCGGACCAGCCTACCTCAACAGACGACTCAGCTTCTACACCCCCACCCGCCAGCTCCGCTCGACCAGCCTCACCCTCGCCACAGTCCCCCGCATCCGGAAAACGACCGCCGGCGGCAGATCCTTCTCCCACCTCGCCGCCAAGACCTGGAACACTCTCCCCACCAACCTCCGACAGACCCAAGACCTACTGGCCTTCAGAAGACTCCTCAAGACCTGGCTCTTCGATCAGTAGCAGCACCACCCCCCTCTTCCCCCAGCGCCTTGAGACCCTTGCGGGTATGTAGTGCGCTTTATAAGTGACATGATTGATTGATTGATTGATTGATTGCATCACCTTCATCGTGAGCTTACCTAGCTGTCTTGGCAGTGAATGCTGTACCCAGGCTTGTGTAAGCCCACCTGGCTGAGGCTCATGCTGGCTGAGTCACAGACTTTGAGAGAGTACATCGGATAACACCACCGTGTCAATGTCCAAGTGAGGGGAAGGTGTGACGTGTAGCAGAGGATGCCCAGGGTATAGTGGGGCCCAGGGGTAGCACCTGTGGGTGAGGGACCCCCAGTGGCGGATAATCCGCTATGGTGGTGGAGCATTGGGCCAATGATTTTGAGCAGTGCAAGACAGTGAAACAAATACCATGAAGGTTACTTTTTGAGGTACTCATGCTATGTTTCCTTTCTGGGTGGGAGGGTGATTGGGGCTGCTCTACTCACGAGTAGGTCCAGGGCTGAGTGGTATGCCCACTAAAATGCACGATGACTGTTTCTTTGGCCCTCTCAGTGCGCCCAAAACAGTCATGTGCACTTCCCTGTTTGCAATGCAGGCAGCATTACAGCCTGCATGGAGAACATGCCCACCCCTCAAGCCCCTGTCTGAACGCATTGTCCCTGCGCACATTGAGCAATCACAACGCCACATTGCAGCCTTGTGAGTGACTTAGGTGAGGGAGTCTGGCTGACTGCTTCCTGTTCCTTGAAGCAGACTCAGAGGAGCAGGAGCACAGAATACGCAGGACCAAGCCTTGTTGCAATTTTTCTTTTGTAATATGATGCCAACCCCCGCTCACACCCCCCCCCACATCCATGCCCCCTCCAGTGTCCTTTCTAGCTTTTTCCACCTCACAGCTGTCCAGTGCCCCCTGCATCATTTCTCAATGCCAGATGCTGTACGGCCATGCGCAGCAGGCAGACCAGTGGTATACAAAAGGAATATCTTTAGTTGCAACGCATACCATTGCATTGCATTCCAATACAATGCATACCAATAGTTCTCATATTGCAACAGTGGAGAAAGAGCTGGATGGGGTAGCATTGTAAATTACTGTTCCCACTACAGTGAGTGCAACCCTAAAAGAAACACTTGCAACACATAACAACCCCTGATCCCTAAGATTAATCTCAGACCCCCAAAACCATCTTAAATTTCAAATTTGACCTCAGAAGACACCCTAATTTGCATTTTACATGCCAAAAGACACCCTAATTTTCATTTTTGACCCCAAAAGACACCCTAATTTTCATTTTTAATCCCAAAAGACACCTTAATTTTCTTTTTTGACCCAAAAAGACACCCAAAATTTCCTTTTTTGACCCCAAAAGACACCCTATTTTTCCTTTTTAACCCCAAAAGACTCCCTAATTTTCATTTTTTACCCCACATGACACCCTAATTTTCATTTTTGACCCCAAAAGACACCCTAATTTTCTTTATTGACCCCAAAAGATACCCTAATTTCCAATTTTGACCCCAAAAGAAATCCTATTTTTATTTTAGCCAACCAAATACACACTATATTTTATAATTTACCCCACAAAACCCCCTAAATGTGATATTTGCTCACCAAGAAACTCCCTTAAATTTTCATCTGACACCAGAAAGCATTACCAAACCTGGAACTGATGAATCTCCATTACTTGCATCACAATGCGTTGATATGACATGCAATGTGAAGGCAACTGCGTGCCTGAAGTTACTTTGTAATGGCATTCCAATGTAATAACTGTGTTTTAATGTACGTCTCCCATGACAAAGGCAAGCCATGGATAAGACCGTCTGAGTCCATTTGCTCCTGGACCACACTCAGCAGCAAGGACCATTCCTCTCAGACACTACCCCGCTGCAACACAAGCACCCTCCTCGCCATCTACCCTGGACGCAACACCACCTGCCATCTTGCAAGACTGTGTGCTTATCTTGCACCCTGCGCCAGTCGAAACTCCAAAAACACCTTCTGCCACATCAACACACCAGTGCCTCGTGCCACCCAGCCAAACAACACTCCACACAACCAGCTCAACTGCATCCTCCACAACGTGCAGTCCCTACACATGCACACTACAGAAATGTGGCACCTCCTTGCTGCAACCTCTTCAGATGTCACCTACTTCACAAAAACATGTACCAACCTCTGTTCTGGACTAGACATCACCATCGCCGTCAGTGACAGCTATTTAATTACCCGCAAGGCCCACCACGGCCATTGAGGAGGAGGCATTGCCATCTCCTACAAGAAAGAAAAACACTCCAACTAACCACGCACTCTGATGACCCAGCGGTGACCATGGTACTACACAACTTCAAAATCCGGACCAAGCACAACAACATCCGCTTTGGCACCTTCATTTGCAGGCCCCCTGGGCCATGGTCACACATTCACCAATGCCATTGTAGACATCATTGCACACCAGGTTCTCCCATCCACCAATGACATCCTACTTTGAGAACTCTAGTTCCACCTGGACAACCCCAGTGACCAGAACACCACCGCCTACTGGGTGAACTTGCTGACATCAGACTAAAGCAGCTATTCACCACACCAAGCCACATTGCAGGAGACACAGTCAAACACATCTCCTGAAGACAGATGCAACTACAGCCACACCACCGGAATCACCTGGACCAACCATCATTGTAAATGTCACATATTCACCATGCCCACCAGACACCACCACCATCATTGATCCACAGCACAAATGGATCCAGGCCATCTAATCAGTTATCATTGAGTCCCTTGGCCCCACCACTCCACCAACGCTTACATACAATGACCCCGCTGCACACGTCCTCCACTAATTGATCTCAAGCTGCACTAACACACTGGCACACCTCAAGAAAGACCAGGCAAGATCTAGCACCACGTTGCACCGTATTAGCAAAGTTATGCATGTAGGCATATGCGTGACCTTGTGAACGTCATTTAAGTAGTCCTTGCGCCAAAGGGTCTTCACTTTGGACATTCACAAAAGTGACGTACCGGTGGTGCAAGGCCCTTCATAAATGAGGTCCAGTATATCTGCTCCATCAGAGATGGACATGGCAGTGCTGTTTTGACATTTTCAATATGTGATTGTCATATGTGATTAACTTACATTGAGAATAGTTGTGATTGTGGAGAAGTATAAGGACAACAAGATGCACACATCAGACTTTGGCACAGGGACATTTCTAGCTGTGATCACCACCATAACCCATTACTGACATCTGAGCACTTATTGTGACTTACCCGTTGTCTGCTCTTCAGTTTCTCGGGCTGCACTGTCCTGTCCGGATATTCCAGTTATGATTTCCTCTGCTGTCCTCAGCTGTCATAGCTGCCACCCGCTCCTCCAGGTCATCCAGGACCTCCTGGTCTGCTGGGCTGCCTCCTCCAGTCTGTGAGGCTGCCTTACGGTTTGCCGCAAGCTTTTCTTTTGTCCTGCGCTTGCAATCATGCCACCGTTTTTTGCAGTTCATGACAGTCCTCTTGGATTGTCCTACGCTGTTGATCTTTTGTATGATTCCCTGCCATATCGCTTCTTTTTTTGCGAGAGGCAGCTTGGAACTGACAAAGAGCTGGTGCTGGTAGTTGGTGACCTCAGTCACCAGTATCTCATTTTCCTCACGACTGAATTGGACTTCCGTTTCCTCTTAGCCCCAGTCTCAGCCTGTGCATCTGGGCTTTTGCTACGGCTGTTTGCCAGAGGGTCCTGGCTACTGGGGTTACCTTCCTGGTCCATAGGTAGGTCCTCTGTGGTCCACAAATGTATTTTTGGAGAATTGCGTCAATTCCCGGGTGCCTTTTGCCGCTTCACGCAGTGTGAACTGTTGCAGGGTGGTCGGGATAGCGTTGCGTGTTGCAAATCGGTCTTACGTGACTTTTTCTGCAGTTGGGTCAGGCTGACTTGCGGCAGTTTTGCGGCACCTACGTCAGTTTCTCTGACGCAGGCTACTGCGTTGCGCCACGGTCCGTCACGTTGTCGATTTGCCGCATCCTAGGCGAATTGCGTTGTCGCAGCGGCGACGCAATATTTTTGACGCATCGTTGCGTTGCGGCAGCGATGCGTCACTTCTTGTAAATCTGCCCCTAAGTGTATAACCCATCACAATATCTTCACTCTATTGATTGGTAAGACAGTTTGAAACAATGCTTCCCAGGCAGCCCTGATGTTTGGCTGCCACTGGATATAATGTAGCAGAAAGGTAGACTACTGGTTGCTTTGCTCCTCCGTGTTGCTGAGTGAGTAGTGAAAGTGACCACTCTTCTCTCATGTTCATTTTCAGAAACACAGAAATGCACTCTGTGTACTCCTTCCTCACTCTTTTTCAACTTTGTGGCCCAAGTAAACAGCTTCTTTTTGGCAATATTGTAGTTTTGTCTGGATTACTTTATGACCATTTTCTGCAAAGTGCTTCAGCAATGCTATTGTGTCAAGCTTCCAAGCTTACTTTGTTTTAGCTGTGATCATGAGGCCTTCAGTGTATTGCACCAGCACTGATTACAGGGCAGATATAAATTCTCTAAATCTTTCTTCACAATTTGGAAAATATTGACGGACTCTCTGTATAATCCTGTGGGATTCGACAACAGACCATTACTCTACTAAAAAATGTAAACGCAAAGCAATAATGGCTAACCATATGAACAGTAAATGAGAAAAATATTTTGACCCAAATCTTTATCTTTTTTGTCAGTTCAGATAAAACGATCACCCATCAACAGTTACATTCATTAAATCAGAAAATTATATACTAATATAATCAAGGTGATAAAAACGAACTCAAAAACCTTAAAACATTGTGCTACTAGTACATAAGAACAATCAAATTGAGTTTGAAAAATACATTTAAAGGGCTTTACATAACGAAACGATATCTCTAATTGGCTCGATAAATATACTTCCTATCAGGGATACACACAAATCAAGTCATCAGTTCTACAAAGTAAAATTAGCCCAAACATTCAACCCTTCAAAACTTAAAAATGGATTAAAGTACTTAAAATACATACAACCAGGTCATAAAGTGCTTCAAAGAGACTTACAATAAGCATCTTAATTCGCTCTCCCAGTCCACTTAATATGTTCCCCAGCAAGAGAATGCGCAAATCAAATCATCAGTGTGGTCAAATTAATTAACCCACGCTTATGAATTTCAAATTCTTCTCCCTTATAGACAATATTATTTGGAGGTACCTGGAGATCACAAACAACCTGGGTGCTAGTCTCTGATTTACATATTCTTAATGCATGGCAGTACTTTCTGACCCCTATTTGCAAACAGAATGGTTTAACCCATGTCTGCCTGGGTTTTTTTGTAGGCACTATAAAAAAAAGAGATCATGTTCCTCTGTTCCATCAGCTGAGTTATGTGAAAGGCAAGTCATACAATCAGGCTCAGAATTTGGCCACAAGCCTTTAAACATGACCAGAGGTAATACACCTAATGTTGACTTAATATATAGACTACGCACAAACAGAGATAAAATAATATTCATGTAGTCCTCTAATTGATTCTCCCATTTCATCATTAAGAACGTGCCCTTAAGGTGGCCTTCTTTGTGTGTGGTCAGCAGATACCAATATCTTTCCTTTGCTATACGGTAGTAGCACTTACTAATACCTGGGGCATTAAACCAATATTCTACAAGCTATAGGCTTGTAATAGATCTCTTATATAATTAAGCTAGGGAATTTTTATGGCCTGGGAATGTGAAATTTTATCCAATAGACCATCTCTGAAGGTATCAATTCCTCTGTTGACCAGATTCTTATCTGAAATCAAATGGGGCAGAGTTCTGCAAAACTTGGAATTGATTTCAAATCCAAAGCAAGGCTTAACTTGATTAATGGGCCGCCCTTTTGGAGTATCAACATGGCTTATATAAAGGTATTTTCAACCTCCTGTAAATTGTCCATCCTACAATGCCCCCATAGGTTAGAGCCATAAAGGGCAGCACTCAATGTGTGTGCTGTATATATTTCCAGAGGTGGGTATACTGGGTAGAAGTAACCCCGAGTGAGAAATTTAATTAATTCTTTCGCAGGCAGGTCGCTCCCCACGCTGCTGCACGGCTCTGCCTGCATTGTTTTTGCCTAATCCTGTACTTTTCCCCTGTGCTTTCTTGCCCAGACTTGTTTTTTTCCCCCTGTGCCTAACTTGCTTTCTTGCCCAGACTTGTTTTTTTCCCCCTGTGCCTAACTTGCTTTCTTGCCCAGACTTGTTTTTATCCCCCTGTGCCTAACTTGCTTTCTTGCCCAAACTTGTTTTTATTCCTCTGTGCCTGTACTTGTTTTCTTGCCTAAACTTGTTTTTCCTTCCTGTGCCCAGTTCTCCCGCAGCCCCGCCCGTTTTTCCCGCCGCTGCGTCTCCGCCCCCCTGCAATCCCATTCACCGTCCCGCTCCCTCCTCCCAGCTGCTCCTCCCTCCCACATCCCCTCATATGGAGTCCGCGCAGCGGCTGCGCAGCGGACGCGCGCAGCGGGCGCGCCGCTGGTGCACCTAAGGCAAGCCCGTCTGCGCCCGTCCGCGCCTGGACCGCGCCCAGCACCAGGACCCCTGGACCCCGCGAACGCCACGACGCCCGACACTGCTACGATGCCAGATCCCTCCACGCACTCAACACCGGACAATCACACACCTGCTTCCTGGCCGCCCCGAAGCGCAGCCACGGAGCTTTCACCTGCCGGAACTGCAGCTTCACAAGCATCCGCCCCACCATGCCGCCGACCAGGAAAGAACCCAACCACCTCAGATGCATCCTTCTCAACACCCGCTCCGCCCGCAAACACGCCGTTGAACTCTGGGACCTACTCGACTCAACCTCCCCAGACGTCGCCTTCCTGACGGAGACCTGGCTGAACCCCGCCTCGGCACCCGACATACCCATAGCCGTCCCGGAAGGCTACAAGATCACCCGCAGGGACCGCACCAACGGAGCAGGAGGAGGAATCGCCATCGTCCACAGGAACACTCTCAGAGTCTCGACCAACACCGACGACTCCCTCAGCACCGCCGAACACCTGCCCTTCCAGATCCACACTGATCCCAACACCACCCTCAGAGGAACCCTCGTCTACAGACCCCCCGGACCCCGACCACAGTTCAGCGACTCCATCGCCGACTTCGTCAGCACACACGCCCTCGCCTCCACGGACTACATCCTCCTCGGGGACCTGAACTTCCACCTCGAGAACAACAACGACACCAACTCCACCACCCTGATCGACAACCTAGCCAACCTCGGACTCAGACAACTCGTCACAACACCCACCCACTCCGCCGGTCACACGCTTGACCCCATCTTCTCCGCAAGCCCCCACGTCTCCTTCAACCACACCACCGAACTCCACTGGACCGACCATCGCTGCATCCACTTCACCTTCAAGAAACCCACCATGCACCACCGCACCCAACAGATGCCCCGCCGCTGCTGGAGCAAAGTCACCGAAGACCAGCTAACCACCACCCTCACCCAGAGCCCACCCGCCGACCCCACCGACCCCGACACCGCCGCCCGCAACCTCAGACAGTGGATCAACGACTGTGCCAACACCCTCGCCCCGATCAAGAAATCCTCCAACAGTCACACCAACAAGAAAGCCAGCTGGTTCACTGAAGACATCCGGGCCTCCAAGCAAACCTGCCGAAAGCTGGAGAAGATCTGGCTCCGTGAACGAACACCGGACAGCCACGCAGCCCACAAGAATGCCACCCGCAGACACCATCACCTCATCAGATGCGCCAAAAGGGCCTCCTTCAAAGACCGCCTAGACAACAACGCGCACAACAGCAAAGAGCTCTTCAACATCGTGAAGGAACTCTCCAACCCCAGCTCCAACACCAACGACGTCTCACCCTCGCAATACCTGTGCGACTCGCTGGCCACCTTCTTCCACCACAAGATCGCAGACATCCACGACAGCTTCAACACCACGCCTGCCCCGACAACCACTGAGACCTCCGCCCCCACGACCACCATCCACACCAACCGCCTGCTCTCCTGGACCAACATCAACGACGACGACACCATCAAGATCATGAACACCATCCACTCCGGATCTCCGTCAGACCCATGCCCACACCACATCTTCAACAAAGCCAGCACAGCCATCGCACCCCATCTCCGGAAAGTCATCAACACCTCCTTCGAGACAGCAACCTTCCCGGAGAGCTGGAAGCACGCCGAGATCAACGCCTTACTCAAGAAACCCAAGGCGGACCCCAAGGACCTCAAGAACTTCCGGCCCATCTCCCTGCTCCCGTTCCCGGCAAAGGTCATCGAGAAGACCGTCAACAAACAACTGACCCGCTACCTCGAGGAGAACAACATCCTGGACCCTTCCCAGTCTGGGTTCCGCAGCAACCACAGCACCGAGACTGCCCTCATCGCCGCCACCGATGACATCAAGTCCCTGCTGGACAACGGAGAAATGGCGGCCCTCATCCTCCTGGACCTGTCAGCTGCCTTCGACACGGTCTGCCACCATACACAACGAACACGCCTCCACAACGCCGGGATCCAAGAGAAGGCCCTGGACTGGACCACCTCCTTCCTCTCCGGCAGAACACAGAGCGTCCGCCTTCCCCCTTCCGCTCCAAAGCCACCGAGATCATCTGCGGCGTACCCCAGGGCTCTTCCCTCAGCCCAACTCTGTTTAACATCTACATGGCACCGCTCGCCCACGTCGCCCGTCGGCATGACCTCAACATCATCTCCTACGCCGATGACACCCAGCTGATCCTCTCCCTCACCAAGGACCCCCACACCGCCAAAACCAACCTTCACGAAGGAATGAAGGCCGTCGCTGAATGGATGAGGAACAGCCGACTGAAGCTGAACTCGGACAAGACGGAGGTCCTCATCCTCGGATCCACCCCTTCGGCCTGGGACGACTCCTGGTGGCCGACCGCACTGGGAACCGCCCCAACAACCACCGACCATGCACGCAACCTAGGAGTCATCCTCGACTCCACCCTCTCCATGACTAAACAGGTCAACGCGGTCTCCTCTGCCTGCTTCAACACCCTCCGCATGCTTCGCAGGATCTACAAGTGGATCCCCACTGAAACGAGAAGAACGGTCACCCAGGCCCTCGTCAGCAGCAGGTTGGACTACGGAAACGCCCTCTACGCAGGAGCCTCGGCCAAACTCCTGAGACGGCTCCAATGCATCCAGAACGCCTCTGCACGCCTGATCCTCGACATCCCTCGCCACAGCCACATCACACCCCGCCTGAGAGACCTGCACTGGCTCCCGGTCAACAAGAGGATAACCTTCAAACCCTCACCCACGCACACAAGGCACTCCACAACAACGGACCAACGTACCTCAACAGACGACTCAGCTTCTACACCCCACCCGCCAGCTCCGCTCTGCCGACCTCGCCCTTGCCACTGTCCCCCGCTTCCGAAGAGCGACCTCCGGTGGCAGATCGCTCTCCCACCTCGCCGCCAAGACCTGGAACACCCTCCCCATCCACCTACGGCAGACCCAAGACCTGCTGACCTTCAGAAAACTCCTCAAGACCTGGCTTTTCGAGCAGTAGCAGCATTCCCCACCCCAGCGCCTTGAGACCCTCACGGGTGAGTAGTGTGCTTTACAAATGATATGATTGATTTGTTTGAGCAGGAGTGTGCTTTTCGCAATCGGCTCACGCCAAACATGCAAATCAATTATCCAAATTCCCAAGTAGTCAAACTCAGTCACTTTTTCAATATCATTATTACAAAATCGTATTTTCCCTCTAAATTTGTTATGGGGGTCAAATGACATATATTTGGTTTTCCCAGAATTTATTTCCAGATCATTTGAGTTGCAAAACTTTAGAAATACTTCACGCAAGGTTTCCAAGACTTTCAGCAACTTCTCATCAAAGGGATTTGAAACAAAAGGACAGCAAGATTCGGTAGCATGGGACTACAAGGGCCTACAACATCCCCCAACCGCTTTACCCTCAGAATCACTCACAATGGTTTCTTTTTCTTTCCACTTTTTTTCTTTTTTTGTGATTTTCCTCCATTCTTTGACCAATTATCTCAAAATCCTTTCTAATCATTCCACTTATTTATACTCTTTATTAAATCCAGACTGTGCTCTAAAGCTAACGAGTCCCATTCCTTGTATTTCGTTGTCACTCATATCCATTCTATAATTTCTACATAACCTCTTTTTATACAAATCCACATTATATTCATCAATCAATTATTCAAGCTTCTCATATGCACAACATTCGTGCCTTTATGCTTCCTTATTATATGATCAAATTCTCTCAACACAAATAGAACCATTGACAATTTCTCCAAATTCAACTTTTAATCTATAAATGTTAATTTATTTTGTTAGGGCTTACTCTGTGTTAGCACTGACGTACTGGTCCTTGCGAAGCACGACTCAGCTCTCCAGCTCCTCTCTCCTGCTCTTGAAGTCTTGTTTCATCATTATACGGAGGTGGTCTTGAATTTAATAAATCATCTAAAAAGCCATCCTCCTCATCAGAGTCGTTAGAATGCGACCTATCTTCCTCTTTCTCAACTTTCTCTTATACAGCTTTAGATTCATCTTTTATATTATTTGTTTTCTTTTTGTCTTTTTCTTAAACAATTGCAGAAAACACATGCATACCCTCTACCATGTCTTTTCTCCATGCATTCTTTTGCATACACCATCTTGAGTCTAATCAGTTGCTCAATGCTCATTGCTTGCCGTTCATCATTTTCCATTCATTCAATGCCTCGAACTATGCAGATCTAGGCTGTAGCTTTGCCTCATACATAACACACCTTAAATACTCAATCCTTCTCATGCCAAAAGTATAATGCAAAGGAAAGTGCATATTTCTGTAATCAGCAGAAATCTAATTTCAGTCTCTGAGCCATAAACAAGTATGAAGTCCTAAATTTAATAACATGAAATGGGCAGGCTGAAAACTTATCTGCTTCACAGACAGGGATTTTAGACTTTTTCAAAGCAGCACCCATTTTCACTCAATAGTTAGACTGAGCATACACGTATTATCAACAGACGCAACAAACCAATCACAATACAATTTCAAAACAAGATTTGAAACGAAGCCACAAATAAAAGAGTTACCTTGTCTGCCTACCAGAATTTGGAATGGAAATAAAATTCACCACAAAACTAGGGAAGCACTAACAACACCTATAATCACAACAAGATAATCAATCAATCAATCAGGAAATTGTGAAGTGCGCTACTCACCCTTGAGGGTCTCAAGGCGCTGGGGCAGCTCTGAGTCAGCCGAAGATCCAGGTCTTGAGGCTCTTCCTGAAGGTGTGCAGGGTGGGGGAGCGTCTGATGTTTGACCGGGAGCTCGTTCCAGGCCTTTGCCGTGACGTAGGAGAAGGCTCTTCCACACGCTCTGGTTCTGCGGATGTGCAGGGTTTCTGCTAGGGTGAGGTTGGCGGAGCAGAGGTTTCTCTTGGGTTCGTGGAAGGAGACTCTTTCGTTGAGGTATTTGGGTCCGGTGTTATGGAGCGATTTGTACACATTGGTGAGTAGCTTGAAAGTTACTCTCTTCTCGACGGGGAGCCAGTGGAGGTCTCACAGGTGTTGGGTGATTGGATCATGTCATGGGATGCCGAGGATGAGTCTAGCCGCGGTGTTCTGGATGGTCTGGAGTTTTCGTAGCAGGGATTTGTTGATTCCAGCGTAGAGGGCTTTTCCGTAGTCCAGTCTACTTGTTATGAGTGCGTGGGTGATGTTTTTTCTGGATTCGGGGGGTGGATCCATTTGAAGGTCTTGCGAAGGATGCGGAGGGTGTTGAAGGAGGTGGAGGCAACGACTTTGATCTGGCGGGTCATGGTGAGGGAGGAGTCGAATATGACGCCGAGGTTCCGGGCATGGTCCGTGGGCGTGGCGGGGTTGCCAATGGCGGTGGGCCAACAGGTGATGTCCCAAGCTGAGGGGGTGGGTCAGAGGACGAGGACTTCTGTCTTCTCCGAGTTGAGCTTCAGACAGCTGCAACATCTTTCATTCCTTCCTGGAAACTGAGTCTGATGGTGTCATGTTCTTTTGTGAGGGAGAGGATGAGCTGGATGTCGTTGGCGAAGGATACTATGCTGAGTCCATGCTGTCTGACGATGGCGGCGAGGGGGGCCATGTAGATGTTGAAGAGCGTGGGACTGAGTGATGATCCTTGGGGTGTTCCGCAGTTGATCTCTGTTCGGAGAGGAAGGGCAGAAGTCAGATCCTTTGGGTTCTGCTGGCGAGGAAGGAGCGGAGCCAGCCGAGGGTGGTTCCCTGTATGCCGGCGTCGTGGAGTCTGGCTGTAAGAGTGCATTGGGAGATGGTGTCGAAGGCTGCTGAGAGGTCTAGTAGGATGAGGGCCGCAGTGTGGCCTTGGTCGAGGAGCGTGCGGATGTTGTCTGTGGCGGCGAGGAGGGCAGTCTTGGTGCTGTAGTTGCTGCGGAATCCGGATTGGGAAGGGTCGAGGACGGCGTTCTCTCCGATGAAGTTAGTCAGCTGGGCGTTTCTGACTTTGAGTCACTGCGTCTATTTCCCGTGCACCAAGAAATGAACAACACAACACTGATTAGTTCAACTTCAACTAGACCATTAATGATTTATGGGACTCATGCCGATAATCTTGATGCGATACCCAACGCCGTCAACAGACAGCTTAAATATTTTTTTCAGCATCTTGGATACCTTAAAATCCTTTAACTCAAAAACCACATTAAATTACAGCAATTCCATCAAACACAATTCAAAACAAGTTCAATAATTACAATGCAATGCAGATTTTAACTTCAAACGCTAGTGCAATGTGAAGCACAAAATACAATTAACATTAATGCCACCACAACACAATCTGCTGCTCTCCGTAATATGTTCTGCTGAGGATGCAAAACAAAGGACTCACTTCACTCATGATGCATAACAATCCACATAACAACACCACCTATACAAGACAACCCCTATTTATGCTCACATAATGAAATATCCAACAATTTCAACAGGACTGATGGGTGGTGTGGCCAAGATGACAACTTGACGAGACGCACCATGCTGAGCTCTGGCGTGACCTCCCAGGCCCTGAGCAAGAATCCTGCATTTCAGCAGTGTGCAAGGGCTGGGGAGGGCAAGCAGTGTGATCGAGCCGGCCTTCACAGGCAAGGTGGGACCGATGCCGCTGAGGAGCGTAAGCCCTCCAGCTGGCTCCTGCAGTCGCGGAGGTGGCAGGTGAGGAGCTCTGTTGCCTACCTTGCCCTGGCACAGGGGCATCTGCCTATACACAGAGAGGGCCCGATTCACAAAGGTAAAGTTAGACCAAAAGTCTAACTTTACTGTTTTTTTGTGTTCAGAAAGATAAGTTATCGGTAGTATCTTTACGACTGCGGAGGTTCTGCACTCGGGCAGGGGTTCCGCACTCGGTGCAGAGGTTCGGCACTCATACGTAAGTGTAATTTCATACACCTGCAGACAAATAAGGACACCTGCAATCCAAGCACAAGCAACTACATAAAAGCAGCACACATGCAAGGCTCTGGTTTTTCCACATCACACTTCACATGCCTGCTCTGCGCCTTTCCTTGCCATCAGCATGCTAAATGCAAGGAGGAAGAAGAACTTACTGAGGAGGACATCCAGTTGATTGTTTGTTTTGTAGTGAGGAACTAAAAAAACTGCATGGTCTTCCTCCATACCTCAGCAGTGCAACACAGAAGGCAGGCCTATGGCAGCAGTTGGGTACTGCAGTCAGTGCATTGGGGGAGGATGTCCGGACCAGCACAGACATAAAAAAGAAGTGGCAGGATGAGAGGAGGCGTGTGAAGGAGAAGTTGACCAGAGCTCTCCCTGGTGGACAAACTGGATCCGTCTCTGTCTCACCCTACTTGAGAAGGACGTCCTCTCCACCATGCACCTCCCAGCTGCTGCTTGGGTTGCCTGTGCATGACGATCTAAAAGTGGTGCCAAGTAATACGTGAGGATTTAAAAAATGACTTAATTTGATAAATGTGTGCTATAAACTGCAAAGGTGACTACGGAAGTCACTTCAAGTTTGTGCAAATATTCATGGTGATTTAGACTCTCATGTGACTCATTTTGTATATCACACTACACGTACCAGATTCCTATGTGATGGAAATGTCATCTTCCAATTTCTTATTCGCGAACAGTGAACCTTCACTGCTGGTGATTTCGTTTTACACTGTTATATGGCACATGAAAATGTGTATGAATTAGTACCCATCATAGTTGTCTTGTAAATACAATTGAGTAAATATGTGAAAAGTTCTACATAATCATCATTAGTTGGTATTGTTTGTTGACTTTTTTAAATTTTCACTTACAGCCACAGTAGATCCACCCACTGCAGCTGAGGTCCCTGCACTTGCAGTGTGGCAACGTCATGAGACAGATCAACGTATACCACCGGCACAAACTGGTAAGTAAATATGGCCAGTAGAGGGTCCCATTTATTACGTTGTGATCAGACAACTCATAGATAGTTTACAGAGAATCCATCAATAGTCTCACACATGTGAACTGAACTAGGATATGTTGTTCATACCATGTGTCAACTAGAATGTAAACTAAATACTCACATATAATTTTAGGGCCTGTGACGTTGGCCAGGAAAATATCTACTACAGGATCTCTGCTCCACGTATGGGTGTAACATTTGTTCAGGTAACACACACGAGGCGGATGGTAGACCCTGGTAGGTACACTTAAAAAATACTTTATTGAAAGCTCTTAGTCTTATTGAGTAATATGTTAGCAGTATGTGGTGTGTGTCTAATATATCTTTTGTCACTTATCTCCAAAAGCTCAGAATTGGCTCATAAGAGTATACTACTTCATAACATATAAACAACACATGTTATGGTACCCAGGCCAAAGAACATGGGTGCTCTACACTGTATTAGGGAGAGAGTAGCAAGATTGTATCAAATGTTTGCTGGTGCTCTAGAAAAAGGGTTGGCTACCACAACAACCCTTATGTAACCCTCCAGCCCAGGGGGGTCAATAACTATGAACTGAAATTCTGAGCACCCCAATTTTATACAAAGTCAAATGTCCAATCCAAGGGTCGTTACAATAAAGACCACTTTAATCCACGTCATAGGTTCAAGCCAAAGAGAAATTTCCATGTATATCCAAGCGGAACAGTAATTGTATGAATAAGACTTTCAGCCAGTGCTATTAATAATACTTTCAGCCAGTGGTATGAATAAAACTTTCAGCCAACACTTGTTTCGTCGAATGCAAGTAATGCCTCGACTTCTTCAGGGCTGTAAATGTTTAAATGAGCAATATTTAAACCATAGAATCAATTTACAAATATTCACCATCACCCACAATAGAACACAGAACACAGAGTAAGTAAAAGTGTAGACTCGTAGACCAAGAAGTACTTAAGAAAGCATAAGTACCAAACCTTTACACCCACCTTTGATTGTAGATATGAGATGAAAGAGGAAACAAAATGTATATATAATATCCAAAGTGTTAGGATTACTAATAGTATTTCATAATGACACATCCAATATATAGTGGGATAGTATAACAGAAAAAAACAAGAAAACAAGGAGGAAAACCTCAACTCTGAGCATGCAATATTCGCATTTTCAGATGGTTGACCTCCATGTTATGTAGAGTGAAAAGTGAGAGAAATACGGATAATAACCTGATATGTAGAGAAAACTGCTCTGATTCTGATAAACGGTGGCCCACGATCCTGGGACCAAATAACCAGCAGTATGATGTAATTTCTATATAAATGAAAACAAAACACAAACTGTGTGCAATCCTCATGATACCTTACGAACACAAATTAGACTCAAGAATAATACAATAACCAACCATCCTACATATTAGGGCATCAGAGAACTCTAAGAATAAAGTAGCATCAGTGCAGATGGAGGTAGAAGGTAAAACATACAGACGAAAGATGACTTACACAAAGTGGGGGGAGAAATGAATATACCCACCACAAATTAGCCACATCTATACAGGCTTCTATAAACTGACACAACTTATTGCTGTATCCAATGGTAAGCTAAGCACATATGTTGATTTCTATACCAGGCTATCCGAGTTAAAGAACACATCGGTAAGAACGAATAATCATAGTTATGTGGCAAAAGCCCCTACAGTTAGATTTATATTGTTGGAAGTGGGGGTCCTTATCCCTCACTGCCGCCACCAAATGCTGGAGGCGGGAGTCCCCGTTCCACACCGCTGTTGCCAGGTGCGACATCCGGACCCCTCGTTTCAACGTTAGGCTAAGTAAGGACACCGTCTGAGATAGCCCTGCTCACCCCCTTAGTAGCTTGGCATGAGCAGCCAGGCTTATCTCCAAGGTACGAGTGTACAGTATGTGCAACCACACTCACAGCAACCCAATGATGTCACCACAAATAGACTCCACACGAGTTTTTATAAAACGAGTATAATCTTTATACAAGAAGATATACGATATGACCACACGATACAAAACCAACATATAATAATGGGTAGTATTCCTTCCGGTGGATTGGTAGGTTCTAATCCCAACCACCGCTTCTAACCAACAGTTAAGCTGACTTCTAACCGTTTCCAAAAGGTTAGGTAGGTCGTATTGCTAGAATCACACACGTTGCAAAAGAAACGAAATAATGCAATGCGTAACGATATACTCCTGAACTGTGCAATAGAGAAACAATGCCATACGTAGCGCCACAGTCATGTACTTTGCAATAGAAGGAATAATGCAATGCGTAGCACCACCAGCATGCCCTGTGCCAGGAAGAAACAAAGCAATGCATCACGCTACAATCATGTACTGTGCACTGAAGAAATAATGCAATGCGCCACGCTTACAATCATGTACTCTGCAAGGGAAAATAACACAGTGCGTAGCGCACCCAGCATGTAGTTCGTCAGGCACAAATAGAATCAGGTGTCATACGACAGTTCGATAGTTTGTTAGCAGCAATAATGCAACGTGTAATACGACAGTCTAGGTGCTCCATTAAAAGTTGCCCCCGACATGGATCAATGATGACACAAAAGTACCGCTTCTCACTCCGGCCCCAGTACTGCCCCTCCTTGGGCCAGCACGGGCCTCGATCCGAGCCGAAGCAACAGGCTCACTCAGCTGCCAGGAGCGAGAGGCCGAGAGAGTGTCCCTCCGAGTCCGTACCCCACCCCAGGTGGTGATCCACGTTACCTGGGGGGGGTGCGACCCCACTCTCCTCCCCTCCTTCAGCGACTTGGGCCTTTATCCAGAACTCCGTCAATGGGCACGGCGAGCTCGGGCCGACGACTCCGCTCCTCCGGACTGCCGGTCCGGGCCGCTACTGTTGCACTCCCAGGGCCCAATGACTTGGCCCTCCTTCCGGCGGTCTCAGTGGACACCGAGACCCGCCCTCAGCACTTGTGGAGACTTACTTCGATTTTGGTGCACACGCTACCCAGGCACTCCTCACCAGCGCCTCTGGTTGCACCGCGACACGCACTCTGCGCGTCTGAGACTCGCCTCTTCTCTGGTGCGCACGATGACCAGGCGATCGTCACCACTCCTCGTCTTGCACCTCGACACGCACCCTGCGTGTCCGAGTCTCACCTCTTCTCCCGGTGCACACAATGACCAGGCGCGCCTCACCAACGCCTCGGCTTGCACCACGACATGCACCCTGCGCGTCCGAGTCTCACCTCGTCTCCCGGTGCACACAACGACCAGGCGCTCCTCACCATTGCCTCGGCTTGCACCTCGACACGCACCCTGCGCGTCCAAGACTCAGTTTACTCCTTCGTGCCCACGATCACAAGGCACAACTTCTGAGGGTCTCAAGCTGCAAAAGCACGCGCACACCGCGTTGCTTGGGACTTCTCCGGAAACTTTTATGTTCCTGTGTTTCCAAACCGGGAGCCAGCTCCCCTCGGGCCCTTGGGGTTCAGGACACAACACAAAGCACAGTCCTGTTCAAGAAGGGGGGGACCCCACCCACTGCAATGTCCCTTCAGTCTCTTCCTTAGTAAAAGCTACAAACTGCAGGCCAGTCCCAGATCACGAAGCAAGGGTCAGTCCTATCCAGCAGTCTCTTCAGCAACTTCTTCCTTGGCAGAGGTTCTTCTTGACCACGAAAGAGGTCGAAGCCTTTGCAGACTCGACCTGTCCATTTCGCCATTCAAAATTACACCAAATTCTAGGGGTTTCAGTTCTCTTAGTTATACCCCTTCATGTCTTTGAAGTTCGTTGTGCTCAGGGGTCCCTGACCCCTGCCTAAATCAGTTCTGGGTGTCTCCCTCCCAGTGTCACCTTTCTCCCTTTGATACTGAGGGTCTGGACCCTTAATCACTCAGCAGGAGATGGGTCAATTGTTTTATAGCTGCAACCCAGGCCTCTTCACCTCCCGGGGTTTCTCCTCGCATACTCTCCAGATACAGGTCAGCCAGGTGCCATCTCACCCCCTCCCATCTCAGATCCAGACCTCCACCCGGGGGCTCTCCTACGGCCCCCCAGTTTCCTGGGTGGTGCTGCTGATCCCTGGGGGGGGTAAGGGGTGGTGAACTTGTAAGTTACCCCGCACTCCTTCCACAGAGATTTCATATACCACGATATGAAATTAGTACCCCTGTCGGACACTGCCTCTCTGGGGAACCCCACATGAGAGAAAATCCCCATCAGTGCACGGCCCACCACGGGCCGTCACCGTCCGGAGATGGATGGCTTCCGGGTACCGGGTGGCTTGGTCCACCAAGACCAGGATGAACCTGTTGCCCATGGCTGTCTTGGGATCCAGAGGCCCCACAATGTCAATGCCCACCCTCTCAAAGGGTGCGCTGACCACAGGGAAAAGTTGGAGGGGAGCCTTTCGCATCCTTCCACTCTTACCACTTGCCTGACAAGTCTGACAGGTCCTGCAATGAGTATCAGAACTCTTGCACATCTGGGGCCAGTAGAAGTGGGTGACAAGCCGTTCAAAGGTCTTGTCCTGCCCCAAATGTCCCGCCAAAGGTACATCATGAGCCAACCCCAATAGGAAGGCTCTGAAGCGCTGGGGTATCACCAGTGCCCGGGCTGACCCAGACTCAGCCACCTTTGGCTCACTAAACAGGAGATCGTGTTCCCAGTAAATCAAGTGTGATCCCGGCAGATCACCTGCTGCCTGGTTTGCTGCCTGCTGCCGCAAACCCACAAGAGAAGGGCACTTCTTCTGCTCCTCACAGAATTCCTCCCTGGAGGGTCCCCCTTCCTGCTGCCATTCGGTCAGCCCGGGTAGGTCCCCCAGTTCAGCCACTTGTTCCCCCGTAGGCTCCAGGGCATCCCCCTCAAAGGGTGCCTCCTCCTGGACCGTGGGAACTGTGGGGGCCGGTTTCCCACGCCCCCTGCCTCTTCTCTTACTGGCAGGCACCTGGGCCACTGTTTCAGGCTCCAGGTTCCCATGATTACCTTTACTGGCTACCATAGACCGAGTGGTCACACAAACCCACTCAGGTAGACCCAACATCTCCAAATGCGCCTGGCGCTCCACCTCCTTCCAGGGGGAACTCTCCAGGTCATTCCCTAGCAGACAGCCTACAGGCATGGACGGACTTACAACAACCTTCAAAGAACCTGAGACCCCTCCCCATTCAAAGGGAACCAGCGCCACCTTGCAGAGGCGCACTGAATTGTCTGCTGACATTACAGGGTGAAGCACATCGGGAATTACTTGCTCTTCAGACACCCACTGACACCTGACAGATGTCAAACTGGCTCCGGTGTCCCTCAGAGCCTCCACCCTCCGTCCATTGATGGTCACCCACTGCCTGTATTTTCTAGTGTTCTCAGAAAGAGGGATTTCCTGAACCATCTCTCGATCTCCTAAGGAGACCAGGGTCATAATTGCTTGCTCCTCCCCATTCCAAGGACTCAATTCCTCCCCCTACGCTACACTCACTAAACCAGGTGTTGGAGCACCAGTGGGTGCAGATGACTTTTTGGGGCATTTAGGGAAAATATGACCCACTTCTTTACAGAAGTAACACGTAGGAGGACCTCGGGCTCCTTCTTGCCCTTGGAGGCCCAGGCCCTCTTGGTCTTGGGAGACTGGGACCCTTTCTTGAGGGAACTACCTTGGGGCCCTTCAGGGTACTCCTTGTGGTTACCCTTGTCCTCCCCCACCCTCGGCGGGGCACCCTGCACACCCTTAGCAGGGGCACTCCCAATCCCCTTATGGACCCGGGTACTAGTCCAGTGGTCCGCCTCCATAGCAAGCTTACTGGGATCAGTCAGCTTACTATCCAATAGATGCTGGCGCAGCTCTGGAACACACTGACTACTCAAGTGCGCCCAGCTGATTAAATCGCATAAGCCATTAAAATCATTGACCTTGCTGCCCAGCATCTAACCATCCAGTGCCCGGGTGTACTCATTCACACATTCTACCCAAGTACGGGATTCTAGTTTCTTGGAGGTCCTGAACTTCTGCCGGTATTGTTCAGGAGTGAGCCCATACCGGAGGCATAAAGCCTCCCTCATGTTGGCGTAGGTCAGGGTTCCCGCCCTCTCTAAGGGTGATAGAACGTCCCTCCCCGAAGCCTCAAAGTGTTTCCATAGGCCTGCCCCCCAATGCTTTTCAGGCACCTCATTCATCCTCAGTGCGATCTCATATGCCGTGAACCACGCATAAATGTCATCACCCCTCTGGTAATCTCGCACTAAATCCTTGGGAATGTGCAACTTCCCTCCTGGCACTGGTGGTGCGCTGCCACCATTCGAACTGGACTCTGTTTGTTTACCCTTAATATCCAGTTCCCTCATGCTTAACTCATGAGCGAAGAGAATCTGTTTCTCTTCCAATGCAAGAGCGTTCCTGCTCTCCTCTGCTTGAGTTTTAAGTTTTAACACCTCCAACTCATGCAGTCTGACCCTTTGGGTTTCCTCCAACTCCTCTGGTGAAAAACTCCTCCCTGAATGGCTACTACCAGCCCCTGCGGCTGGTCTCTCCACTGGCAAATCCTGTGGACCAAATCCATTCCCTGGGTCATCCTCATCCACCTCAACATCCCCGTCTCCTGAGCCTCTTTGGCTTCCACCAGGCCCTCAAGGCCATTTGCAGGTCCTCCTTCTTGGCGCTACCCTTCATGGGACATCCCAAAGCTCTGCAGAATTTCCTCAACTGATCAACCTTGTAGGAAAACAATGCCTCAATGTTAAACTCTAATTCTGCAGCCTCAGCCTCACCGGCTATCTGGCTCTCTCCCTGAAAGATGATGTGTGGTTTAAAGGTTACTCAACAATAGAACCAACAATTCCAAAAACACAATATGTGGTTGCGTCGTGGTCTGCGATCGATTTATGATGAACACCAATTACTGTGAGTGATTTTGCACATACACGTTTAATTTACATTAGGATCGAATCCCACCGCTCTGCCGCGAAATGTTGGAAGTGGGGGTCCTTATCCCTCACCGCCGCCACCAAGTGCTGGAGGCGTGAGTCCCCGTCCCACACCGCTGTTGCCAGGTGCGAGATCCAGACCCCTCGTTTCAACGTTAGGCTAAGTAAGTACACCGTCTGAGATAGCCCTGCTCACCCCCTTAGTAGCTTGGCACGAGCAGCCAGGCTTATCTCCAAGGCACGAGTGTACAGTATGTGCAACCACACTCACAGCAACCCAATGATGTCACCACAAATAGACTCCACACGAGTTTTTATAAAACAAGTATAATATTTATACAAGAAGATATACAATATGAACACACGATACAAAACCAACATATAATAATGGGTAGTATTCCTTCCGGTGGATTGGTAGGTTCTAATCCCAACCACCGCTTCTAACCAATAGTTAAGCTGACTTCTAACCATTTCCAAAAGGTTAGGTAGGTCATATTGCTAGAATCACACATGTTGCAAAAGAAACAAAATACTGCAATGCGTAAAGATATACTCCTGAACTGTGCAATAGAGAAACAATGCCATACGTAGCGCCACAGTCATGTACTTTGCAATAGAAGGAATAATGCAATGCATATCACCACCAGCATGCCCTGTGCAAGGAAGAAACAAAGCAATGCGTCACGCTACAATCATGTACTGTGCACTGAAGAAATAATGCAATGTGCCACGTTATAATCAGGTACTGTGCGATGAAGAAATAATGCAATGCGCAACGCTTACAATCATGTACTCTGCAAGGGAAAATAATACAGTGCATAGCGCACCCAGCATGTAGAGTCAGGCGTCATACGACAGTTCGATAGTTCGTTAGTAGCAATAATGCAACGTGTAATACGACAATCTAGGTGCTCTGTTAACAGTTGCCCCTGACATGGATCAATGATGACACAAAAGTACCGCTTCTCACTCCAGCCCCAGTACTGCCCCTCCTTGGGCCAGCACGGGCCTCGATCTGAGCCGAAGCAACAGGCTCACGCAGCTGCCAGGAGCGAGAGGCAGAGAGAGTGTCCCTCCGAGCCCGAACCCCACCCCAGGTGGTGATCCACGTTACCTGGGGGGGCGCGGCCCAACTCTCCTCCCCTCCTTCAGCGACTTGGGCCTTGATCCAGAACTCCGTCAATGGGCACGGTGAGCTCGGGCCGGCGACTCCGCTCTTCCGGGACTGCCGGTCCAGGCCGCTACTGTTGCACTCCGAGGGCCCAATGACCTGGCCCTCCTTCCGGCGGTCTCAGTGGACACCGAGACCCGCCATCAGCACTTGTGGAGACTTACTTCGATTTCGGTGCACACGCTACCCAGGCACTCCTCACCAGCACCTCTTGTTGCACCGTGACACGCACTCTGCACGTCCGAGACTCACCTCTTCTCTGGTGCACACGATGACCAGGCGATCGTCACCACTCTTCGGCTTGCACCTCGACACGCACCCTGCGCATCCGAGTCTCTCCTCTTCTCCCGGTGCACACAACGACCAGGCGCTCTTCACCAACACCTCGGCTTCCACCACGACACGCACCCTGCGCATCCGAGACTCATTTCTTTTCCCGGTGCACACAATGACCAGGCGCTCCTCACCAACGCCTCGGCTTGCACCACGACACGCACCCTGCGCGTCCGAGTCTCACCTCGTCTCCCGGTGCACACAACGACCAGGTGCTCCTCACCAACACCTCGGCTTCCACCTCGACACGCACCCTGCGCGTCCGAGACTCAGTTTACTCCTGCGTGCCCATGATCACAAGGCACAACTTCTGAGGGTCTCAAGCTGCAAAAGCACACGCACACTGCGTTGCTTGGGACTTCTCCGGAAACTTTTATATTCCTGTGTTTCCAAACAGGGAGCCAGCTCACCTCGGGCCTTTGGGGTTCAGGACACAGCACAAAGCACAGTCCTGTTCAAGAAGGGGGGACAGTACCCACTTCAATGTCCCTTCAGTCTCTTCCTTAGTAAAAGCTACAAACTGCAGGACAGCCCCAGATCACAATGCAAGGGTCAGTCCTATCCAGCAGTCTCTTCAGCAACATCTTCCTTGGCAGAGGTTCTTCTTGACCACGAAAGAGGTCAAAGCCTTTGCAGACTCGACCTGCCCATTTCACCATTCAAACTTACACCAAATTCTAGGGGTTTTAGTTCTCTTAGTTATACCCCTTCATGTCTTTGAAGTTTGTTGTGCTCAGGGCTCCCTGACCCCTGCCTAAATCAGTTCTGGGTGTCTCTCTCCCAGTGTCACCTTTCTCCCTTTGATACTGGGGGTCTGGACCCTTAATCACTCAGCAGGAGATTGGTCAATTGTTTTATAGCTGCAACCCAGGCCTCTTCACCTCCCGGGGTTTCTCCTCGCATACTCTCCAGATGCAAGTCAGCCAGGTGCCATCTCACCCCCTCCCATCTCAGATCCAGACAGTCAATCCACATTCAGCAGCGACACACAGAAATGCTTAAAGCACAAAACTTAGCCACTTTCTAAAATAGTTGTTTCTGAACACACAGTGACAAAACCACCTTCATAGAAAGATGTGTTATGACACTGTGAGTTCATACATACTAAACTTCACCTCTCCATTATAACCTTATAGGAAACTAGGCTAACAAAACACCATACCCAGCCTCCCCCATTCTGTCCTATGGGCAGAATGGCCTTTCACCAGTGAAAACGAAATGGAGTGTTTTTTTCACTGTCATGACATAGCCCACACCTCAGTATATGTCCTGCCTTTTACCTACACTGCACCCTGCCCAGGTGTTACCCGGGACCTACCACAGGGGTGCCCACAGTGTACGAAAAAGGGAAAGTAAGGCCTGACAAGTGGTTGCACTTGTCAGGACAACATGCTAACTTAGCAAACTGCGTGCAGGCCCTACACTGAAGGCCTGAGTTCCCTTCTCTGCGCGCCTTTGCATTACTAGCCCTTGCACACACAGTGCACATCACTAGGGACTTTTACTAGTAAGGCAAACATACCAATCATGGCCAACCAATTACCATTGTACTTTATACAGGGAACCCTTGTACTTTGACACTGATCAGCAGTGGCAAAGTATCCAAAGCATCTAAATTGGCATCTCAATGTCAGGGAAACGGTCTAGAGGGAAAGCAAAAAGTTTAGGGAACTTTAGCCAAAAAGGCCAAGTCCTACATATATCTATAATTAAAATTGTGTATATAAGTCACAATATTAGTCACAATATTAGTGCCCATACAGTCCTATAAAGCTTAGACCAGACTTACTGTAATACAGCGAAGTATCAAGATAAGGAGAGTGCTCCTCATGTATCTCGGCGTGGACCATGTGCACCATCTTTAAAGCTCTCTCTCTCTCTCTCTCTCTGGAGGACTGGGGACTGGGATATATATATATAGGTGCTGGGCACTAAATAAAGAAATTGCACCAATTCCTGGGTTCGCTTCGTCTGTTTCCTGAAATCGACGAGATACATTCATATATATATATATATTCACTGAAAAAACCATAGGTTTCAGGCACGTTATAGTTAGAAATTAGCATTTAAAAAACCTTACAAATTCACTGAAAAAACCATACGTTTTAGGGACAGTTATAGTTAGTTGGACATTGCACTCGTACAAAACCTGTGAAATTCCCCCGTTATAGTTAGTTCAGGTAACTATAACTCGCGCCCCCGCAATGCACTGCTGATGACGTCACATATTACATCACTCATGACATGGTCGGTGACATCACTGATGACATCACAGATGACATCATCCAGTGACTGTGTGTTTCTGTAAAGTTTAAATATGTTTAATATATATAGGGAAAGGCGTATTGAAGAATGAGTGGGTGTATAAGTGTCTGAATGGATGATTTAGTAGGTGCATGACTAACTCTATAAGTGAGTGATTAAACGTATCTTACTGAATGCATGGGTTAGTGACTAAACTTGGTGAATGTCTGTATCCGTCTGTCTGTTGCTGTGTAAGTGGCTGCATGGGTTTGTGAATAGCTACATGAGTGTCTATATGAGTTATTGATTGGTTGTCTGAGTATCTGTATGGGTGCCTGAGTGTTTGTGTGGGTGGGGTGTGTGCGACTCTGTGCATAGATGTGTGAGTGGGTGATTCACTGGGTGGATGGTTTCAAGAGTGCATCTGTGATAGACTGTATGGGTGGGTAAGTGTGTGTAAGAGTGTGTTAGTGAGTGAATGTATGTCCCAGTGGTACATGTGTGAGTAACTACATATGTGAAAGGCAGTATATATGTGTGTTGGAGTATATAAATAGCTATAAGCGAGAGTGTGTGATTGTGAGAGTGACTGTATGGATGAGTGTGTGCTTGTATCAGAGATTGTATAAGAGAGTAAGAATGTGCTAGTATTTGTATGAGTAAGTGAGCTGGTGTGTGTATAACTGTATAGGTGAGTAAATGGGTGTGTGCTTAATTTGTTGCATGACTGACTAGGTGTGTGAGTACCTCTATGGATGAGTGGCGGTGTGTGAGTGTTTATATAGGTGTATGAGTGCATATAATAGTCCTGTACTGAGTGACTATAAGTATGAGTGACTGTACGGGTGAGTGAGTAGATGTGTGTGTGTAGACCTAAGAATCAGTGAGTGTGTATATAGTAATTGGTGTTGGAGTGTCTATGGTTTTGACAATGGCAGTCTGTAATTTACAGTGGGTGTATCAAAAGTTATATTAGGGTGTGAGAAGATGCATCAAATTATCACATGGATGATGTCATCAGTGATGTCATCAGTGATGTCATTTGAGATGTCATCAGTGATGTCATCAGTGATGTCACTGACCATGTCATGAGTGATGTAATATGTGACGTCATCAGCAGTGCATTGCGGGGGCGCGAGTTATAGTTACCTGAACTAACTATAACGGGGGAATTTCACGGGTTTTGTACGAGTGCAATGTCCAACTAACTATAACTGTCCCTAAAACGTATGGTTTTTTCAGTGAATTTGTAAGGTTTTTTAAATGCTAATTTCTAACTATAACGTGCCTGAAACCTATGGTTTTTTCAGTGAATTTCAAAGGTTTTTTAAATGCTAATTCCTAACTATAACATGTCTGAAACCTATGGTTTTTTTCAGTGAATTTCAAAGGTTTTGTAAATGACAATTTTTAAATGTATTAATTGTTATATTTATTTTTTGATACTGATTTACTACATTTTTTTAAACTATTTATTTTTAGATATTTTATTTTTTAAAATACATTGTAATTACATTATACATTACATTACAAAATATACTTTCTCAGAATGAATTACTTTAGTTTAAATACTTTGCAAATAGGCAAAAAAACTTTTAAGTACAGTAGTTACAGTTGTTGAAATGGGCAACACAATTTCAAACACAATGCAACATTGAGCTCAATGTGAATTTCAAGTTAAATGCAATTAGTTACTTTATGGATTACTTTTCTAACCACAGGACTGGATCCTAGATTCAGTCCTGGGACATCTCCTGTAAACAGTTGAGTAAAAGCGTTTTGGTTACAGTAGTGATTTTTAAGGAATATTATTGTATTTTAAAAGTTGACAGAAACTTTTTCACATAGAATCACCAATGTTATCCTATGGGAGGAAATTCACTTAGCAGGTAAGTAGTGTTATCGTTACTTTTTCTTACTCAGTGGTGGATCCTGGATCCAGCACTGGTGCATCTCCTGTAAACAGTTGAAAGAATGCGTTTAAGTCATACAGGCGATTTTTAAGGAATATTTGTAGTTAGTGAAAATTGACACTTTGAAACTTTTCTGCTGAAAACCAGACAATGGATTCCTATGGAAGGAAATACATGTTACTGGTAAATACGGTTAGAATTACTTTTCAAGGTCAGTGCTGGGCTAAAAGATGCAGCACTGGGTTCTCTCCTGATAACAGGTGAGTAAATCGGAATTCGTAGTTCAGCTGATTTTAGAGGAATATTATAAAGTTCCAAAACTCCACACTTAGAAGAATTTCCAAGTGAAACCAGTCAATGTTAGCCTATGGAAGGAAATTCAAGTTACTGGTAAGTACGGTTAAAATTACTTTTGAGGATCAGTACTAGGCTCAAAGATGCAGCACTGAGGTCTCTCCTGATAACAGGTGAGTAAATCGGAATACGTAGTTCGGCTGATTTTAGAGGAATATTTGTATGTTACAAAAATCGACACTTAGAAACTTTTTCAGCAAAAAGCAGGCAATGATATCCTATGGAAGGAAATTCAAGTTACTGGTAAGTACGGTTAAAATTACTTTTCAGGATCAGTACTGGGCTCAAAGATGCAGCACTGTGGTCTCTCCTGATAACAGGTGAGTAAATCGGAATTCGTAGTTCGGCTGATTTTAGTGGAATATTATAAAGGTCCAAAACTCCACACTTAGAAGAATTTCCAAGTGAAACCAGTCAATGTTAGCCTATGGAAGGAAATTCAAGTTACTGGTAAGTACGGTTAGAATTACTTTTCAGGATCAGTACTGGGCTCAAAGATGCAGCACTGAGGTCTCTCCTGATAACAGGTGAGTAAATCGGAATTCGTAGTTCAGCTGATTTTAGAGGAATATTATAAAGTTCCAAAACTCCACACTTAGAAGAATTTCCAAGTGAAACCAGTCAATGTTAGCCTATGGAAGGAAATTCAAGTTACTGGTAAGTACGGTTAGAATTACTTTTCAAGGTCAGTGCTGGGCTAAAAGATGCAGCACTGGGTTCTCTCCTGATAACAGGTGAGTAAATCGGAATTCGTAGTTCGGCTGATTTTAGAGGAATATTATAAAGTTCCAAAACTCCACACTTAGAAGAATTTCCAAGTGAAACCAGTCAATGTTAGCCTATGGAAGGAAATTCAAGTTACTGGTAAGTATGGTTAAAATTACTTTTGAGGATCAGTACTGGGCTCAAAGATGCAGCACTGAGGTCTCTCCTGATAACAGGTGAGTAAATCGGAATTCGTAGTTCGGCTGATTTTAGAGGAATATTATAAAGTTCCAAAACTCCACACACAAGAATTTCCAAGTGAAACCAGTCAATGTTAGCCTATGGAAGGAAATTCAAGTTACTGGTAAGTACGGTTAGAATTACTTTTCAAGGTCAGTGCTGGGCTAAAAGATGCAGCACTGGGTTCTCTCCTGATAACAGGTGAGTAAATCGGAATTCGTAGTTCGGCTGATTTTAGAGGAATATTATAAAGTTCCAAAACTCCACACTTAGAATTTCCAAGTGAAACCAGTCAATGTTAGCCTATGGAAGGAAATTCAAGTTACTGGTAAGTACGGTTAAAATTACTTTTGAGGATCAGTACTGGGCTCAAAGATGCAGCACTGAGGTCTCTCCTCATAACAGGTGAGTAAATCGGAATTCGTAGTTCTGCTGATTTTAGAGGAATATTTGTATGTTTCAAAAATCGACACTTAGAAACTTTTTCAGCAAAAAGCAGGCAATGATATCCTATGGAAGGAAATTCAAGTTACTGGTAAGTACGGTTAAAATTACTTTTCAGGATCAGTACTGGGCTCAAAGATGCAGCACTGAGGTCTCTCCTGATAACAGGTGAGTAAATCGGAATTCGTAGTTCGGCTGATTTTAGAGGAATATTTGCACAATGGTGAAGGAAGGGGGTGGGGCCTGAGATGACATGTCTGCAAACACGCCCTGTGGTGCGTTTTAAGTTGGAGAATTAATTCCTCCTCAATCCCGAGGGTCCCTAGGGGCCAAGTAGCCCACCAGATACCTCCAGTATACGCCAGAGAGCTGCGTTGCAGAGAGGTGTTCAGAGGCCACGCCCCTTTTTGCACCTCTCTGCAACGCAGCTCTGTGGTGCTTTCTGTACGTACCTGGTGGGCTAGTTGGCCCCCAGGGACGCTCAGGATTGAAGGGGATTTAATTCCCCATCTTAAAATGCGCCACGGGGCCTGTTTGCACACATGTCACCTGAAGCCCCGCCCCCTCCCTTCACCACTGTGCAAACGCGCCCCGTGGCGCGTTTTAAGTTGGGGGATTAAGTCCCCTTGAATCCTGAGGGTCCCTGGAGTCCAACTAGCCCACCATGTACCTCCAAAAGCGCCACAGAGCTGCGTTGCAGAGAGGTGTAAAAGGGGCGTGGCCTCTGTACACCTCTCTGCAACGCAGCCCCTGGCGCATACTGGAGGTTCCTGGTGGGCTAGTTGGCCCCCAGGGACCCCCAGTATTCAAGGGGAATTCGTTCCCCCTCTGCAAACGCACCAGGGGGCGCGTTTGCAGAGTGGTAAAGGAAGGGGGCGGGGCCTGCGGCACGATCGTTTTTTTTTTTTTTTCCCGAAGGGGGACTGTGTGGCCCCCCTTCCTTTTTCCTTTTTTGGGCCCTGGGGACCCCATCCCCCAGGGCCTTACCCCTTTTTTTTCTTTTTAAAAAAATGGAAACGGGAAGGGGGCCGCGTGGCCCCCTCCCGTGGCCGATTCCGGCCCCGGGGACCCCATCCCCCGGGGCAAGGCCACACTTTTTTATTTTTTTAAGGAGGGGTGCTGCGTGGCCCCCCTCCTCAGGCCTCCTTTTGCCCCGGGGACCCCATCCCCCGGGGCAGGCCTTTATTTTTAATTTTTTTATTTTTTGGTGGAGGGGGGCCGCGTGGCCCCCTCCCGGGCCACTACTTGCCCCGTGGACCCCATCCCCCGGGGCTGGCCCTCTCCGTTGGGGACTGTGGGGAATCCCCAATCCCCCCACGGTCCCGCCGGCTCCCCGCGTCCCTCGGGAGCCGGCATTGCTTTTCCAAATGGGGAGCTGCTAAGATGCAGCTCCCCGTGTGGAAAAGCAATCTGCTTTGTATTTTCCAAAATTCAAAGCAGTTTGCTATGACAGGATGGGACCCCGGGACACTGCAGGAGCCGGCCCTGGGGGGTGGTGGTCCCCAGGGCCATCACTGGCTCCAGGAGGGGGGCCGCGTGGCCCCCCTCCCCACATCTGCAAAGCCCCGGGGAGGTGGTTGTCCCCGGGGCTTCGGGGGTCCAAAACGGACCCCCATTTTAAATTTGCTAGTGCCCCGGGGAGGTGGCGGTCCCCGGGGCATGTGGGGGGACTGCAGCCCCCCCTTACAGGCCATTAAATTAAAAAAAAGAAGCCCTGGGGAGGTGGCGGTCCCCAGGGCTGCGGGAGGGCGGAGAGCCCTCCCGCACCATTTTGATTTAAAGCCCGGGGTTGGCGTTCCCTGGGGCTTGGGGGGCCTTAGAGGCCCCCCATAAAATCTAAACCCACCCCCGCATGCCCCCGGGACTTGGGCCACCCGGGGGCAAGTAGCATCGAGCGCGGGAGACCGCGCTTCGATTTTTTTTATCGGCGGGATCCGCGCACCCTAAGCGCATCCCGTCGATTTTTTTTTTAAATGCTTTTTTCTGCCCAGGGGTCCTTGTGGGACCCCCTGAGCAGACCTAGGGGTCAGGGTGTTTCTACCCTGCCCCCTTTGTGCGTTTTGCACACTTGTTTCCTGTGCTTTTTTTTTAATCGGCGGGATCCGCGCACCCTAAGCGCATCCCGCCTTTTAAAAAATGCTTTTCTGCCCAGGGGTCCTTGTGGGACCCCCTGAGCAGACCTAGGGGTCAGGGTGTTTCTACCCTGCCCCCTTTTGCGCTTTGCGCACTTGTTTCTGTCCCTCGGTTCTACCGAGGGACAAAATGGCTGCCAACACTTCCTGATTTGGAGTGTTGACAGCCACTTGACAACCAATTAGCATGCAGCTCGTGATCGGTAGGGTACGCGGACCCTACTCGGCCATAGATATATATGTGACTTTACTTTTGATTTTCTCAGGAACTACTGAACGGATTTACACCATTTAAGCAAAAGGCACGACACTGAACCAAGGGCTACCTCTTTGCCAAATTTGGTGTAATTCCGTTCAGCAGTTCGGGCTGTAGCCGTGATGAACGGTTCCTATGGAAAAATGAATGGGGAAAACGCGTTTTGGGACCCCCTTTTTCTCGGCCCCCGCTTGACGAATCACCCGAGACTTTCAGGATAGGAGCGGACCGGAGCGCCCCAACAAGTTGGAAGCTTTCGCGAAGATTCGTCAACCGGCGCCAACGTTATTTCAAATAGAATGTTGCGGATTTCCTATGGAAAATAGGTCCTAACTATAACTATCTACTGGCGACCGCCAGTAGATAATATATATATATATATATATATATTCACTGAAAAAACCATAGGTTTTAGGGACAGTTATAGTTAGTTGGACATTGCACTCGTACAAAACCCGTGAAATTCCCCTGTTCTAGTTAGTTCAGCTAACTATAACTCGAGCCCCCGCAATGCACTGATGATGACGTCACATATTACATCACTCATGACATGGTCAGTGACATCACTGATGACATCACTGATGACATCTCAAATGACATCACTGATGACATCACTGATGACATCATCCAGTGACTGTGTGTTTCTGTAAAGTTTAAATATGTTTAATATATATAGGGAAAGGCGTATTGAAGAATGAGTGGGTGTATAAGTGTCTGAATGGATGATTTAGTATGTGAGTGACTGACTCTACAAGTGAGTGATTAAACGTATCTTACTGAATGCATGGGTTAGTGACTAAACTCTGTGAATGTCTGTATCTGTCTGTTTGTTGGTGTGTAAGTGGATGCATGGATTTGCGAATAGCTACATGAGTGTCTATATGGGTTATTGATTGGTTCTCTGAGTATCTGTATGGCTGCCTGAGTGTTTGTGTGGGTGGGGTGTGTGTGACTCTATACATAGATGTGTGAGTGGGTGATTCACTGGGTGCATGATTTCAAGAGTGCATCTGTGATGGACTGCTTGGGTGGGTGAGTGTGTGTATGGGTGTGTTAGTGAGTGAATGTATATCTCAGTGGTACATGTGCGAGTAACTACATATGTAAAAGGCAGTATATATGTGTGTTAGAGTATTTAAATGGCTATAAGTGAGAGTGTGTTATTGTGAGAGTGGCTGTATGGATGCGTGTGTGCTTGTATCAGTTATTGTATAAGAGCGTAAGAATGTGCTAGTATTTGTATGAGTAAGTGAGCTGGTGTGTGTATAACTGTATAGGTGAGTAAATGGGTGTGTGATTAATTTTTTGCATGACTGACTAGGTGTGTGAGTACCTCTATGGATGAGTGGCGGTGTGTGAGTGTTTATATAGGTGTATGAGTGCATATGATAGTCCTGTACTGAGTGACTGTAAGTATGAGTGACTGTACAGGTGAGTGAGTGGATGTGTGTGTAGACCTAAGAATCAGTGAGTGGGTATGTAGTTTTTGGTGTTGGAGTGTCTATGGTTTTGAGAATGGCAGTCTGTAATTTAGAGTGGGTGTATCAAAAATTATATTAGGGTGTGAGAAGATGCATGAAATTATCACATGGATGATGTCATCAGTGATGTCATTTGAGATGTCATCAGTGATGTCATCAGTGATGTCACTGACCATGTCATGAGTGATGTAATATGTGACGTCATCAGCAGTGCATTGCGGGGCGCGAGTTATAGTTAGCTGAACTAACTATAACAGGGGAATTTCACGGGTTTTGTACGAGTGCAATGTCCAACTAACTATAACTGTCCCTAAAACCTATGGTTTTTTCAGTGAATTTCAAAGGTTTTTTAAATGCTAATTTCTAACTATAACGTGTCTGAAACCTATGGTTTTTTCAGTGAATTTCAAAGGTTTTTTAAATGCTAATTTCTAACTATAACGTGCCTGAAACCTATGGTTTTTTCAGTGAATTTCAAAGGTTTTTTAAATGCTAATTTCTAACTATAACGTGCCTGAAACCTATGGTTTTTTCAGTGAATTTCAAAGGTTTTTTAAATGCTAATTTCTAACTATAACGTGCCTGAAAACTATGATTTTTTAAGTGAATTTCAAAGGTTTTTTAAATGCTAGTTTCTAACTATGCCAACAGAGGTAGGACATGTGAAGAAAGAAGAAAAAACACACAGAAAGAAGCAAAAGATGTGCAGAAAGAACCAACAGAGGAGCAGAAAGAGGCCTTGTTGCAAAATCATCCTGTGCCCACAACTTTTTCAGACGGGTACTGGTGGTAACTGACTCTGACTAACCAGAGCCAGTGCGCGTTTGCACAGTGGTGAAGGGAGGGGGGCCTGAGGTGACATGTGTGCAAACGCGCCCGTGGCGCGTTTTAAGTTGCGGGATTAAGTCCCCTTGAATCCTGAGGGTCCCTGGGGCCCAACTAGCCCCACAGGTACCTACAGTTAGGACCACAGAGCTGAGTTGCAGAGAGGCGTTCCGAGGCCACGCACCTTTTTTCACCTCTCTGCAACGCACCTCTGTTGTGCTTACTGAAGGTACCTGGTGGGCTAGTTGGCCCCCAGGATTCAAAGGGAATTAACTCCCCAACTTAAAACGCACCACAGGGCGTGTTTGCGCACATGTCACCTGAGGCCCCGCCCCCTCCCTTCACCACTGTGCAAACGCGCCCCGTGGCGCATTTAAGTTGGGGGATTAGGTCACCTTGAATCCTGAGAGTCCCTGGGGCCCAACCAGCCCACCAGGTACTTCCAGTAAGCACCACAGGCCTGCGTTGCAATGCCTGTAACAAATTGTGCAGTTGTGTTTAGGTAGTGAAGAGGGTCGTGCTGGGGGTAGTGTTTTAGGGTTTAGGGTAGTGCAGTGGTGTTTGTGTAGTGTAGGGGGTCCTGCTGGGGGTAGATTTAGGGTTTAGGGTAGTGCAGTGGTGTTTGGGTAGTGTAGGGAGTCGTGCTGGGGGAGTGTTTTAGGGTTTAGGGTAGTACAGTGGTGTTTGGGTAGTGTAGGGGGTCGTGCTGGGGTTAGTGTTTTAGGGTTTTAGGGTTTAGGGTAGTGCAGTGGTGTTTGTGTAGTGTAGGGGGTCATGTTTTAGGGTAGTGCAGTGGTGTTTGTGTAGTGTAGGGGGTCGTGCTGGGGGTAGTGTTTTAGGGTTTAGGGTAGTGCAGTGGTGCTTGTGTAGTCTAGGAGGTCGTGCTGGGGGTAGTGTTTTAGGGTTTAGGGTAGTGCAGTGGTGTTTGTGTAGTGTAGGGGGTCATGTTTTAGGGTAGTGCAGTGGTGTTTGGGTAGTGTAGGGGGTCGTGCTGGTGGTAGTGTTTTAGGATTTAGGTTAGTGCAGTGGTGTTTGGGTAGTGTAGGGGGTCGTGCTGGGGGTAGTGTTTTAGGGTTTAGGATAGTGCAGTGGTGCTTGTGTAGTGTAGGGGGTCGTGCTGGGGGTAGTGTTTTAGGGTTTAAGGTAGTGCAGTGGTGTTTTTGTAGTGTGGGGGGTCATGTTTTAAGATGCAATGCTCCAATACCTGACCAGTCTGCACTACATAAAACTGCAAAAAAACTAAAAATAAAAAGTGTTTTGCACACTTTTGTCATTGGGCTAAATGTGGGCTACATCTGGGTAATATTTGTGCTACATTTGGGCTCTTTTTTCACTGGTGGCCATCTTGGAAGACTTCTTTGTTATGAAGTTTCCTAATGTCTTCATTTACTGCAGTCTCCTCAGTAGGAAATGCTTTCAGTTTTTTACTTTGATTCCATCAAGAAGGCATTCAGATGTCTCACATCTGCCATAAATTCAGAATGTTAGCACTCTAGTTGCTCATTAGATCACTGGAGTAAAGCTACTGCTCACCAGGGAGTTAACTGGTAGTCTGCTGCTGGTATTGAAAGTGATTGTTTCAGTCTGCATGTCAGAATGTTCTAATGAAATAGAAGAGGATTTGAGATCTCACTTAAAACATGCCCTAATTTTTCTTTCTGCAGCACTAACCATAATTTCTATTTCAAAAAGAACCCCTCATTTTGTTCCTTTTTAAATTAAATGTTTTAAGTGTTACTGGTTTATTCCAATCAAGATGGCTTCAGGTGTGCCATACTTTTGTCATAAGTAAGGCTGTTAGCGCTCTAGTTGTTCTTTAGAACACTCTGGGAAGCTGCAGTAGAACACAAAGGCATCAACTGGCAGGCTGCTCCTGTTGAAATATAACAGGAAGATATTTGAGATCACACTTGAAATATGTCCTAATTTTTCTTTCTACAGCACTAACCATAATTTTTATGACAAAATGAACCCCATCATTTTGTTCCTTTTTAAATTAAATGTTTTAAGTGTTACCAGTTTATTCCAATCAAGATGGCTTCAGGTGTGCCATACTTTTGTCATAAGTAAGGCTGTTAGCGCTCTAGTTGTTCTTTAGAACACTCTGGGAAGCTGCAGTAGAACACAAAGGCATCAATTGGCAGGCTGCTCCTGTTGAAATATAACAGGAAGATATTTGAGATCACACTTGAAACATGTCCTAATTTTTCTTTCTACAGCACTAACCATAATTTCTATGACAAAATGAACCCCATCATTTTGTTCCTTTTTAAATTAAATGTTTTAAGTGTTACCAGTTTATTCCAATCAAGATGGCTTCAGGTGTGCCATACTTTTGTCATAAGTAAGGCTGTTAGCACTCTAGTTGTTCTTTAGAACACTCTGGGAAGCTGCAGTAGAACACAAAGGAATCAACTGACAGTCTCTGCCCTTGTTGGATGTACATGTTTTACTGAGAATGTCAGACTTCATTCTCACATGAGTGA
This sequence comes from Calotriton arnoldi, assembly GCA_963921515.1. Taxonomy (NCBI): domain Eukaryota; kingdom Metazoa; phylum Chordata; class Amphibia; order Caudata; family Salamandridae; genus Calotriton; species Calotriton arnoldi. The sequence goes on along the minus strand of CAWUFW010011963.1, from coordinate 111,300 downwards.
GAAAGATAATGTAAATTTACAGAAAATATGCTCTCATTTTAGCTTCTGGAGCACCTTCCAAACCTCCATGGGACAAGCATGAGAAAATAGTGTTCTCTCAAACATGATATCCCAGCAGAAGGTTTTTCACATGGTAAAATCACCTTAGAATACACCACAATTCCTAAAATTAGTATGGTACCATCAACAAATAAATTCTAATGTAACTAAAGCCTGTTATCACCCTTTATAGTTCTCCTTTTGGTGACCCTCAAAATCTTCTATTCACTACAATGCATTTCAATGAGGTACTATCATTTATATTGGTCCCAAGATGGCTGCCAGCAATTCCAGGATGAAGTGCTGACAGCCAATCAGATCTCACGATGACATGTGTGGTTAGGCTCCGCCCAGATATATATGTGACTTTACTTTTGATTTTCTCAGGAACTACTGAACGGATTTACACCATTTAAGCAAAAGGCACGACACTGAAACAAGGGCTACCTCTTTGCCAAATTTGGTGTAATTCCGTTCAGCAGTTCGGGCTGTAGCTGCGACTAAAGGTTCCTATGGAAAAATGAATGGGGAAAACGCGTTTTGGGACCCCCTTTTTCTCGGCCCTTGCTTGACGTATCACCCGAGACTTTCAGGATAGGAGCGGACCGGAGCGCCCCAACAAGTTGGAAACTTTCGCGAAGATTCGTCAACCGGCGCCAACGTTATTTCAAATAGAATGTCACGGATTTCCTATGGATAATAGGTTTTAACTATAACTATCTACTGGCGACCGCCAGTAGATAATATTATCTACTGGCGGTCGCCAGTAGATAGTTATAGTTACAACCTATTATCCATAGGAAATCCGCGACATTCTATTTGAAATAACTCTCTTGCCGGTTGACGTATCTTCGCGAAATTTTCAAACTTCGTGGGGCGCTCCGGTCCGCTCCTACCCTGAAATTCTCGGGGTGATACGTCAGCGGGGCCGAGAAAAGAGGGTCCCAAAACGCGTTTTCCCATGCATTTTCCCATAGGAAACTTTAGACACGGCTACAGCCCGAACTGCTGAACGGAATTACACCAAATTTGGCAAAGAGGTAGTTCTTGGTTCAGAAAGAACCCTTTTTGTTAAATGGTGTAAATCCGTTCAGTAGTTGCTGAGAAAATCAAAAAGTAAAAGTACATATATATCTATGGGCATGGAGGATTCGCGCACCCTGAGCGCACCCTGCGCGCACCGTCCCGATCACGAGCTGCATGTTAATTGGCTGTCAGCTGGCTGTCAACATTCCGATTCAGGAAATGTTGGCAGCCATTTTGTCCCTCGGTAGAACCGAGGGACAGAAACAAGTGCACAAAGTGCACAAAGGGGGAGGGTAGAAACACCCTGACCCCTAGGTTTGCTCAGGGGTCCCACAAGGACCCCCTGGGCAAAAAAAAATTTTTTTTTTTTTAAAAATCGGCAGGATGCGCTCAGGGTGCGCGAATCCTGCCGAAAAAAAAATCGAGCGCGGTCTCCGCGCTTCGATGTAGTGGCCCCCGGGTGGCCCAAGTCCCGGGGGCATGGTGGGGGATAATTTAATGTGTGGGGGCCTCAAGGGCCCCCAAGCCCGGGGACCGCCACCCCCGGGGCTTTTTAAAAAATGGTGCGGGAGGGCTCTGAGCCCTCCCGCAGCCCCGAGGACCACCACCTCCCGGGGCTTTTTTAAAAAAATTATTAAACCTGTGTGGGGGCTCCAGCCCCCACACGCCCGAGACCACCACCTCCCCGGGGCACTAAACATTTTAATATGGGGGTCCGTTACGGACCCCAGAGCCCGGGGACCACCACCTCCCCGGGGCTGTGTACTGAATGGGAGGGGGGCCGCGCGGCCCACCTCCTGGAGCCCTTGATGGCCCTGGGGACCACCACCCCCCAGGGCCGGCTCCTGCAGTGTCCCGGGGTGCCTACCCCCGGGACACTGCTGTTTGCAATGACAGGACGGGAGCCTCGCGGCTCCCGTCCTGTCATTGCAAACTTGCTTTGGATATTGGAAGAGAGAGCAGGAAACCTGCTCTCTCTTCCAATATCCAAAGCCGATTGCTTTACACATGGGGAGCAGCATGTTAGCTGCTCCCCATGTGTAAAGCAATGCCGGCACCCTAGGGACGCGGGGAGCCGGCGGGACTGTGGGGGGATTGGGGACCCCCACAGTCCCCAACGAGAGCCAGGCCCCGGGGGATGGGGTCCCCGGGGCAAGTAGTGGCCCGGGAGGGGGGCCACGCGGCCCCCTCCCCCAAAAAAAAAAAAATTTAAAAAAAAAGAATGGCCGGCCCCGGGGATGGGGTCCCCGGGGCCTTAAATGGCCAGAGGAGGGGGCCACGCAGCCCCCTCCAAAGAATATAAATAAAAACGAGGCCATGCCCCGGGGGATGGGGTCCCCGGGGCCAATACAGGCCCAGGGAAGGGGGCCACGCGGCCCCCTTCCCGTTTTTTTAAAATTACAAATTAAAAAAAAAGGGGTAAGGCCCTGGGGGATGGGGTCCCCAGGGCATAAAAACAGGAAAAAGGAAGGGGGGCCACACAGCCCCCCTTCAGGGGACAATTTTTTTTTTTTTTTTAAACGATCGGCCCGCAGGCCCCGCCCACTTCCTTCACCACTCTGCAAACGCGCCCCTGGCGCGTTTGCAGAGGAGAACGAATTCCCCTTGAATACTGGGGGTCCCTGGGGGCCAACTAGCCCACCAGGAACCTCCAGTATGCGCCAGGGGCTGCGTTGCAGAGAGGCGTAGAGAGGCCACACCCCTTTTTACACCTCTCTGCAACGCAGCTCTGTGGCGCTTTTGGAGGTATATGGTGGGCTAGTTGGACTCCGGGGACCCTCAGGATTCAAGGGGACTTAATCCCCCAACTTAAAACGCGCCACGGGGCGCGTTTGCACAGTGGTGAAGGGAGGGGCGGGGCTTCAGGTGACATGTGTGCAAACAGGCCCCGTGGCGCGTTTTAAGATGGGGAATTAAATCCCCTTCAATCCTGAGGGTCCCTGGGGGCCAACTAGCCCAACAGGTACATCCAGAAAGCGCCACAGAGCTGCGTTTAGAAGGTGTAAAAAGGGGTGTGGCCTCTCTACACGTCTCTGCAACGCAGCCCCCTGGCGCATATTGGAGGTTCCTGGTGGTCTAGTTGGCCCCTAGGGACCCTCAGGATTCAAGGGAACTTAATCCCCCAACTTAAAACGCGCCACGGGCGCGTTTGCAAAGATGTCACCTCAGGCCCCGCCCCCTCCCTTCACCATTGTGCAAATATTCCTCTAAAATCAGCCGAAATAGGAATTCCGATTTACTCACCTGTTATAAGGAGAGACCTCAGTGCTGTATCTTTCAGCCCAGTACTGGTCCTGAAAAGTAATTTTAACCGTACTTACCGGTAACTTGAATTTCCTTCATAGGCTAACATTGACTGGTTTCACTTGGAAATTCTTCTAAGTGTGGAGTTTTGGAACTTTAAAATATTCCTCTAAAATCAGCCGAAATACGAATTCCGATTTACTCACCTGTTATCAGGAGAGACCTCAGTGCTGCATCTTTCAGCCCAGTACTGATCCTCAAAAGTAATTTTAACCGTACTTACCGGTAATTTGAATTTCCTTCATAGGCTAACATTGACTGGTTTCAATTGGAAATTCTTCTAAGTGTGGAGTTTTGGAACTTTAAAATATTCCTCTAAAATCAGCCGAAATACGAATTCCGATTTACTCACCTGTTATCAGGAGAGACCTCAGTGCTGCATCTTTCAGCCCAGTACTGATCCTGAAAAGTAATTTTAACCGTACTTACCGGTAACTTGAATTTCCTTCATAGGCTAACATTGACTGGTTTCACTTGGAAATTCTTCTAAGTGTGGAGTTTTGGAACTTTAAAATATTCCTCTAAAATCAGCCGAAATACGAATTCCGATTTACTCACCTGTTATCAGGAGAGACCTCAGTGCTGCATCTTTCAGCCCAGTACTGATCCTGAAAAGTAATTTTAACCGTACTTACCGGTAACTTGAATTTCCTTCATAGGCTAACATTGACTGGTTTCACTTGGAAATTCTTCTAAGTGTTGATTTTTGAAACATACAAATATTCCTCTAAAATCAGCCGAAATCCGAATTCTGATTTACTCACCTGTTATCAGGAGAGACCTCAGTGCTGCATCTTTCAGCCCAGTACTGGTCCTGAAAAGTAATTTTAACCGTACTTACCAGTAACTTGAATTTCCTTCCATAGGCTAACATTGACTGGTTTCACTTGGAAATTCTTCTAAGTGTGGAGTTTTGGAACTTTAAAATATTCCTCTAAAATCAGCCGAAATACGAATTCCGATTTACTCACCTGTTATCAGGAGAGACCTCAGTGCTGCATGTTTCAGCCCAGTACTGATCCTCAAAAGTAATTTTAACCGTACTTACCGGTAACTTGAATTTCCTTCATAGGCTAACATTGACTGGTTTTCAGCAAAAAAGTTTCAAAGTGTTGATTTTCACAAACTACAAATATTCCTTAAAAATCGCCTGTATGACTTAAACGCATTCTTTCAACTGTTTACAGGAGATGCACCAGTGCTGGATCCAGGATCCAACACTGAGTAAGAAAAAGTAACGATAACAGTTTTTACCTGCTAAGTGAATTTCCTTCCATAGGATAACATTGGTGATTCTATGAGAAAAAGTTTCAAAGTGTCAACTTTTAAAATACAATAATATTCCTTAAAAATCACGACTGTAACCAAAACGCTTTTACTCAACTGTTTACAGGAGATGTACCAGGACTGAATCTAGGATCCAGTCCTGTGGTTACAAAAGTAATCCATAAAGTAACTAATTGCATTTAACTAGAAATTCACATTGAGCTGAATGTTGCATTGTGTTTGAAAATGTGTTGCCCATTGCAACAACTGTAACTACTGTACTTAAAAGTCTATTGCCTATCTGCAAAGTATTTAAACTAAAGTAATTCATTCTGAGAAAGTATTTTTGTAATGTAATGTATAATGTAATTACAATGTAATTTGACAAATAAAATATGTAAAAAAAATTGTTTCTAAAAATGTAGTAAATCAGTATGAAAGATTAATATAACAATTAATACATTTAAAAATTGTCATTTACAAAACCTTTGAAATTCACTGAAAAAAACGTAGGTTTCAGGCACGTTATAGTTAGAAATTAGCATTTAAAAACCTTTGAAATTCACTGAAAAAACCATAGGTTTCAGACACGTTATAGTTACAAATTAGCATTTAAAAAACCTTTGAAATTCACTGAAAAAACCATAGGTTTCAGACACGTTATAGTTACAAATTAGCATTTAAAAAACCTTTGAAATTCACTGAAAAAACCATAGGTTTTAGGGACAGTTATAGTTACTTGGACATTGCACTCGTACAAAACCCGTGAAATTCCCCGTTATAGTTAGTTCAGCTAACTATAACTCGCGCCCGCAATGCACTGCTGATGATGTCACATATTACATCACTCATGACATGGTCAGTGACATCACTGATGACATCACTGATGACATCTCAAATGACATCACTGATGACATCATCCACGTGATAATCTGATGCACCTCCTCACACCCTAATATAACCTTTGATACACCCACTCTAAATTACAGACTGCCATTCGCAAAACCATAGACACTCCAACACCAATAACTACATACCCACTCACTGATTCTTAGGTCTACACACACACATCCACTCACTCACCCGTACAGTCACTCATACTTACGGTCACTCAGTACAGGACTATCATATGCACTCTTACTCCTATATAGACACTCAAACAACGCCACTCATCCATAGAGATACTCACACACCTAGTCAGTCATGCAAATAATTAAACACACTTCCATTTACTCACCTATACAGTTATACACACACACCAGCTCACTTACTCATACAAATAGTAGCACATTGTTACGCTCTTATACAATCACTGATACAAGCACACAATCATCCATACAGCCACTATCACAATCACTCACTCTTGCTTATAGCTATTTATATACTCCAACACACATATATACTGCCTTTCACATATGTAGTTACTCACACATGTACCACTGGGACATACATTCACTCACTAACACACTCTTACACACACTTACCCACCCATACAGTCTATCACAGATGCACTCTTGAAACCATCCACCCAGTGAATCACCCACTCACACATCTATGCACAGAGTTGCACACACCCTCCCACACAAACACTCAGGCACCCATACAGATACTCAGACAAGCATTCAATAACTCATATAGAAAATCATTTAGCTATTCACAAACACATGCAGCCACTTACACAGCAACAGACAGACGGATACAGACATACACCCAGTTTAGTCACTAACCCATGCATTCAGTAAGATACGTTAAATCACTCACTTATAGAGTCAGTCACGCACCTACTAAATCATCCATACAGACACTTACACACCCACTCATTCTTCAATACGTCTTTTCCTATATATTTTAAAAATATTTAAACTTTACAGAAACACACAGTCACTGGATGATGTCATCAGTGATGTCATTTGAGATGTCATCAGTGATGTCATCAGTGATGTCACTGACCATGTCATGAGTGATGTAATATGTGACGTCATCAGCAGTGCATTGCGGGCGCGAGTTATAGTTAGCTGAACTAACTATAACGGGGAATTTCACGGGTTTTGTACGAGTGCAATGTCCAAGTAACTATAACTGTCCCTAAAACCTATGGTTTTTTCAGTGAATTTCAAAGGTTTTTTAAATGCTAATTTGTAACTATAACGTGTCTGAAACCTATGGTTTTTTCAGTGAATTTCAAAGGTTTTTAAATGCTAATTTGTAACTATAACGTGTCTGAAACCTATGGTTTTTTCAGTGAATATATATATATATATATATATTCACTGAAAAAACCATAGGTTTCAGATAAGTTATAGTTAGAAATTAGCATTTAAAAACCTTTGAATTCACTGAAAAAACCATAGGTTTAGGGACAGTTATAGTTAGTTGGACATTGCACTCGTACAAAACCCGTGAAATTCCCCGTTATAGTTAGTTCAGCTAACTATAACTCGCGCCCCGCAATGCACTGCTGATGACGTCACATATTACATCACTCATGACATGGTCAGTGACATCACTGATGACATCACTGATGACATCTCAAATGACATCACTGATGACATCATCCAGTGACTGTGTGTTTCTGTAAAGTTTAAATATTTTTAATATATATAGGGAAAGGCGTATTGAAGAATGAGTGGGTGTATAAGTGTGTGTATGGATGATTTAGTAGGTGCGTGACTAATTCTATAAGTGAGTGATTAAACGTATCTTACTGAATGCATGGGTTAGTGACTAAACTGGGTTAATGTCTGTATCTGTCTGTTGCTGTGTAAGTGGCTGCATGGGTTTGTGAATAGCTACATGAGTGTCTATAAGAGTTATTGATGTGTTGTCTGAGTATCTGTATGGGTGCCTGAGTGTTTGTGTGGATGGGGTGTGTGCGACTGTGCATAGATGTGTGAGTGGGTGATTCACTGGGTGGATGGTTTCAAGAGTGCATCTGTGATAGACTGTATGGGTGGGTAAGTGTGTGTAAGAGTGTGTTAGTGAGTGAATGTATGTCCCAGTGGTACATGTGTGAGTAACTACATATGTGAAAGGCAGTATATATGTGTATTGGAGTATATAAATAGCTATAAGCGAGAGTGAGTGATTGTGATAGTGGCTGTATGGATGAGTGTGTGCTTGTATCAGTGATTGTATAAGAGCGTAACAATGTGCTAGTATTTGTATGATTAAGTGAGCTGGTGTGTGTATAACTGTATAGGTGAGTAAATGGCAGTGTGTTTAATTATTTGCATGACTGACTAGGTGTGTGAGTACCTCTATGGATGAGTGGCGGTGTTTGAGTGTCTATATAGGAGTAAGAGTGCATATGATTGTCCTGTACTGAGTGACCATAAGTATGAGTGACTGTACGGGTGAGTGAGTGGATGTGTGTGTGTAGACCTAAGAATCAGTGAGTGGGTATGTAGTTATTGGTGTTGGAGTGTCTATGGTTTTGCGAATGGCAGTCTGTAATTTAGATTGGGTGTATCAAAGGTTATATTAGGGTGTGAGGAGGTGCATCAGATTATCACGTGGATGATGTCATCAGTGATGTCATTTGAGATGTCATCAGTGATGTCACTGACCATGTCATGAGTGATGTAATATGTGACGTCATCAGCAGTGCATTGCGGGGCGCGAGTTATAGTTAGCTGAACTAACTATAACGGGGAATTTCACGGGTTTTGTACGAGTGCAATGTCCAACTAACTATAACTGTCCCTAAAACCTATGGTTTTTTCAGTGAATTTCAAAGGTTTTTAAATGCTAATTTCTAACTATAACTTATCTGAAACCTATGGTTTTTTCAGTGAATTTCAAAGGTTTTTTAAATGCTAATTCCTAACTATAACATGTCTGAAACCTACGGTTTTTCAGTGAATTTCAAAGGTTTTGTAAATGACAATTTTTAAATGTATTAATTGTTATAATAATTTTTTCATACTGATTTATTACATTTTTAGAATTTTTTTTTACATATTTTATTTTTAAATTACATTGTAATTACATTATACATTACATTACAAAAAATACTTTCTCAGAATGAATTACTTTAGTTTAAATACTTTGCACATAGGCAATAGACTTTTAAGTACAGTAGTTACAGTTGTTGCAATGGGCACCAGATTTTCAAACACAATGCAACATTCAGCTCAATGTGAATTTCTAGTTAAATGCAATTAGTTACTTTATGGATTACTTTTCTAACCACAGGACTGGATCCTAGATTCAGTCCTGGTACATCTCCTGTAAACAGTTGAGTAAAAGCGTTTTGGTTACAGTCGTGATTTTTAAGGAATATTATTGTATTTTAAAAGTTGACACTTAGAAACTTTTTCTCATAGAATCACCAATGTTATCCTATGGAAGGAAATTCACTTAGCAGGTAAAAACTGTTATCGTTACTTTTTCTTACTCAGTGTTGGATCCTGGATCCAGCACTGGTGCATCTCCTGTAAACAGTTGAAAGAATGCGTTTAAGTCATACAGGCGATTTTTAAGGAATATTTGTAGTTTGTGAAAATCGACACTTTGAAACTTTTCTGCTGTAAAACCAGACAATGGATTCCTATGGAAGAAAATATAAGTTACTGGTAAGTACGGTTAAAATTACTTTTCAGGACCAGTACTGGGCTGAAAGATGCAGCACTGAGGTCTCTCCTGATAACAGGTGAGTAAATCGAAATTCGTATTTCGGCTGATTCTAGAGGAATATTTGTATGTTTCAAAAATCAACACTTAGAAGAATTTCCAAGTGAAACCAGTCAATGTTAGCCTATGGAAGGAAATTCAAGTTACTGGTAAGTACGGTTAAAATTACTTTTCAGGACCAGTACTGGGCTGAAAGATACAGCACTGAGGTCTCTCCTGATAACAGGTGAGTAAATCGGAATTCATATTTCGGCTGATTTTAGAGGAATATTTTAAAGTTCCAAAACTCCACACTTAGAAGAATTTCCAAGTGAAACCAGTCAATGTTAGCCTATGGAAGGAAATTCAAGTTACTGGTAAGTACGGTTAAAATTACTTTTCAGGATTAGTACTTGGCTGAAAGATGCAGCACTGAGGTCTCTCCTGATAACAGGTGAGTAAATCAGAATTCGTATTTCGGCTGATTTTAGAGGAATATTTGCACAATGGTGAAGGGAGGGGGCGGGGCCTGAGGTGACATCTGTGCAAACGCGCCCCGTGGCGTGTTTTAAGTTGGGGGATTAAGTCCCCTTGAATCATGAGGGTCCCTACGGGCCAACTAGCCCACCAGGAACCTCCAGTATGCGCCAGGGGCTGCGTTGCAGAGACATGTACAGAGGCCACACCCCTTTTTACACCTCTCTGCAATGCAGCTCTGTGGCGCTTTCTGGACGTACCTGTTGGGCTAGTTGGCCCCAGGGACCCTCAGGATTGAAGGGGATTTAATTCCCCATCTTAAAACGCGCCACGGGGCCTGTTTGCACACATGTCACCTGAAGCCCCGCCCCTCCCTTCACCACTGTGCAAACGCGCCCCGTGGCGCGTTTTAAGTCGGGGATTAACTCCCTTGAATCCTGAGGGTCCCTGGGGTGCAACTAGCCCACCATATACCTCCAAAAAGTGCCACAGAGCTGCGTTGCAGAGAGGTGTAAAGGGGCGTGGCCTCTGTACACCTCTCTGCAAGGCAGCCCCTGGCGCATACTGGAGGTTCCTGGTGGGCTAGTTGGCCCCAGGGACCCCCAGTATTCAAGGGGAATTTGTTCCCCCTCTGCAAACGCGCCATGGGGTGCGTTTGCAGAGTGGTGAAGGAAGGGGGCGGGGCCTGCGGGCCCGATCGTTTCCCCCCCCCCCCTGAAGGGGGGCTGTGTGGCCCCCCTTCCTTTTTCCTATTTTTAGGCCCTGGGGACCCCATCCCCCAGGGCCTTACCCCTTTTTTTAAAATTAAAATAAAAAAAAAAAAAACGGGAAGGGGGCCGCGTGGCCCCCTTCCCTGGGCCTGTATTGGCCCCGGGGACCCCATCCCCGGGGCATGGCCTCTTTTTTTTTATTTGGAGGGGGCTGTGTGGCCCCCTCCTCAGGCCATTTAAGGCCCCGGGGACCCCATCCCCGGGGCCGGCCTTGCACTTTTTTGTTTTTTTTAAACTTTTTTTTACCTTTGGGGAGGGGGGCTGCGTGGCCCCCCTCCATGGCCACTTATGGCCCCGGGGACCCCATCCCCCGGGGCCTGGCCTCTCGTTGGGGACTGTGGGGGGGTCCCCAAACCCCCCACAGTCCCGCCGGCTCCCCGTGTCCTACGGGAGCCGGCATTGCTTTTACACATGGGGAGCAGCTAACATGCTGCTCCCCATGTGGAAAAGCAATCAGCTTTGGATATTGGAAGAGAGAGCAGGTTTCCTGCTCTCTCTTCCAATATCCAAAGCAGTTTGCATTGACAGGACGGGAGCCGCGAGGCTCCCGTCCTGTCATTGCAAACAGCAGTGTCCCGGGGGTAGGCACCCCGGGACACTGCAGGAGCCGGCCCTGGGGGTGGCGGTCCCCAGGGCCACCACAGGCTCCAGGAGGGGGGCCTCGTGGCCCCCCTCCTTACATTTTGAAAGCCCCGGGGAGGTGGTGGTCCCCGGGGCTTGGGGGTCCAAAACGGACCCCCATTGTAATTTTTCTTAGTGCCCCGGGGAGGTGGTGGTCCCCGGGCGTGTGGGGGGGCTGGAGCCCCACCACACAGGTTTTTCAAAAATAAAAAAGAAGCCCCGGGGAGGTGGCGGGCTGCGGGAGGGCTCAGAGCCCTCCCGCACCATTATACATAAAGCCCCGGGGGGTGGTGGTCCCCGGGGCTTGGGGGGCCCCTAGAGGCCCCCCACACATAAAATTAACCCCCCCCAGCATGCCCCCGGGACTTGGCCCACCCGGGGGCCAATTAACATCAAAGCGCGGGAGACCGCGCTTCGATTTTTTTTTTTTTCGGCAGGATTCGCGCACCCTGTGGGACCCCCTGAGCAGACCTAGGGGGTCAGGGTGTTTCTACCCTGCCCCCTTTGTGCGCTTTGCGCACTTGTTTCTGTCCCTTGGTTCTACCGAGGGACAAAATGGCTGCCAACACTTCCTGATTTGGAGTGTTGACAGCCAATTAGCATGCAGCTCGTGATCGGGAGGGTGCGCGAATCCGACGCGGCCATAGATATATCTATCTTTTTACTTTTGATTTTCTCAGCAACTACTGAACGGATTTACACCATTTAACAAAAGGGTTCTTTCTGAACCAAGAACTACCTCTTTGCCAAATTTGGTGTAATTCCGTTCAGCAGTTCGGGCTGTAGCCGTGTCTAAAGTTTCCTATGGAAAATTGCATGGGAAAACGCGTTTTGGGACCCCCCTTTTTCTCGGCCCCCGCTTGACGAATCCCCGAGACTTTCAGGGTAGGAGCGGACCGGAGCGCCCCACAAAGTTTGAAAATTTTGCGAAGATACGTCAACCGGCAAGAGAGTTATTTCAAATAGAATGTCGCGGATTTCCTATGGATAATAGGTTGTAACTATAACTATCTACTGGCGACCGCCAGTAGATAATATATATATTATCTACTGGCGGTCGCCAGTAGATAGTTATAGTTAAAACCTATTATCCATAGGAAATCCGCGACATTCTATTTGAAATAACGTTGGCGCCCGGTTGACGAATCTTGCGAAAGTTTCCAACTTGTTGGGGCGCTCTGGTCCGCTCCTATCCTGAAAGTCTCGGTGATACGTCAGCGGGGGCCGAGAAGAAGGGGTCCCAAAACGCGTTTCCCCATTCATTTTTCCGTAGGAACCTTTAGTCGCAGCTACAGCCCGAACTGCTGAACGGAATTACACCAAATTTGGCAAAGAGGTAGCCCTTGGTTCAGTGTCGTGCCTTTTGCTTAAATGGTGTAAATCCGTTCAGTAGTTCCTGAGAAAATCAAAAGTAAAGTCACATATATATCTGGGCGGAGCCTAACCACACATGTCATCGTGAGATCTGATTGGCTGTCAGCACTTCATCCTGGAATTGCTGGCAGCCATCTTGGGACCAATATAAATGATAGTACCTCATTGAAATGCATTGTAGTGAATAGAAGATTTTGACTGTCACCAAAGGAGAACTATAAAGGGTGATAACAGGCTTTAGTTACATTAGAATTTATTTGTTGATGGTACCATACTAATTTTAGGAATTGTGGTGTATTCTAAGGTGATTTTACCATGTGAAAAACCTTCTGCTGGGATATCATGAATCATGTTTGAGAGAACACTATTTTCTCATGCTTGTCCCATGGAGGTTTGGAAGGTGCCCCAGAAGCTAAAATGAGAGCATATTTTCTGTAAATTCACATTATCTTTCTCACTCATGTGAGAATGAAGTCCGACATTCTCAGTAAAACATGTACATCCAGCAAGGGCAGAGACTGTCAGTTGATTCCTTTGTGTTCTACTGCAGCTTCCCAGAGTGTTCTAAAGAACAACTAGAGTGCTAACAGAACCCCAACAAAATGATGGGGTTCATTTTGTCATAGAAATTATGGTTAGTGCTGTAGAAAGAAAAATTAGGACATATTTTAAGTGTGATCTCAAATATCTTCCTGTTATATTTCAACAGGAGCAGCCTGCCAGTTGATGCCTTTGTGTTCTACTGCAGCTTCCCAGAGTGTTCTAAAGAACAACTAGAGCGCTAACAGCCTTACTTATGACAAAAGTATGGCACACCTGAAGCCATCTTGATTGGAATAAACCGGTAACACTTAAAACATTTAATTTAAAAAGGAACAAAATGAGGGGTTCTTTTTGAAATAGAAATTATGGTTAGTGCTGCAGAAAGAAAAATTAGGGCATATTTTAAGTGAGATCTCAAATCCTCTTCTATTTCATTAGAAAATTCTGACATGCAGACTGAAACAATCACTTTCAATACCAGCAGCAGACTACCAGTTAACTCCCTGGTGAGCAGTAGCTTTACTCCAGTGATCTAATGAGCAACTAGAGTGCTAACATTCTGAATTTATGGCAGATGTGAGACACATCTGAATGCCTTCTTGATGGAATCAAAGTAAAAAACTGAAAGCATTTCCTACTGAGGAGACTGCAGTAAATGAAGAAATTAGGAAACTTCATAACAAAGAAGTCTTCCAAGATGGCCACCAGTGAAAAAGAGCCCAAATGTAGCACAAATATTACCCAGATGTAGCCCACATATAGCCCAATGACAAAAGTGTGCAAAACACTTTTTATTTTTAGTTTTTTGCAGTTTTATGTAGTGCAGACTGGTCAGGTATTGGAGCATTGCATCTTAAAACATGACCCCCTACACTACAAAAACACCACTGCACTACCTTAAACCCTAAAACACTACCCCCAGCATGACCCCCTACACTACACAAGCACCACTGCACTATCCTAAACCCTAAAACACTACCCCCAGCACGACCCCCTACACTACCCAAACACCACTGCACTAACCTAAATCCTAAAACACTACCACCAGCATGACCCCCTACACTACCCAAACACCACTGCACTACCCTAAAACATGACCCCCTACACTACACAAGCACCACTGCACTACCCTAAACCCTAAAACACTACCCCCAGCACGACCCTCTACACTACACAAGCACCACTGCACTACCCTAAACCGTAAAACACTACCCCCAGCACGACCCCTTACACTACACAAACACCACTGCACTACCCTAAACCCTAAAACACTACCCCCAGCACGACCCCCTACACTACCCAAACACCACTGCACTAACCTAAATCCTAAAACACTACCCCCAGCACGACCCCCTACACTACCCAAACACCACTGCACTACCCTAAAACATGACCCCCTACACTACACAAACACCACTGCACTACCCTAAACCCTAAAACACTACCCCCAGCACGACCCCCTACACTACACAAGCACCACTGCACTACCCTAAACCCTAAAACACTACCCCCAGCACGACCCCCTACGCTGCCCGAACACCACTGCACTGCCCTAAACCCTGAAACACCAGCCCCTGCATGACCCCCTACACTGCCCCAACACCACTGCACTGCCCTAAACCCTGAAACACCCCCCCTGCACGACCCCCTACACTGCCCGAACACTACTGCACTGCCCTAAACCCTGAAACACCACCCCCAGCACGACCCCCTATACTGCATGAACACCACTGCACCAACCTAAACCCTGAAACACTACCCCCAGCAAGACCCCCTACACTGCCCGAACACCACTGCACTGCCCTAAACCCTGAAACATCACCCCCAGCAAGACCCCCTACACTGCCCGAACACCACTGCCCTAAACCCTGAAACACCACCCCCAGCAAGACCCCCTACACTGCCCGAACACCACTGCACTGCCCTAAACCCTGAAACACCACCCCCAGCAAGACCCCCTACACTGCCCGAACACCACTGCACTGCCCTAAACCCTGAAACACCACCCCCAGCACGACCCCCTACACTGCCCGAACACCACTGCTCTGCCCAAAACCCTGAAACACCAGCCCCAGCACGACCCCCTACACTGCCCGAACACCACTGCACTGCCCTAAACCCTGAAACACCAGCCCCAGCACGACCCCCTACACTGCCCGAACACCACTGCATTGCCCTAGACTCTGAAACACCAGCCCCAGCAAGACCACCTACAGTGCCCGAACACCACTGCACTGCCCTAAACCCTGAAACACCAGCCCCAGCATGACCCCCTACACTGCCCGAACACCACTGCACTGCCCTAAACCCTGAAACACCAGCCCCAGCACGACCCCCTACACTGCCCGAACACCACTGCACTGCCCTAAACCCTGAAACACTAGCCCCAGCACGACCCCCTACACTGCCCGAACACCACTGCACTGCCCTAAACCCTGAAACACCAACCCTAGCACCACCCCCTACAATGCCCGAACACCACTGTACTGCCCTAAACCATGAAACACCACCCCCTGCACCGCCCCCTACACTGCCCGAACACCACTGCACTGCCCTAAACCCTGAAACACCACCCCCTGCACGACCCCCTACACTGCCCGAACACCACTGCAATGCCCTAAACCCTGAAACACCACCCCCTACACTGCCCAAACACCACTGCACTGCCCTAAACCCTGAAACACCACCCCTGCACCGCCCCCTACACTGCCCGAACACCACTGCACTGCCCTAAACCCTGAAACACCACCCCCAGCATGACCCCCTTTACTGCTCGAACACCACTGCACTGCCCCAAACCCTGAAACACCACCCCCGCATGACCCCCTACACTGCCCGAACACCACTGCCCTAAACCCTGAAACACCACCCCTGCACGACCCCCTACACTGCCCGAACACCACTGCACTGCCCTAAACCCTGAAACACCACCCCCTGCACGACCCCCTACACTGCCCGAACACCACTGCACTGCCCTAAACCCTGAAACACTACCCCCAGCACGACCCCCTACACTGCCCGAACACCACTGCACTGCCCTAAACCCTAAAACACCACCCCAGCACGACCCCCTACACTGCCCGAACACCACTGCACTGCCCTAAACCCTAGAACACTACCCCCAGCATGACCCCCTACACTACCTGAACACCACTGCACTACCCTAAACCCTAAAATACTCTCCCCAGCACGACCCCCTACACTACCCGAACACGACTGCACTGCCCTAAACCCTAAAACACTCCCCCAGCATGACCCCCTATACTACCCGAACACCACTGCACTGCCCTAAACCCTAAAACACTCCCCCAGCACGACCCCCTACACTACCTAAACACCACTGCACTGCCCTAAACCCTAAAACACTACCCCCGCATGACCCCCTACACTACCCAAATACCAATGCACTACCCTAATCCCTAAAACACTACCCCCGCACAACCCCTACACTACCCAAAGACCACTGCACTACCCTAAACTCTAAAACAATACCCCCGCACGACTCCCTACACTACCCAAAGACCACTGCACTACCCTAAACCCTAAAACACGACCTCCTACACTACACAAACACCACTGCACTACCCTAAACCCTAAAAAACTACCCCCAGCATGAACCCCTACACTACCCAAACACCACTGCACTACCCTAAACCATAAAACACTACCCCCAGCAGTACCCCCTACGCTACCCAAACACCACTGCACTACCCTAAACCATAAAACACTACCCCCAGCAGTACCCCCTACACTACCCAAACACCACTGCACTACCCTAAACCCTAAAACCCTAAAACACTAACCCCAGCACGACCCCCTACACTGCCCAAACACCACTGTACTACCCTAAACCCTAAAACAGTCCCCCCAGCACGACTCCCTACCCTACCCAAACACCACTGCACTACCCTAAACCCTAAATCTACCCCCAGCATGACCCCCTACACTACACAAACACCACTGCACTACCCTAAACCCTAAAACACTACCCCCAGCACGACCCTCTTCACTACCTAAACACAACTGCACAATTTGTTACAGGCGTTGCAACGCAGACCTGTGGTGCTTACTGGAAGTACCTGGTGGGCTAGTTGGGCCCCAGGGACTCTCAGGATTCAAGGTGACCTAATCCCCCAACTTAAAACGCGCCACGGGGCGCGTTTGCACAGTGGTGAAGGGAGGGGGCGGGGCCTCAGGTGACATGTGCGCAAACACGCCCTGTGGTGCGTTTTAAGTTGGGGAGTTAATTCCTTTGAATCCTGGGGGCCAACTAGCCCACCAGGTACCTTCAGTAAGCACAACAGAGTTGCGTTGCAGAGAGGTGAAAAAGGTGCGTGGCCTCGGAACGCCTCTCTGCAACTCAGCTCTGTGGTCCTAACTGTAGGTACCTGGGGGGCTAGTTGGGCCCCAGGGACCCTCAGGATTCAAGGGGACTTAATCCCGCAACTTAAAACACGCCACAGGGCGTGTTTGCACACATGTCACCTCAGGCCCCCCTCCCTTCACCACTGTGCAAACGCGCACTGGCTCTGGTTAGTCAGAGTCAGTTACCACCAGTACCCGTCTGAAAAAGTTGTGGGCACAGGATGAGTTTGCAACAAGGCCTCTTTCTGCTCCTCTGTTGGTTCTTTCTGCACATCTTTTGCTTCTTTCTGTGCGTTTTTTCTTCTTTCTTCACATGTCCTACCTCTGTTGGCATAGTTAGAAACTAGCATTTAAAAAACCTTTGAAATTCACTTAAAAAATCATAGGTTTCAGGCACGTTATAGTTAGAAATTAGCATTTAAAAAATCTTTGAAATTCACTGAAAAAACCATAGGTTTCAGGCACGTTATAGTTAGAAATTAGCATTTAAAAACCTTTGAAATTCACTGAAAAAACCATAGGTTTCAGGCACGTTATAGTTAGAAATTAGCATTTAAAAAACCTTTGAAATTCACTGAAAAAACCATAGGTTTCAGACACGTTATAGTTAGAAATTAGCATTTAAAAAACCTTTGAAATTCACTGAAAAAACCATAGGTTTTAGGGACAGTTATAGTTAGTTGGACATTGCACTCGTACAAAACCCATGAAATTCCCCTGTTATAGTTAGTTCAGCTAACTATAACTCGCGCCCCGCAATGCACTGCTGATGACGTCACATATTACATCACTCATGACATGGTCAGTGACATCACTGATGACATCACTGATGACATCTCAAATGACATCACTGATGACATCATCCATGTGATAATTTCATGCATCTTCTCACACTCTAATATAACTTTTGATACACCCACTCTAAATTACAGACTGCCATTCTCAAAACCATAGACACTCCAACACCAAAAACTACATACCCACTCACTGATTCTTAGGTCTACACACACATCCACTCACTCACCTGTACAGTCACTCATACTTACAGTCACTCAGTACAGGACTATCATATGCACTCATACACCTATATAAACACTAACACACCGCCACTCATCCATAGAGGTACTCACACACCTAGTCAGTCATGCAAAAAATTAATCACACACCCATTTACTCACCTATACAGTTATACACACACCAGCTCACTTACTCATACAAATACTAGCACATTCTTACGCTCTTATACAATAACTGATACAAGCACACACGCATCCATACATCCACTCTCACAATAACACACTCTCACTTATAGCCATTTAAATACTCTAACACACATATATACTGCCTTTTACATATGTAGTTACTCGCACATGTACCTCTGAGATATACATTCACTCACTAACACACCCATACACACACTCACCCACCCAAGCAGTCCATCACAGATGCACTCTTGAAATCATGCACCCAGTGAATCACCCACTCACACATCTATGTATAGAGTCACACACACCCCACCCACACAAACACTCAGGCAGCCATACAGAAACTCAGAGAACCAATCAATAACCCATATAGACACTCATGTAGCTATTCGCAAATCCATGCATCCACTTACACACCAACAAACAGACGGATACAGACATTCACACAGTTTAGTCACTAACCCATGCATTCAGTAAGATACGTTTAATCACTCACTTGTAGAGTCAGTCACTCACGTACTAAATCATCCATTCAGACACTTATACACCCACTCATTCTTCAATACGCCTTTCCCTATATATATTAAACATATTTAATCTTTACAGAAACACACAGTCACTGGATGATGTCATCAGTGATGTCATCAGTGATGTCATTTGAGATGTCATCAGTGATGTCATCAGTGATGTCACTGACCATGTCATGAGTGATGTAATATGTGACATCATCAGCAGTGCATTGCGGGGGCGCGAGTTATAGTTAGCTGAACTAACTATAACAGGGGAATTTCATGGGTTTTGTACGAGTGCAATGTCCAACTAACTATAACTGTCCCTAAAACCTATGGTTTTTTCAGTGAATATATATATATATATAATCTACTGGCGGTCGCCAGTAGATAGTTATAGTTAGGACCTAGTTTCCATAGGAAACTCATTTTTTGTTTTCTCAATATCTTTGGCGCCGGTTCATGAATCTTCGCGAAATTTTCAAAAATCTTAGCCCGCTCCGGTCAGCTCCTGTCTTCAAAGTTTCGGGGTGATTCGGCAAGCAGGGGCCAAGAAAAAAGGGGGGGTCCCAAAACGTGTTTTCTCCATGTTAATTCCCATAGGAAACTTTAGACAAAGCTACAGCCCGAACTACTGAACGGAATTACACCAAACTTGGCAAAAAGGTAGCCTTTGGTTCAGAAAGAGAGCTTTTTGTTAAATGGTGTAAATCCGTTCAGTAGTTCCTGAGAAATTCAAAAAATAGAGGTCAAAAAATGCATTTCCCATAGGAAACTTTAGACACGGTTACAGCCGAAACTGCTGAACGGAATTACACCAAATTTGGCAAAAAGGTAGCCCTTGGTTCAGAAAGAGACCTTTGTTTTAAATGGTGTAAATCCATTCAGTAGTTGCTGAACTAAAATCAAAAAATAAAAGTTTTGATATCTATGGCTGCGGTGGATCCGCGCACCCTCCCGATCACGAGCTTTATTCTAATTGCCTGTCAACACTCCAAACCAGGAAGTGTTGGCAGCCATCTTATGCTTTGGTAACCGAGGCACAAGAAAACAGGGAAACAAACACAAAAAACAAGAAAAGGGGGCAGGGTAGAATCACCCTGACCCCCTAGGCCTGCTCAGGGGGTACCACAAGGACCCCCAGGGCCAAAAAAAGCATTTTTTTTTAAAACAAATCGGCCGAATTCGCGCTGGGTGCGCGAATCCGGCCGTGAAAATAAAAAAAACGAAGCGCGGGCTCCTGCGCTTCGTTTAATTGAAGCCCCCGAGTGGGCCAGGTCCTGGGGGCAGTAAAAAAATGTGTGGGGGGCCCCCAATCCCCCCCACACTGCCCCGGGGACCACCACCCCCCGGGGCTTTGCAACAATATTTGCGGGAGGGCACACGCCCCCCCCCGCAGCCCCGGGGATCACCACCCACGGGGCTTGTTTTTTTAGAGTTTGGGGGGCCTCTAAGGCCCCCCCAAGCCCCAAGGACCGCCACCCCCCAGGGCTTTCATCAATTATAATCAATCAATCAATCAATCAATCACAGAATTTGTAAAGCGCACTACTTACCCGCGAGGGTCTCAAGGCGCTGGGGGAGAAAAAAAGGGGGGGGGTGCTGCTACTGGTCGAACAACCAGGTCTTGAGTAGCCTCCTGAAGGTCAGCAGGTCTTGGGTCTGTCGTAGGCTTAGTGGAAGGGTGTTCCAGGTCTTGGCGGCGAGGTGGGAGAAGGATCTGCCGCCGGTGGTGGTTCTTCGAATGCGAGGGACGGTGGCGAGGGAGAGGTCGGCGGAGCGGAGTTGGCGGTTGGGGACGTAGAAGAGGAGTCGTCTGTTGAGGTAGGCTGGGCCAGTCTTGTGGAGTGCCTTGTGTGCGTGGATGAGGAGTTTGAAGGAGATTCTCCTGTCGACGGGGAGCCAGTGCAGGTTCCTCAGGTGGGGGTGATGTGGCGTGGTACATCGAGGATCAGGCGTGCGGAGGCGTTTTGTATGCGTTGCAGTCGCTTGATGAGCTTGGCCGGGGCTCCCGCGTAGAGGGCGTTCCCATAGTCGAGTCTGCTGCTGACGAGGGCCTGGGTGACTGTTCTTCTCGTGTCTGTCGGGATCCACCTGTAGATCTTGCGAAGCATGCGGAGGGTGTTGAAGCAGGAGGATGAGACTGCGTTGACTTGCTTGGCCATGGAGAGCGTGCCCCCACAGCCCCGGGGACCGCCATCCCCGGGGGCTTCTTTTAAAAAAAAAAAATATCCCTGTGTGGGGGGCTCGAGCCCCCCCACACGCCCCGGGGACCTCCACCTCCCCGGGGCACTAATATTTAAATTTGGGGGTCCGTAACGGACCCCCGAGCCCCGGGGACCACCACCTCCCTGGGGCTGTGCAAGTAAAGGGAGGGGGGCCACGCGGACCCCCTCCTAGAGCCTGTGATGGCCCTTGGGACCGCCACCCCCCAGGGCCAGCTCCTGCAGTGTCCCGGGTTGCCCACCCCTGGGACACTGCTGTTTGCTATGGCAGGACGGGAGCCTCGCGGCTCCCGTCCTGCCATAGCAAACTTGCTTTGGATTTTGGAAGAGAGAGAAGGAAACCTGCTCTCTCTTCCAAAATCTAAAGCAGATTGCTTTTCGACACAGGGAGCTGCATGTTAGCAGCTCCCCATGTGGAAAAGCAATGCCGGCTCCTGCAGGACGCGGAGAGCCGGCGGGACCGTGGGGGCATTGGGGCTCCCCCCACGGTCCCCAACGGATAGGGCCTGCCCTGGGGGATGGGGTCCCCAGGGCTAGTAGTGGTCCTGGAGGGGGCCACGCGGCCCCCTCCCCAAAATAAAAAAAAAAAAAAAGGCCGGCCCCGGGGGATGGGGTCCCCAGGGCAATAGAGGCCTCAGGAGGAGGCCACGCAGCCCCCTCCTTAAATTTTTTAAATGTGGCCATGCCCCGGGGGATGGGGTCCCCGGGACCGGAATTGGCCACGGGAGGGGGGCCACGCGACCCCCTTCCCGTTCAGTTTTTTTTATTTTTAAAAGGAAAAAAGAAGGGGGGCCACCAGGTACCTCCAGTAAGCGCCACAGAGCTGCGTTGCGGAGAGGTGTAAAAAGGGGCGTGGCCTCGGACCACCTCTCTGCAACGCAGGCCTGTGGCGCTTACTGGAAGTACCTGGTGGGCTAGTTGGGCCCCAGGGACCCTCAGGATTCAAGGTGACCCAATACCCCAACTTAAAATGCGCCACAGGGCGCGCTTGCACAGTGGTGAAGCGAGGGGGCGGGTCCTCAGGTGACATGTGTGCAAACACGCCCTGTGGCGCGTTTTAAGTTGGGGAATTAATTCCCCTTGAATCCTGAGGGACCCTGGGGGCCAACTAGCCCACCAGGTACCTCCAGTGTGCGCCACAGGGCTGCATTGCAGAGAGGTGGTACAGGCCATGCCCCTTTTTACACCTCTGTGCAACGCAGCTATGTGGCGCTTACTGGAGGTACCTAGTGGGCTAGTTGGACCCCAGGGACCCTCAGGATTCAAGGGGACTTAATCTCCCAACTTAAAATGGCCACAGGGCTTGTTTGCACACATGTCACCTCAGGCCCCCCCTCCCTTCATCACTGTGCAAACGCGCCCCGGGGCGCGTTTTAAGAGGAAGTTTTAATCCCCCTGCCCTATTATGTACTAGGGCCTTACAGAGGAGGTCATGCTAATGACAGGGGTACCCCAACGCATAGTGTTCTCTAGTGTATGTAGGTGTTTTCACTGTATTCTAAGTGTCTTTTAGCATAGCACTGGCTCTAGGCCTGGTTAGTCCAAGTCAGTTACCACCAGTACCCATCTAAAAAAGTTGTGGGCACAGGATGATTTTGCAACAAGGCCTCTTTCTGCTCCTCTGTTGGTTCTTTCTGCACATGTCTTGCTTCTTCCTGCTCTTTTCTCCGTCTTTGTGGACTTCTGTTGCTTCTTTCTGCATTTCTTTTGCTTCTTTCTGTGAGTTTTTCTTCTTTCTTCACATGTCCTACCTCTGTAGGCATAGTTAGAAACTAGCATTTAAAAAATCTTTGAAATTCACTTAAAAAACCATAGGTTTCAGGCACGTTATAGTTAGAAATTAGCATTTAAAAAACCTTTGAAATTCACTGAGAAAACCATAGGTTTCAGACACGTTATAGTTAGAAATTAGCATTTAAAAAACCTTTGAAATTCACTGAAAAAAAACCCATAGGTTTTAGGGACAGTTATAGTTAGTTGGACATTTCACTCGTACAAAACCATAGAAATTTCCCCGTTATAGTTAGTTCAGCTAACTATAACTCGCGCCCCGCAATGCACTGCTGATGACGTTACATATTACATCACTCATGACATGGTCAGTGACATCACTGATGACATCACTGATGACATCTCAAATGACATCACTGATGACATCACTGATGACATCATCCATGTGATAATTTGATGCATCTTCTCACACCCTAATATAACCTTTGATACACCCACTCTAAATTACAGACTGCCATTATCAAAACCATAGACACTCCAACACCAATAACTACATACCCACTCACTGATTCTTAGGTCTACACACACATCCACTCACTCACCCGTACAGTCACTCATACTTACGGTCACTCAGTACAGGACTATCATATGCACTCGTACACCTACATAGACACTCACACACCGCCACTCATCCATAGAGGTACTCACACACCTAGTCAGTCATGCAAATAATTAATCACACTGCCATTTACTCACCTATACAGTTATACACACACCAGCTCACTTACTCATACAAATACTAGCACATTCTTACGCTCTTATACAATCACTGATACAAGTACACACTCATCCATACAGCCACTCTCACACACACACTCTCACTTATACCCATTTATATACTCCAACACACATATATGCTGCCTTTCACATATGTAGTTACTCACACATGTACCACTGAGATATACATTCACTCACTAACACACCCATACACACATTCACCCACCCATATAGTCCATCACAGATACACTCTTGAAACCATGCACCCAGTGAATCACCCACTCACACATCTATGCACAGAGTCACACACACCCCACCCACACAAACACTCAGACACCCATACAGATACTCAGACAACCAATCAATAACCCATGTAGACACTCATGTAGCTATTCACAAACCCATGCAGCTGCTTACACACCAACAGACAGACGGATACAGACATTCACACAGTTTAGTCACTAACCCATGCATTCAGTAAGATACGTTTAATCACTCACTTATAGAGTCAGTCACGCACCTACTAAATCATCCATTCAGACACTTATACACCCACTCATTCTTCAATACTCCTTTCCCTATATATATTAAACATATTTAAACTCTACAGAAACACACAGTCACTGGATGATGTCATCAGTGATGTCATTTGAGATGTCATCAGTGATGTCATCAGTGATGTCACTGACCATGTCATGAGTGATGTAATATGTGATGTCATCAGCAGTGCATTGCGGGCGCGAGTTATAGTTAGCTGAACTAACTATAACGGGGGAATTTCTATGGTTTTGTACGAGTGAAATGTCCAACAAACTATAACTGTCCCTAAAACCTATGGTTTTTTCAGTCAATTTCTAAGGTTTTTTAAATGCTAATTTCTAACTATAACGTGCCTGAAACCTATGTTTTTTTCAGTGAATATATATATTATCTACTGGCGGTCGCCAGTAGATAGTTATAGTTAGGACCTATTTTCCATAGGAAATCCGCGACATTCTATTTGAAATAACTCTTGCGTCAGTTGACGAATCTTCGCGAAATTTTCAAACTTTATGGCCCGCTCCGGTCCGCTCCTACCCTGAAGGTTTCGGGGTGATTCGTCTAGCGGGGGCCGAGAAAAAAGGGGGGTCCCAAAACGTGTTTTCCCCATTCATTTTCCCATTGGAAACTTTAGCCACGGCTACAGCCCGAACTGCTGAACGGAATTACACCAAATTTGGCAAAGAGGTAGTTCTTGGTTCAGAAAGAACCCTTTTTGTTAAATGGTGTAAATCCGTTCAGTAGTTCCTGTGAAAATCAAAATGAAAATCACATATATATATCTATGGCCGCGTCGGATTTGCGCACCCTCCCGATCACGAGCTGCATGCTAATTGGCTGTCAACACTCCAAATCAGGAAGTGTTGGCAGCCATTTTATCCCTCGGTAGAACCGAGGGACAGAAACAAGTGCGCAAAGCGCAAAAGGGGGCAGGGTAGAAACACCCTGACCCCTAGGTCTGCTCAGGGGGTCCCACAAGGACCCCTGGGCAGAAAAGCATTTTTTAAAAATTGGCGGGATGCGCTTAGGGTGGGCGAATCCCGCAGATAAAAAAAAAAATCGCAAGTGTGCAAACGTACAAAGGGGGCAGGTTAGAAACACCCTGACCCCCTAGGTCTGCTCAGGGGGTCCCACAAGGACCCCCTGGGCAGAAAAAAGCATTTTTTTTAAATCGGCAGGATGCGCTCAGGGTGTGCGGATCCTGCCGATAAAAGAAAAAAAAATCGAAGCGCGGTCTCCCGCGCTTCCATTGTATTTTGCCCCCGGGTGGCCCAAGTCCCGGGGGCATGCGGGGGTGGGTTTATGTTTTATATGGGGGGTCTCTAAAGCCCCCCAAGCCCCGGGGACTGCCACCCCCTGGGGCTTTTTAAAAAAAATGGTGCGGGAGGGCTCTCCTGCCCTCCCGCAACCCCGGGGACCGCCACCCCCCGGAGCTTCTTTTGTTAATTTTTAATAAGGTGTGGGGGGGCTCCAGCCCCCCCACATGCCCCGGGGACCACCACCTCCCCGGGGCACTTAGAAAATAAATGTGGGGGTCCGTTACGGACCCAGAGCCCCGGGGACCACCACCTCCCGGGGCTGTGCAATTCAAGGGAGGGGGCCGCGCGGCCCCCTCCTGGAGCCCTTGATGGCCCTGGGGACCGCCACCCCCCAGGGCCGGCTCCTGCAGTGTCCCGGGGTGCCTACCCCCGGGTCACTGCTGTTTGCTATGGCAGGACGGGAGCATCGCGGCTCCCGTCCTGTCATAGCAAACTGCTTTGGATATTGGAAGAGAGAGCAGGGAAACCTGCTCTCGCTTCCAATATCCAAAGCAAATTGCTTTTCCACATGGGGAGCTGCATCTTAGCAGCTCCCCTTGTGGAAAAGCAATGCCGGCTCCCAAGGGACTCGGGGAGCCGGCGGGACTGTGGGGGGATTGGGGACCCCCCCACAGTCCCCAAGGAGAGGGCCAGCCCCGGGGGATGGGGTCCCCGGGGCAAGTAGTGTCATAAGGTTTCTGCACATACACAGAGCTATGCACAGGAAAATGGGACCCCGGAATACAGTGGTTTGCCACCATATACCGTAGCACCCAAAAACCCCAACCCAACTAGCTTAGCATCCCATTAGCACCCAAGCACTAATGTTTGGACAACCCAGAACACGGTATCTTTATCTCAGGACTCACAGAAGCAAGAACACTCTTTCGTCACTCACTCGTACTTGTCCACAAGGTGCGTAGGAAGAGACACTGGATAGGTTAAAATGTTTATTCCAACTTACGTGCTCTAATGTACAGTACACGTGTCAGTACTAATAGCATAATGCATATGACTAATATAAGCAGCATGGTTACAATTCCATAGAATACAAACGGGGAAAGCATCTCAGAGCTCAGTGGATAAACGTATAAATAACATTACCACCCTCCCCTTGCAGTAAGATAGTTTATTATAATAATAGAAGACCTCTGGGCTTTAACTAGCGAACCCCCATACCTCAGTCTCTAGATGCAGAATTACATCAGCAGGACATCATAGCTCTTCTCACTGAAAGGGATTTCACCAAGTGAGTTAAGCGCTAGTAAACCACAGTATAAAAAGCATACCAAATTCTTCATGGCAATTGCACATAATGTTATGTCTGGGTGCGCGAGACTGGCCATATCAGGAGGAACCAGAATACATTGTTATGCGACCTTGTACATGTTTGTGCAGACTGAGCCCAAAAAGGTGAACAACAGAAAATGCAGACAGTGCAAAAGAACTTGGCACGAGCAAAGGGCGAGGAAGGCCCGGCTCAGTGTAACGTGCGCAAAGAAAAGCAGCATGGCAGCCAGGCCTAGGCCAACATAACAAGGCAGGTAACAATCCACAAGACACCCTCCCCTGGACAGTCCAGCGGCCAGGACAGAGGCCCAACAGAGGAGAAAAATAGCCGTCGGAGCACAGGGAGCGCCCAAACGGCGAAGGGCAGGTCAATCCATGAAAGTGTAAGTGCAGAAAAAAGCCATACCCTCCAAGAGTTCATCATTGGAATCGTCAAAAAACATAGATGCCATCCAATCCATGAGTTCAAAAGAGCAGGAATGCTCCTCAGCAAAGGGAGCATTCAGAAGCAATGCGGGACAGCTTGCGTGATAATTGAAACAGCTTCGTTGTAGGAGATCCTGGGCAGCCGCCCAGATATCCCATTGCGCCAAAATCCCCAGTGCAGCCGCACGCGCCATACAGCCAGCGACGGAACAGTCCTGCTCATGGGCCTCTAAGGGACCCATCAACTGAACAAAATCCGGAACAGACAATGACGAATTGGAGAGGCAATAATCCAGAGTCCAGGTGAAAGGACAGCGGACACAAGTCATCACAGGTTGCACGCAAGTGAAATACGCAAAGCGAAATGAAAGAGTATATGACACACTCAGTGTCGCCAATGGCAAGACACCAAAACCGGCCAAAAGGCGCTCACGGAGCAGCTGGAGGCGTTCTGGATCGAGCAGGTCCCATCGGGGAGCAGCCATTGCGCAGAAAGCAAATTAAGAGCAAGACACCAGCCGCTAAAGCGAGGATCAATGGGAAACCGCCAAAGACACTGGAAAAAATAGAATGTATGAAAGCCGGAATGACACCAAAAATAGTTTGGAAGGAGGACACCAAGCCCGACCCAACGACCTTAAAAAAGTGTACTAGGCCTTCAGTGTTAGATGCGTTAAAAATACGATGTATTAACTCCCCAAAATGTTGGGGGAGATTAGTGTTTAAAAGGGCCTGTATTTCACTGTGGGTACTCGCCACCTGGAGAATGAATGTCTCCCGGGCGGACGTGAGCATAACTTCCTCGTTTAATAATAGTGCCTTTATTCTGCTCAGTCTATTGAAATCTGCTTCCATGGTAGGGATGGAAGGCCAAATAGAGATATCAACCTTGCCATGAGGGGGAGGAAAAAGCACATTTTTGCAGCAGACAACCCTGTGCGAAACTGTTACAATGTAAGGAATGCCAGCCTGCAGGCCACAACAGTTTTCGTTATTTAAAAGTAAATAACTACCATTGGAAAGGAGAGTGAAAGTAGGAGAAATAACAGGAGCAGGAATACCTTTCAGCACACAAGCAAGATTAGGAGAGGAAACGCTACATGAGCCATGCAATTTAATGTGTTTACAAATAAGCGAATGACCTATAGTCGAGTCGCAGTACTCCCCGTGAGAAAGACTTCCTTGCCGTCCCGAAGGCATTTATACATGAAAGGCAAGGACCAGAGTTCATGCAGGAAAGCACTGCCCAATGGCCGGTAACGGCCCACAGGATAATGTTTCATGCACGAGTCAAATTCAAACAAGGAAAATGGTAAAGCTATAACCCCATGGACTAGCCATACAGCAGAATCGAGTTCTGCAACAGAGAACGGCAAAGGATCCACCTTTTCGATATGTAATAGAGTGTAAGTTGCATCCTTCATGGACATAAATTGCTGTTTGTCAGTTAAGTTAAAAGGTAGAAATAAGGCAGAGGTGTTCAAAAAATGCCAAGGCACTTTACCTAACTTAAGTGTTTGTAAAGTCCATGCAAACTGCATAACTGAGCGCAATTGATTCTGACCATGATATAACACAGAAACATCATCTTGTACAATATCAACAACAGAGGACACAATATTCTCTAAAGTGTAAATGCGAGAAGACAGGGTATTAATACTATTGTCAACAACAGCGAGCACCTTTTCCATATTTGCTTGATCTATTTCCCGAAGACGGGAAGCAGCTTCCATTTGTGATAGCTTCCAGAGTTCATTATATGTCTCATAAATGAATCTTTTAGGTCGGGGACCACGAGGTCCCAAAACAAAGTCGGACAGATCAATATTGCCTGAAAGGAGGGACAAATGTTGTTTAACAGAATCAAGGGACGAATGTTGCAGCCATTGTTTGCATAATTTACCAACAGAATATGTAGTGACAGTACGGGCATCAGTAAACCTCGGATCAGGCCTATTCTGTGTGTAGCTAGCACCAGTATCATGAAAACGCATTTGACATGCATTAGATGATATAGGCCATACTAACCAGGGTGACTGAACCAGCTCAGAGACATTAAACGAATTATTTTGTAACATTGCCTGCAGGGACACGAGGGACATATTGAATCGTGAGCTTTCATTTGGAAAACTCGACAGGGATGGTATTGATGGCGTATTCAATTGTTTAGTGGTTGCTAAGCCCCAACATGTAGTCTGATAGATGGAAGCATTTAGGAACATAATTTGGGTAGGGATGAGGCAAGCACGATGCAACGCCTCGGTTCCCTGTACCTGCCATGGCTTGGAGCCCCAAATAGATTTTAAATCCACTGTATTATCCCAGTACTCATAACCTCCCACAGCTAGGGCACTCAGAAAGGAACCTGAATAAAGCAATTTGGTGTGTGTCAACATAATTTTCTGAGTTGATGTGTTATTAAGTCTAAAATAATATGATGCAGGGTTCGACCGATTAAAATCAGTAAAATAATTAAACTTATTTCGAAGAGTTTGAGAGCTACCTGGCAAGGGGTTTGGACAATGTTCCCATTGGGTATAGTTAACAGAACTACGCAGGGCACTGGGCTTATGGAGAAAATGATTACCCCAATGTTGGTAACAATACAAATCGGCATAATTAGCAGAATTCATATATAGATCTTCAGCATTAAAAGATGCATAATATTTTAAATCGGCAAACAATGCTTCAACGGCATGCACATCCCAATCATCAGAATGAATATTATTTTGTACTACATCACCCATTGAAACACGAAGGACATTAGGTACATTAATAATTTCCGTCGGACCATGGATTTGATAGTTCACTGCATCCCATACGATGCCATCAGCAACTGGGAAGGCTGAAATGTTCACAAATGTGTGGTCACGCTTCATGATGTGAGACGAGGAATGAGGAGCCAAAGTTCCAGAAACATAGTCTACAGCAGAGCGTTCAGGTAAATAGTGACCATTAATTAGTAGAAAAAACACTGTGACAAAGCCAATGGACATGAACAAAAATATCAAGAAAAGTACCAACCAGATGTATGTCCAGGGTGGAATCAAAAAATTGTCTCTAAACCAGGATATAAAAATACTGAACTTGGATGGAACTTTTGAAGATGTGGAATCCGAATCAAAGGAATAACGAGTCGGGCCAAGTGGCGTTGTTGGTTGATGTGCCACCGATTCTGATGCAGGATAAGTATACTCGTCCTCGTCGATATTGGTGGAGAGTTGGGGATCAATCGTAGTTTCAGGCAAAGTAGAGGATTCAGGCAAATCGACCATCTCAATTACAGCATCAGCGATCGTTCGTGCAGATGGACTATGAACATATGTCCGATAAATGGCAGGACAAGAGACCGCTGGTGTGACACTATTCAGGATCGGCCAGGCGCTGTAGCTTGACATTTTCCACTGAGATGTATCTGTTCTCCTTGCGACCAGGAAGCGGTGGTAAAATGACTGTACGTGTTCCCTTCAAGCCCAGAACTGGAACCGGTGCACGAAAAGAGGGGCCAAATTCTTTTTTGTTTTCAACCTTCTCTCGAACCAGTTCTCCAACTTTCGGAAGCCAGCCGGCTACCGGAATCTGCAACGCAGGATCTGTGGCTGAAGGCAAATGTGTAGTTGCAAGTTTGTCTCGGGCTTCTTGTAAGTCCTGTAACATAGCAGAATGGTTATCTACATCAAACTTGGCGGATTGCGCCGCGATGTCTGGACCCTCAAGGTCAGGCACAAACATTCTTATGCCAAAGAGCATTTCGTATGGGGTCCGCCCACCCAGAGGTCTTCTAGGGAGATTATTAAGTGCACGCTGAACGGTATACAAATGGGCCAGCCAGTTCCTGCCAGTACCTATAACCCTAGCTGTTAAGGATTGCTTTAAGTGTCACGGTTCATTCGTTCAACGATAGAGTTGCCCTCAGGCCTATACGGAGACGAAAATTTCACCCGCACCCCAAGCGAAGCCATTGCATCCTTGTAAGCCCTAGAGGCAAACGCTGGACCTTGGTCCGAATGGAAGGTGCCGCATGCGAAAATTCCCACAAAGACACGCAAATCCCTGATCACATTTCGGGCGTCAGCACTCCGTTGTGGCCAGACCCAGAGAAACCGTGTGCACGAGTCCACTGCCACTAAGATGTATTTATAAGCAGTGTCTGATGAGAATGGACCGCAGTGATCCAAGTAAACACACCCAAAGGGTCTGTTAGCAATGCAGAGCGGTGTTTGTGGTGGACGTGTTACCGTGGAAGGCTTAATCTGTTGACAAACGTCGCAAGAAAGCACAAAAGCACGGGTGTCTTTATACAATCCACGCCACCAATAACGCTGCTGCAAAATGGAAACCGTAGCTGATACACCTGCATGAGCAGAAGCCATGCCTTCGTGTGCAGCTGATATCAAGGCACTCCTGCGGTCCGCGTTGGGGATCAGCCGATCTCCAACGTCAGGTATAGTTACATAAGGAACCTGATCGGGACTTAATGTGTAAGAATACTTGGAAGGGAAACCTGTAGGGTAATTATTACCTTCCTTGGTTGCAGCAATAGCTGCTAATATAACAGGGTCTATTTTAGACATGGACCTAGTAACCGCTGCTACTGAACACGTGACTACTGCTGAACGGGCAGCCTCATCTGCCAGATCGTTACCAACAGCGTGTGCGCCCACCCGCTGATGGCCTAAGGTGTGAACCACCTGTGTGAGGGGCAGACGTTGTTGCAATTCTGCCACTCGAACCCAAAGCATTTTATGCTTAATTGTGCTCCCTTTGCGTCTTTGTAGTCGTTTTTCGACCAGAAAAACAGATTGTCATTGTAAGATTGTACACAGTAAAAAGAATCACATACAATAAGAGTGGTCTCATCCTGAGAAGCGAACTCAAGTGCAAGTAGCAATGCATGCAGCTCGGCCAATTGTGCGGTACTATCTCCAAGTGTGCGTGTGTGCACTACAGTGGATTTGAACTTGCCATCCACAAAGGATCCCGCAACAATAGCACATGCAGCTGAATAAGCGTGCTTGGACCCAGTGGCCGGTTGCGCCGAACCATCTGTGTAGATCACACATTTGTAATCCTCAAGCGGTAGTAAAAACAAAGGAGGAGGATGAACGAATTCATACTGCAAAAACTCCTGAGTCTGAAGAGAAGAATCAAAAACAAAAGTGACGTCCGAAGACGTCAAAGATGTAGCCCATTGTATCCAACGGGGATGCATTGCTTTAGAGTTCGGTACACTTGCCTTTGTTACTGCCTCCAGGGCAGGACAGGGTGTTACCACCAGAATCCGCTTACCCTGTGCCAGTGCGCGTTCTTTTAGAATCGCCATTTGCACTGCAGTCAGAACTTTTTCAACAGATGTAAAGCGCAATTCAGCGGAAGTGTACAGATGTGACTTGTATGCGATAGGTACTGTATCACCTTCATTAAAGGTTAAATAGGTGAATCCCACCGCCCCGGAATAATTCTAATCACCAGGTTTGTGTGGTTATCACGAGTCAAAAGATATTTAGACTCCAAAAGGTCTGTCTGCAAAGACTGCAGAATTGAGGTATGCTCAGGCAGCCAGCAAGACCTTGAATAAGTAGGTTGTATCAAAGCATACAAAGGCTTGATACGCTGGGCATATTCGGGAATGTAAGTACGCCCGAAGTTCAGGAAACCCAGCAAAGACTGAAGTTTCTTCAGAGTATTTGGGGGGCACAAACGTGCACATTTTTCCAAGAAATGGGGGGCTAAGCCCTTACCTCCGTTATTGAGCTCATAGCCCAAGAACAGAACGGTAAATTCAGCAATGTGTGACTTAGCAAAG
This sequence comes from Calotriton arnoldi, assembly GCA_963921515.1. Classification (NCBI taxonomy): domain Eukaryota; kingdom Metazoa; phylum Chordata; class Amphibia; order Caudata; family Salamandridae; genus Calotriton; species Calotriton arnoldi. The sequence goes on along the minus strand of CAWUFW010011963.1, from coordinate 78,097 downwards.
TTAAATTTGTAACCCTGCTCCGCAAATTCAAGAATAATGCGGTCCACACGGGACAGATGCTGATATAACTCGTCGTCTGTCAGATAGATGTCATCTACATACGAACATGCGTCTTGATCAATGTCATTTAACAAAGAAACAACACGGGCGGCGAATATACCCGGACTATTTTTGTAGCCCATGGGTAAACGCCGGAACTGGAATAATTTACCACCGGATGTGAATGCGGTCCATTGACCACTCTCCGGGGCCAGGTTGTGCGTGTAGAAACCGTTTGAAAGGTCAAGTGTCGTTTTGTATTTTTTACGAACAAGACTGTCTACAAGCGCAGAACTGTGTGTATTTTGCACCGCAAAGTTCCGACAATGAGAATTTAAATGCCGGTAATCTAAAACTAAGCGGTACGATCCATCGGGTTTAGAAACCACGAAAAGGGGATTGTTCATAGGTGATACGCATGGTTCGATTACTCCCTGATATTCCAACTGTGTCAGAATTTCGGAGACGGGGCCCTTTGCCTGCCGTTTGATGGGATATTGGGGTTGTGGCTGCGGTAGTGACCGCAAAGGTATTGCATGGGGAGGTGACTCTTCATCCCACATGGTTGCGGTATAACGCTGGTGCCAGGTACACAGCCCACTCAGCTGCAAGTGCTTCAGCTTTGTCTTTTGGGACATGCCTTGAAAAGCTTGGAAGGATTACCTCCTCTCCTTTATGTGCAGCTAAAACGAATGGGGGTGGCCAATCCACCTCTGCTAACAAAATGTCATATGAAGAGGTTAGATTTTCCCAAAAAATCCCTTTTATTTCACGCGGTATGTCACCTTCGATTTGTATAACTATATTATATAGTCTGTCAGGGGGTGCCACTCTCGTGTCAGCTGTCTCTACAGTAACGAATGTTTCAGTTGCTGTCGCCTCCATATGAGGACGTAGCGCCTCCCGCACTATGGTAACTTCCGCGGCGCTGTCTAGGAGGGTCACTGCCCACGTCCAATTCTGGAGTCTCGTTCTCACGGTCTGAGGCATATTTCGCTGTGACAGCGGCAACCTTTTTCTTCTGAAATTGCGGTCGAGGAAGATGAAAGTCTTCTGCTTTACCTCTGACTTGTTGTCGAGGTTGGTCTCGCTCCTGGGGAGCCTCTCGGCCCCTTCCTCTATCTTGCCGTCCTCCTCCACCAGCCTGTGACGACATCTGGGCCTGTGAAGAACGAGGAGAACGCGTATCAGAGCTCTGAAACCTTTCTGGTGATTTAATCCTTGACCTATCACGTAAATCATAAGTACGTTCAGAAGAAACCGAAACTGGGGAAGCGCCTCTCGACCCCGGCTTCTTTTGTTGCTTACCCTGTTTTTTCTGTCTCCAACTCTTTTTAGTGAAGACTGGTTTATCATCTTTCTCAGATGCACTTTTTGTTTGTATAACTTGTGTTTGCGATTGAGTTTGCATTTTTACAAAAGGCTTGTTGCCTAGGCTATTTCTTCCAATTGTTTTATAAGCCCGGGCTATTATTTTCGGTAATTCGCGAGGCCTGTCCAACTCTGGGACCAAAGCCAAAGCATTCGCTACTTGAAAGTTCATAGCATCGCCCTTGACATTTCCAAGGATCAGCTCAGCTACTACATCAAACACTCCCACTAGTCTCATCCCTAATTCCACAGCCGCTTCAGGGCCATGTTCATCCTGTACTTTTTAATTACAGAGGGTAGAACCGTCATGGAAGGAGTTCCAAAACATTTTGAATAAACTGCTGCGAATACCTTACCCCAGTTTTCACATGATGTCAAATCGGGGATTATGTCTTTTGGCAAACTTATCGTGAGGATGCGATGTTTATCCACTGGGGACGTATGTGGAAACACCGCTTCTATCTGATCGAACTTTTCGGCAAGCCAGTAAGGATAATCGTCCTTATTTTGTGGACGTTTGCCCATCACAGAATTTACCATGACAGGACTTATAGTCACTCCAGCTGCAATAGCTGGTTGGCCTGCGACTACAGGAGCAGCTCCATGGAGGCTACCTGTAACGTATGTCACCAAGGCTCGATGCACTCGCACCAATTCGGTATGCATAGTGCGCAGTTCCGCAAGCGGTAATGCCAGATAATTTGGATGCGGGGTATACCCGGCCAATACAGGCCAAGTGGCCCCCTGAATTGATAAGGGGCCTAAACGAACTGCGGTAGTTGGTTGTGGTAGGGCGCCATTGAACCAAACACGGTGCTGCCAAGCCGTGAGAGGCACTTCAAGAGCAGTATAGGGTCGATAGGCAGCAGGAACAGCGGTGGGTTTATATTCATGAAACAGCTTATCACCTGCATCCACCGCTTCAAAAGTGATCCAAGTGTAAAACACTTCAAAGTGATAAGCCGCATCGGCTTGAACCACAAAGACCAACTCGACCCCTGTATCGGGCACTCCATACACAGCTAAGTGGTCTCGGAGTGCTCCTCGACTATGTGCAGCTATCGCCACACCAGCCATGACTAAACAATTATATTCGACAACCTAACAGGGAGCACAAAAATGGGTCTATTAACTAACCTTTTTTAATAATATCAAGCTTGAAAGAACCTATAAAACATTCAATATAGGAGGTATCACCGTCACATACGCCTCCGGAAGCGTACGCGAGGGGTTTGTGGACAAGCACAAGCACTACTCAAGCGTCTCGCAGATAAGCTGCCCCACGTTGGTCGCGCCATGTCATAAGGTTTCTGCACATACACAGAGCTATGCACAGGAAAATGGGACCCCGGAATACAGTGGTTTGCCACCATATACCGTAGCACCCAAAAACCCCAACCCAACTAGCTTAGCATCCCATTAGCACCCAAGCACTAATGTTTGGACAACCCAGAACACGGTATCTTTATCTCAGGACTCACAGAAGCAAGAACACTCTTTCGTCACTCACTCGTACTTGTCCACAAGGTGCGTAGGAAGAGACACTGGATAGGTTAAAATGTTTATTCCAACTTACGTGCTCTAATGTACAGTACACGTGTCAGTACTAATAGCATAATGCATATGACTAATATAAGCAGCATGGTTACAATTCCATAGAATACAAACGGGAAAGCATCTCAGAGCTCAGTGGATAAACGTATAAATAACATTACCACCCTCCCCTTGCAGTAAGATAGTTTATTATAATAATAGAAGACCTCTGGGCTTTAACTAGCGAACCCCCATACCTCAGTCTCTAGATGCAGAATTACATCAGCAGGACATCATAGCTCTTCTCACTGAAAGGGATTTCACCAAGTGAGTTAAGCGCTAGTAAACCACAGTATAAAAAGCATACCAAATTCTTCATGGCAATTGCACATAATGTTATGTCTGGGTGCGCGAGACTGGCCATATCAGGAGGAACCAGAATACATTGTTATGCGACCTTGTACATGTTTGTGCAGACTGAGCCCAAAAAGGTGAACAACAGAAAATGCAGACAGTGCAAAAGAACTTGGCACGAGCAAAGGGCGAGGAAGGCCCGGCTCAGTGTAACGTGCGCAAAGAAAAGCAGCATGGCAGCCAGGCCTAGGCCAACATAACAAGGCAGGTAACAATCCACAAGACAGTAGTGGCCCGGGAGGGGGGCCACGCGGCCCCCCACCCCCCCAAAAAATAAAAATATTGAAAAAAAAAAAAAAGGAAAGGCCGGCCCGGGGGATGGGGTCCCCGGGGCCTTAAATGGCCTGAGGAGGGGGGCCACGCAGCCCCCCTCCAAATATTTAAAAATAAAAAAAAAGAGGGCATGCCCCGGGGGATGGGGTCACCGGGGCCAATACAGGCCCAGGGAAGGGGGCCACGCGGCCCCCTTCCCGTTTTATTTTAATTTAAAAAAAAATGAAAATCCTCATGCCCCGGGGATGGGGTCCCCGGGGCCAAAAGAGGCCAAGGGAAAGGGGGCCACGCAGCCCCCCTCCCATACAAAAAAAAAAAAAAGACCGGCATCGTGCCGGAGGCCCCGCCCCCACCCTGCAGCAGTCTGCAAACGCGTCCCCTGGCGCGTTTGCAGATGGGGACAAATTTCCCTTGAATACTGTGGGTCCCTGAGGGCCAACTAGCCCACCAGGAACCTCCAGTATGCGCCAGGGAGCTGCGTTGCAGAGAGGTGTACAGAGGCCACGCCCCTTTTACACCTCTCTGCAACGCAGCTCTGTGGTGCTTTTTGGAGGTACATGGTGGGCTAGTTGGACTCCAGGGACCCTCAGGAGTCAAGGGGACTTAATCCCCCAACTTAAAATGCGCCACGGGACGCATTTGCACAGTGGTGAAGGGAGGGCGGGAGCTTCAGGTGACATGTGTGCAAACAGGCCCCGTGGCGCATTTTAAGATGGGGAATTAAATCCTCTTCAATCCTGAGGGTCCCTGGGGGCCAACTAGCCCACAGGTACCTCCAGTAAGCGCCACGGAGCTGCGTTGCAGAGTGTTGTAAAAGGGGCGTGGCCTCTGTACACCTCTCTGCAACGCAGCCCCTGGCGCATACTGGAGGTTCCTGGTGGGCTAGTTGGCCCCTAGGGACCCTCAGGATTGAGGAGGAATTAATTCTCCAACTTAAAACGTGCCACAGGGCGTGTTTGCAGACATGTCACCTCAGGCCCCACCCCCTTCCTTCACCATTGTGCAAATATTCCTCTAAAATTAACCGAACTACGAATTCTGATTTACTCACCTGTTATCAGGAGAGACCTCAGTGCTGCATCTTTGAGCCCAGTACTGATCCTGAAAAGTAATTTTAACCGTACTTACCAGTAACTTGAATTGCCTTCCATAGGATATCATTGCCTGCTTTTTGCTGAAAAAGTTTCTAAGTGTCGATTTTTTAAACATACAAATATTCCTCTAAAATCAGCCGAACTACGAATTCCGATTTACTCACCGGTTATCAAGAGAGACCTCAGTGCTGCATCTTTTAGCCCAGTACTGATCCTGAAAAGTAATTTTAACCATACTTACCAGTAACTTGAATTTCCTTCCGTAGGCTAACATTGACTGGTTTCACTTGGAAATTCTTCTAAGTGTGGAGTTTTGGAACTTTATAATATTCCTCTAAAATCAACCGAACTACGAATTCCAATTTACTCACCGGTTATCAGGAGAGACCTCAGTGCTGCATCTTTTAGCCCAGTACTGATCCTGAAAAGTAATTTTAACCATACTTACCAGTAACTTGAATTTCCTTCCATAGGCTAACATTGACTGGTTTCTCTTGGAAATTCTTCTAAGTGTGAAGTTTTGGAACTTTATAATATTCCTCTAAAATCAGCCGAACTACGAATTCCGATTTACTCACCTTTTATCAGGAGAGACCACAGTGCTGCATCTTTTAGCCCAGCACTGACCCTGAAAAGTAATTCTAACGGTACTTACCAGTAACTTGTATTTCCTTCCTTTGGAATCCATTGTCTGGTTTTCAGCAGAAAAGTTTCAAAGTGTCGATTTTCACAAACTACAAATATTCCTTAAAAATCGCCTGTATGACTTAAACGCATTCTTTCAACTGTTTACAGGAGATGCACCAGTGCTGGATACAGGATCCACCACTGAGTAAGAAAAAGTAACGATAACACTACTTACCTGCTAAGTGAATTTCCTCCCATATGATAACATTGGTGACTCTATGCGAAAAAGTTTCTAAGTGTCAACTTTTAAAATACAATAATATTCCTTAAAAATCACTACTGTAACCAAAACGCTTTTACTCAACTGTTTACAGGAGATGTCCCAGGACTGAATCTAGGATCCAGTCCTGTGGTTAGAAAAGTAATCCATAAAGTAACTAATTGCATTTAACTAGAAATTCACATTGAGCTCAATGTTGCATTGTGTTTGAAATTGTGTTGCCCATTGCAACAACTGTAACTACTGTACTTAAAAGTCTATTGCCTATTTGCAAAGTATTTAAACTAAAGTAATTCATTCTGAGAAAGTATATTTTGTAATGTAATGTATAATGTAATTACAATGTAATTTAAAAAATAAAATATGTAAAAATAAATAGTTTAAAAAATGTAGTAAATCAGTATAAAAAAAGTAAATATAACAATTAATACATTTAAAAATTGTCATTTACAAAACCTTTGAAATTCACTGAAAAAAACCATAGGTTTCAGACATGTTATAGTTAGGAATTAGCATTTAAAAAACCTTTGAAATTCACTGAAAAAACCATAGGTTTCAGACACGTTATAGTTAGAAATTAGCATTTAAAAAACCTTTGAAATTCACTTAAAAAACCATAGGTTTTAGGGACAGTTATAGTTAGTTGGACATTTCACTCGTACAAAACCATAGAAATTCCCCGTTATAGTTAGTTCAGCTAACTATAACTCGCGCTCCATAATGCACTGCTGATGACATCACATATTACATCACTCATGACATGGTCAGTGACATCACTGATGACATCACTGATGACATCTCAAATGACATCACTGATGACATCATCCAGTGACTGTGTGTTTCTTTAAAGTTTAAATATGTTTAATATATATAGGGAAAGGCGTATTGAAGAATGAGTGGGTGTATAAGTGTCTATATGGATGATTTAGTAGGTGCGTGACTAACTCTATAAGTGAGTGATTAAACGTATCTTACTGAATGCATGGGTTAGTGACTAAACTGGGTGAATGTCTGTATCCGTCTGTCTATTGCTGTGTAAGTGGCTGCATGGGTTTGTGAATAGCTACATGAGTGTCTATATGAGTTATTGATTAGTTGTCTGAGTATCTGTATGGGTGCCTGAGTGTTTGTGTGGGTGGGGTGTGTGCGACTCTGTGCATAGATGTGTGAGTGGGTGATTCACTGGGTGGATGGTTTCAAGAGTGCATCTGTGATAGACTGTATGGGTGGGTAAGTGTGTGTAAGAGTGTGTTTGTGAGTGAATGTATGTCCCAGTGGTACATGTGTGAGTAACTACATATGTGAAAGGCAGTATATATGTGTGTTGGAGTATATAAATAGCTATAAGCAAGAGTGTGTGATTGTGAGAGTGACTGTATGGATGAGTGTGTGCTTGTATCAGTGATTGTATAAGAGCGTAAGAATGTGCTAGTATTTGTATGAGTAAGTGAGCTGGTGTGTGTATAACTGTATAGGTGAGTAAATGGCAGTGTGTTTAATTATTTGCATGACTGACTAGGTGTGTGAGTACCTCTATGGATGAGTGGCGGTGTTTGAGTGTCTATATAGGAGTATGAGTGCATATGATAGTCCTGTACTGAGTGACCGTAAGTATGAGTGACTGTACGGGTGAGTGAGTGGATGTGTGTGTAGACCTAAGAATCAGTGAGTGGGTATGTAGTTATTGGTGTTGGAGTGTCTATGGTTTTTCGAATGGCAGTCTGTAATTTAGAGTGGGTGTATCAAAGGTTATATCAGGGTGTGAGGAGGTGCATCAGATTATCACGTGGATGATGTCATCAGTGATGTCATCAGTGATGTCATCAGTGATGCCACTGACCATGTCATGAGTGATGTAATATGTGACGTCATCAGCAGTGCATTGCGGGGGCGCGAGTTATAGTTAGCTGAACTAACTATAACGGGAGAATTTCTATGGTTTTGTACGAGTGAAATGTCCAACTAACTATAACTGTCCTAAAACCTATGGTTTTTAAGTGAATATATATATATATATATATATATTCACTGAAAAAACCATAGGTTTCAGGGACGTTATAGTTACAAATTAGCATTTAAAAAACCTTTGAAATTCACTGAAAAAACCATAGGTTTTAGGGACAGTTATAGTTATTTGGACATTGCACTCGTACAAAACCCGTGAAATTCCCCCGTTATAGTTAGTCCAGCTAACTATAACTCGCGCCCCGCAATGCACTGCTGATGACGTCACATATTACATCACTCATGACATGGTCAGTGACATCACTGATGACATCACTGATGACATCTCAAATGACATCACTGATGACATCACTGATGACATCATCCAGTGACTTTGTGTTTCTGTAAAGTTTAAATATTTTTAATATATATAGGAAAAGACGTATTGAAGAATGAGTGGGTGTGTAAGTGTCTGTATGGATGATTTAGTAGGTGCGTGACTGACTCTATAAGTGAGTGATTTAACGTATCTTACTGAATGCATGGGTTAGTGACTAAACTGGGTGAATGTCTGTATCCGTCTGTCTGTTGCTGTGTAAGTGGCTGCATGTGTTTGTGAATAGCTACATGAGTGTCTATATGAGTTATTGAATGCTTGTGTGAGTATCTGTATGGGTGCCTGAGTGTTTGTGTGGGAGGGGTGTGTGCGACTCTGTGCATAGATGTGTGAGTGGGTGATTCACTGGGTGGATGGTTTAAAGAGTGCATCTGTGATAGACTGTATGGGTGGGTAAGTGTGTGTAAGAGTGTGTTAGTGAGTGAATGTATGTCCCAGTGGTACATGTGTGAGTAACTACATATGTGAAAGGCAGTATATATGTGTGTTGGAGTATATAAATAGCTATAAGCAAGAGTGAGTGATTGTGATAGTGGCTGTATGGATGAGTGTGTGCTTGTATCAGTGATTGTATAAGAGCGTAAGAATGTGCTAGTATTTGTATGAGTAAGTGAGCTGGTGTGTGTATAACTGTATAGGTGAGTAAATGGTAGTGTGTTTAATTATTTGCATGACTGACTAGGTGTGTGAGTACCTCTATGGATGAGTGGCGGTGTTTGAGTGTCTATATAGGAGTATGAGTGCATATGATAGTCCTGTACTGAGTGACCGTAAGTATGAGTGACTGTACGGGTGAGTGAGTGGATGTGTGCGTAGACCTAAGAATCAGTGAGTGGGTATGTAGTTATTGGTGTTGGAGTGTCTATGGTTTTGCGAATGGCAGTCTGTAATTTAGAGTGGGTGTATCAAAGGTTATATTAGGGTGTGAGAAGATGCATGAAATTATCACGTGGATGATGTCATCAGTGATGTCATTTGAGATGTCATCAGTGATGTCATCAGTGATGTCACTGACCATGTCATGAGTGATGTAATATGTGACGTCATCAGCAGTGCATTGCGGGGCGCGAGTTATAGTTAGCTGGACTAACTATAACGGGGGAATTTCACGGGTTTTGTACGAGTGCAATGTCCAAATAACTATAACTGTCCCTAAAACCTATGGTTTTTTCAGTGAATTTCAAAGGTTTTTTAAATGCTAATTTGTAACTATAACGTCCCTGAAACCTATGGTTTTTTCAGTGAATTTCAAAGGTTTTTTAAATGCTAATTTGTAACTATAACATGTCTGAAACCTACGGTTTTTTCAGTGAATTTCAAAGGTTTTGTAAATGACAATTTTTAAATGTATTAATTGTTATATACAATTTTTTCATACTGATTTCCAAATTGTTTAGAAACAATTTTTTTTTACATATTTTATTTTTTAAATTACATTGTAATTACATTATACATTACATTACAAAAAATACTTTCTCAGAATGAATTACTTTAGTTTAAATACTTTGCACATAGGCAATAGACTTTTAAGTACAGTAGTTACAGTTGTTGCAATGGGCAACACATTTTCAAACACAATGCAACATTCAGCTCAATGTGAATTTCTAGTTAAATGCAATTAGTTACTTTATGGATTACTTTTCTAACCACAGGACTGGATCCTAGATTCAGTCCTGGGACATCTCCTGTAAACAGTTGAGTAAAAGCGTTTTGGTTACAGTAGTGATTTTTAAGGAATATTATTGTATTTTAAAAGTTGACACTTAGAAACTTTTTCTCATAGAATCACCAATAATGTTATCCTATGGAAGGAAATTCACTTAGCAGGTAAAAACTGTTATCGTTACTTTTTCTTACTCAGTGTTGGATCCTGGATCCAGCACTGGTGCATCTCCTGTAAACAGTTGAAAGAATGCGTTTAAAGTCATACAGGCGATTTTTAAGGAATATTTGTAGTTTGTGAAAATCGACACTTTGAAAGTTTTCTGCTGAAAACCAGACAATGGATTCCTATGGAAGAAAATATAAGTTACTGGTAAGTACGGTTAAAATTACTTTTCAGGGTCAGTGCTGGGCTAAAAGATGCAGCACTGGGTTCTCTCCTGATAACAGGTGAGTAAATTGGAATTCGTACTTTGGTTGATTTTAGAGGAATATTTTAAAGTTCCAAAACTCCACACTTAGAAGAATTTCCAAGTGAAACCAGTCAATGTTAGCCTATGAAGGAAATTCAAGTTACCGGTAAGTACGGTTAAAATTACTTTTCAGGACCAGTACTGGGCTGAAAGATGCAGCACTGAGGTCTCTCCTGATAACAGGTGAGTAAATCGGAATTCGTATTTCGGCTGATTTTAGAGGAATATTTTAAAGTTCCAAAACTCCACACTTAGAAGAATTTCCAAGTGAAACCAGTCAATGTTAGCCTATGAAGGAAATTCAAGTTACCGGTAAGTACGGTTAAAATTACTTTTGAGGATCAGTACTGGGCTGAAAGATGCAGCACTGAGGTCTCTCCTGATAACAGGTGAGTAAATCGGAATTCGTATTTCGGCTGATTTTAGAGGAATATTTTAAAGTTCCAAAACTCCACACTTAGAAGAATTTCCAAGTGAAACCAGTCAATGTTAGCCTATGAAGGAAATTCAAGTTACCGGTAAGTACGGTTAAAATTACTTTTCAGGACCAGTACTGGGCTGAAAGATGCAGCACTGAGGTCTCTCCTGATAACAGGTGAGTAAATCAGAATTCGGATTTCGGCTGATTTTAGAGGAATATTTGTAATGTTTCAAAACTCCACACTTAGAAGACTTTCTCAAGCAAAACGCAGGCAATGATATCCTATGGAAGGAAATTCAAGTTACTGGTAAGTACGGTTAAAATTACTTTTGAGGATCAGTACTGGGCTGAAAGATGCAGCACTGAGGTCTCTCCTGATAACAGGTGAGTAAATCGGAATTCGTATTTCGGCTGATTTTAGAGGAATATTTTAAAGTTCCAAAACTCCACACTTAGAAGAATTTCCAAGTGAAACCAGTCAATGTTAGCCTATGAAGAAAATTCAAGTTACCGGTAAGTACGGTTAAAATTACTTTTCAGGACCAGTACTGGGCTGAAAGATGCAGCACTGAGGTCTCTCCTGATAACAGGTGAGTAAATCGGAATTCGTATTTCGGCTGATTTTAGAGGAATATTTTAAAGTTCCAAAACTCCACACTTAGAAGAATTTCCAAGTGAAACCAGTCAATGTTAGCCTATGGAAGGAAATTCAAGTTACTGGTAAGTACGGTTAAAATTACTTTTCAGGATCAGTACTGGGCTGAAAGATGCAGCACTGAGGTCTCTCCTGATAACAGGTGAGTAAATCGGAATTCGTATTTCGGCTGATTTTAGAGGAATATTTTAAAGTTCCAAAACTCCACACTTAGAAGAATTTCCAAGTGAAACCAGTCAATGTTAGCCTATGAAGAAAATTCAAGTTACCGGTAAGTACGGTTAAAATTACTTTTCAGGATCAGTACTGGGCTGAAAGATGCAGCACTGAGGTCTCTCCTGATAACAGGTGAGTAAATCGGAATTCGTATTTCGGCTGATTTTAGAGGAATATTTTAAAGTTCCAAAACTCCACACTTAGAAGAATTTCCAAGTGAAACCAGTCAATGTTAGCCTATGGAAGGAAATTCAAGTTACTGGTAAGTACGGTTAAAATTACTTTTCAGGACCAGTACTGGGCTGAAAGATGCAGCACTGAGGTCTCTCCTGATAACAGGTGAGTAAATCAGAATTCGGATTTCGGCTGATTTTAGAGGAATATTTTAAAGTTCCAAAACTCCACACTTAGAAGAATTTCCAAGTGAAACCAGTCAATGTTAGCCTATGAAGGAAATTCAAGTTACTGGTAAGTACGGTTAAAATTACTTTTCAGGACCAGTACTGGGCTGAAAGATGCAGCACTGAGGTCTCTCCTGATAACAGGTGAGTAAATCAGAATTCGGATTTCGGCTGATTTTAGAGGAATATTTGTATGTTTCAAAAATCAACACTTAGAAACTTTTCAGCAAAATGCAGGCAATGATATCCTATGGAAGGAAATTCAAGTTACTGGTAAGTACGGTTAAAATTACTTTTGAGGATCAGTACTGGGCTGAAAGATGCAGCACTGAGGTCTCTCCTGATAACAGGTGAGTAAATCGGAATTCGTATTTCGGCTGATTTTAGAGGAATATTTTAAAGTTCCAAAACTCCACACTTAGAAGAATTTCCAAGTGAAACCAGTCAATGTTAGCCTATGAAGGAAATTCAAGTTACCGGTAAGTACGGTTAAAATTACTTTTGAGGATCAGTACTGGGCTGAAAGATGCAGCACTGAGGTCTCTCCTGATAACAGGTGAGTAAATCGGAATTCGGATTTCGGCTGATTTTAGAGGAATATTTGCACAATGGTGAAGGGAGGGGGCGGGGCCTGAGGTGACATCTGTGCAAACGCGCCCCGTGGTGCATTTTAAGTTGGGGGATTAAGTCCCCTTGAATCATGAGGGTCCCTACGGGCCAACTAGCCCACCAGGAACCTCCAGTATGCGCCAGGGGGCTGCGTTGCAGAGACATGTACAGAGGCCACACCCCTTTTTACACCTCTCTGCAACGCAGCTCTGTGGCGCTTTCTGGACGTACCTGTTGGGCTAGTTGGCCCCCAGGGACCCTCAGGATTGAAGAGGATTTAATTCCCCATCTTAAAACGCGCCACGGGGCCTGTTTGCACACATGTCACCTGAAGCCCCGCCCCTCCCTTCACGACTGTGCAAACGCGCCCCGTGGCGCGTTTTAAGTCGGGGATTAACTCCCCTTGAATCCAGAGGGTCCCTGGGGTGCAACTAGCCCACCATATACCTCCAAAAGCGCCATAGAGCTGCATTGCAGAGAGGTGTAAAAGGGGCGTGGCCTCTGTACACCTCTCTGCAAGGCAGCCCCTGGCGCATTCTGGAGGTTCCTGGTGGGCTAGTTGGCCCCCAGGGACCCCCAGTATTCAAGGGGAATTCGTTCCCCCTCTGCAAACGCGCCAGGGGGCGCGTTTGCAGAGTGGTGAAGGAAGGGGGCGGGGCCTGCGGGCCCGATCGTTTTTTTTTTTTTTTCCCCCTGAAGGGGGGCTGTGTGGCCCCCCTTCCTTTTTCCTATTTTTAGGCCCTGGGGACCCCATCCCCCAGGGCCTTACCCCTTTTTTTTTAATTAAAATAAATTTAAAAAAACGGGAAGGGGGCCGCGTGGCCCCCCTTCCCTGGGCCTGTATTGGCCCCGGGGACCCCATCCCCGGGGCATGGCCTGTTTTTTTATTTGGAGGGGGCTGCGTGGCCCCCTCCTCAGGCCATTTAAGGCCCCGGGGACCCCATCCCCGGGGCCGGCCTTGCACTCTTTCAATTATTTCTTTTTTTTACTTTGGGGAGGGGGCTGCGTGGCCCCCCTCCGTGGCCTACTTATGGCCCCGGGGACCCCATCCCCCGGGGCCTGGCCTCTTGTTGGGGACTGTGGGGGTCCCCAAGCCCCCCACAGTCCCGCCGGCTCCCCGTGTCCTACGGGAGCCGGCATTGCTTTACACATGGGGAGCAGCTAACATGCTGCTCCCCATGTGGAAAGCTGTCGGCTTTGGATATTGGAAGAGAGAGCAGGTTTCCTGCTCTCTCTTCCAATATCCAAAGCAAGTTTGCAATGACAGGACGGGAGCCGCGAGGCTCCCGTCCTGTCATTGCAAACAGCAGTGTCCAGGGGTAGGCACCCCGGGACACTGCAGGAGCCGGCCCTGGGGGGTGGTGGTCCCCAGGGCCATCAAGGGCTCCAGGAGGGGGCCGCGCGGCCCCCTCCCATTCAGTGCACAGCCCCAGGGAGGTGGTGGTCCCCGGGGCTCTGGGGGTCCAAAACGGACCCCCATTGTAATTTTCTTAGTGCCCCGGGAGGTGGTGGTCCCCGGGCGTGTGGGGGCTGGAGCCCCCACACAGGTTCTTAATTAAAAAAAAGAAGCCCCGGGGAGGTGGTGGTCCCCGGGGCTGCGGGAGGGCTCAGAGCCCTCCCGCACCATTCTACATAAAGCCCCGGGGGGTGGTGGTCCCCGGGGCTTGGGGGCCCTTAGAGGCCCCCACACATAAAATTAACCCCCCCCCCAGCATGCCCCCGGGACTTGGCCCACCCGGGGGCCAATTAACATCGAAGCGCGGGAGACCGCGCTTCGATTTTTTTTTTCCGGCAGGGTTCGCGCTCCCTGAGCGCATCCTGCCGATTTAAAAAAAAAAAAAAAAAAAAAATTTTTTGCCCAGGGGGTCCTTGTGGGACCCCCTGAGCAGACCTAGGGGGTCAGGGTGTTTCTACCCTGCCCCCTTTGTGCGCTTTGCGCACTTGTTTCTGTCCCTCGGTTCTACCGAGGGACAAAATGGCTGCCAACACTTCCTGATTTGGAGTGTTGACAGCCAATTAACATAAAGCTCGTGCTCGGGAGGATCCGCGGCCCTAGATATATCTATCTTTTTTACTTTTCATTTTCTCAGCAACTACTGAACGGATTTACACCATTTAACAAAAAGGGTTCTTTCTGAACCAAGAACTACCTCTTTGCCAAATTTGGTGTAATTCCGTTCAGCAGTTCGGGCTGTAGCCGTGTCTAAAGTTTCCTATGGAAAATTGCATGGGGAAAACGCGTTTTGGGACCCCCTTTTTCTCGGCCCCCGCTTGACGAATCCCCCGAGACTTTCAGGGTAGGAGCGGACCGGAGCGGGCCACAAAGTTTGAAAATTTTGCGAAGATACGTCAACCGGCAAGAGAGTTATTTCAAATAGAATGTCGCGGATTTCCTATGGATAATAGGTTGTAACTATAACTATCTACTGGCGACCGCCAGTAGATAATATGCAAAATTATCCTCCTCCTTCGAAAAAGAAAAGGGGACACGGCAGGGCTTCAAGGAATCATTTGTTCGAATTCTCTGGCATGACGCGTTTCGGCGGTAGCCTCTTCAGATGCCTCCGGTGTTACAAATTTCAAAGTTTCCTAAATATATTATCTACTGGCGGTCGCCAGTAGATAGTTATAGTTAGGACCTATTTTCCATAGGAAATCCGCAACATTCTATTTGAAATAACGTTGGCGCCGGTTGACAAATCTTCGCGAAAGTTTCCAACTTGTTGGGGCGCTCCGGTCCGCTCCTATCCTGAAAGTCTCGGGGTGATTCGTCAAGCGGGGGCCGAGAAAAAAGGGGGGTCCCAAAACGTGTTTTCCCCATTCATTTTTCCATAGGAACCTTTAGTCGCAGCTACAGCCCGAACTGCTGAACGGAATTACACCAAATTTGGCAAAGAGGTAGCCCTTGGTTCAGTGTCATGCCTTTTGCTTAAATGGTGTAAATCCGTTCAGTAGTTCCTGAGAAAATCAAAAGTAAAATCACATATATATCTGGGCGGAGCCTAACCACACATGTCATTGTGAGATCTGATTGGCTGTCAGCACTTCATCCTGGAATTGCTGGCAGCCATCTTGAGACCAATATACATGATAGTACCCCATTGAAATGCATTGTAGTGAATCAAAGATTTTGAGGGTTACCAAAAGGAGAACTATAAAGGGTGATAACAGACTTTAGTTACATTAGAATTCATTTGTTGATGGTACCATACTAATTTCAGGAATTGTGGTGTGTTCTAAGGTGATTTATCGTGTGAAAAACCTTCTGCTGGGATATCATGAATCATGTTTGAGAGAAAACTATTTTCACATGCTTGTCCCATAGAGTTTTGGAAGGTGCTCCAGAAGCTAAAATGAGAGCATATTTTCTGTAAATTCACATTATCTTTCTCAGTTATGTGAGAATGAAGTCTGACATTCTCAGTAAAACATGTACATCCAACAAGGGCAGAGACTGTCAGTTGATTCCTTTGTGTTCTACTGCAGCTTCCCAGAGTGTTCTACAGAACAACTAGAGTGCTAACAGCCTTACTTATGACAAAAGTATGGCACACCTGAAGCCATCTTGATTGGAATAAACTGGTAACACTTAAAACATTTAATTTAAAAAGGAACAAAATGATGGTGTTCATTTTGTCATAGAAATTATGGTTAGTGCTGTAGAAAGAAAAATTAGGACATGTTTCAAGTGTGATCTCAAATATCTTCCTGTTATATTTCAACAGGAGCAGCCTGCCATTTGATGCCTTTGTGTTCTACTGCAGCTTCCCAGAGTGTTCTAAAGAACAACTAGAGCGCTAACAGCCTTACTTATGACAAAAGTATGGCACACCTGAAGCCATCTTGATTGGAATAAACCGGTAATACTTAAAACATTTAATTTAAAAAGGAACAAAATGAGGGTTTTTTTTAAAATAGAAATTATGGTTAGTGCTGCAGAAAGAAAAATTAGGGCATGTTTTAAAAGAGATCTCAAATCCTCTTCTATTTCATTAGAAAATTCTGACATGCAGACTGAAACAATCACTTTCAATACCAGCAGCAGACTTCCAGTTAACTCCCTGGTGAGCAGTAGCTTTACTACAGTGATCTAATGAGCAACTAGAGTGCTAACATTCTGAATTTATGGCAAATGTGAGACACATCTGAATGCCTTCTTGATGGAATCAAAGTAAAAACCTGAAAGCATTTCCTACTGAGGAGACTGCAGTAAATGAGGAAATTAGGAAACTTCATAACAAAGAAGTCTTCCAAGATGGCCACCAGTGAAAAAAGAGCCCAAATGTAGCACAAATATTACCCAGATGTAGCCCACATATAGCCCAATGACAAAAGTGTGCAAAACACTTTTTATTTTTAGTTTTTTTGCAGTTTTATGTAGTGCAGACTGGTCAGGTATTGGAGCGTTGCATCTTAAAACATGACCCCCTACACTACAAAAACATCACTGCACTACCCTAAACCCTAAAACTCTACCCCCAGCACGACCCCCTACACTACACAAGCACCACTGCACTATCCTAAACCCTAAAACACTACCCCCAGCATGACCCCTACACTACACAAACACCACTGCACTACCCTAAACCCTAAACCACTACCCCCAGCATGACCCCTACACGACCCAAACACCACTGCACTAACCTAAATCCTAAAACACTACCCCCAGCACGACCCCCTACACTACCCAAACATCACTGCACTACCCTAAAACATGACCCCCTACACTACACAAACACCACTGCACTACCATAAACCCTAAAACACTACCCCCAGCACGACCCCCTACACTACACAAGCACCACTGCACTACCCTAAACCCTAAAACACTACCCCCAGCATGACCCCCTACACTGCCCGAACACCACTGCACTGCCCTAAACCCTGAAACACCAGCCCCTGCACGACCCCCTACACTGCCCGAACACCACTGCACTGCCCTAAACCCTGAAACACCACCCCTAGCACGACCCCCTACACTGCCCGAACACCACTGCACTGCCCTAAAACCTGAAACACCACCCCTTCACGAGCCCCTACACTGGCCGAACACAACTGCACTGCCCTAAACCCTGAAACACCACCCCCAGCACCACCCCCTACACTGCCCGAACACCACTGCACTGCCCTAAACCCTGAAACACCACCCCCTGCACGCCCCCTACACTGCCCGAACACCACTGCACTGCACTAAACCCTGAAACACCACCCCCAGCAAGACCCCCTACACTGCCCGAACACCACTGCCCTAAACCCTGAAACACCACCCCCAGCACGACCCCCTATACTGCCTGAACACCACTGCACTGCCCTAAACCCTGAAACACCACCCCCAGCACGACCCCCTACACAGCCCGAACACCCCTGCTCTGCCCAAAACCCTGAAATACCAGCCCCAGCACGACCCCCTACACTGCCCGAACACCACTGCACTGCCCTAAACCGTGAAACACCAGCCTCAGCACGACCCCCTACACTGCCTGAACACCACTGCACTGCCCTAAACCCTGAAACACCACCCCAGCACGACCCCCTACACTGCCAGAACACCACTGCACTGCCCTAAACCCTGAAACACCACCCCCTGCATGACCCCCTACACTGCCCGAACACTGCTGCACTGCCCTAAACCCTGAAACACTACCCCCAGCAAGACCCCCTTCACTGCCCAAACACCACTGCACTGCCCTAAACCCTGAAACATCACCCCCAGCAAGACCCCCTACACTGCCCGAACACCACTGCCTGCCTAAACCCTGAAACACCACCCCCAGCAAGACCCCCTACACTGCCCGAACACCACTGCACTGCCCTAAACCCTGAAACACCAGCCCCAGCACGACCCCCTACACTGCCCGAACACCACTGCACCCTAAACCCTGAAACACCACCCCCAGCAAGACCCCCTACACTGCCCAAACACCACTGCACTGCCCTAAACCCTGAAACGCCACCCCCTGCACGACCCCCTACACGGCCCGAACACCACTGCACTGCCCGAAACCCTGAAACACCACCCCCAGCACAACCCCCTACACTGCCCGAACACCTCTGCACTGCCCTAAACCCTGAAACACCACCCCCTGCACGACCCCCTAGACTGCCCGAACACTACTGCACTGCCCTAAACCCTGAAACAACACCCCCAGCACGACCCCCTACACTGCACGAACACCACTGCACTGCCCTAAACCCTGAAACACTACCCCCAGCAAGACCCCCTACACTGCCCGAACACCACTGCACTGCCCTAAACCCTGAAACATCACCCCCAGCAAGACCCCCTATACTGCCCGAACACCACTGCACTGCCCTAAACCCTGAAACACCACCCCAGCACGACCCCCTACACTGCCCGAACACCACTGCACTGCCCCAAAACCCTGAAACACCAGCCCCAGCACAACCCCGTACACTGCCCGAACACCCCTGCACTGCCCTAAACCTGAAACACCAGCCCCAGCACGACCACCTACACTGCCCGAAAACCACTGCACTGCCCTAAACCCTGAAACAGCAGCCCCAGCAAGACCCCCTACACTGCCCGAACACCACTGCACTGCCCTAAACCCTCAAACACCAGCCCCAGCACGACCCTCTACCCTGGCCGAACACCACTGCACTGCCCTAGACTCTGAAACACCAGCCCCAGCAAGACCCCCTACACTGCCCGAACACCACTGCACTGCCCTAAACCCTGAAACACCAGCCCCAGCATGACCCCCTACACTGCTCGAACACCACTGCACTGCCCTAAACCCTGAAACACCAGCCCCAGCACCACCACCTACACTGAACAAACACCACTGCACTGCCCTAAACCCTGAAACATCACCCCCAGCAAGACCCCCTACACTGCCTGAACACCACTGCCCTAAACCCTGAAACACCACCCCCAGCAAGACCCCCTACACTGCCCAAACACCACTGCACTGCCCTAAACCCTGAAACACCACCTCCAGCACAACACCCTACACTGCCTGAACACCATTGCTCTGCCCTATACCCTGAAACACTAGCCCCGGCACGACCCCCTACACTGCCCGAACACCACTGCACTGCCCTAAACCCTGAAACACCACCCCCAGGACGACCCCCTACACTGCCCAAACACCACTGCACTGCCCTAAACCCTGAAACAACAGCCCCAGCAAGACCCCCTACACTGCCCGAACACAACTGCACTGCCCTAGACTCTGAAACACCAGCCCCAGCAAGACCCCCTACACTGCCCGAACACCACTGCACTGCCCTAAACCCTGAAACACCAGCCCCAGCATGACCCCCTACACTGCCCGAACACCACTGCACTGCCCTAAACCCTGAAACACCAGCCCCAGCACCACCACCTACACTGAACAAACACCACTGCACTGCCCTAAACCCTGAAACACCAGCCCCAGCACAACCCCTACACTGCCCGAACACCACTGCACTGCCCTAAACCCTGAAACACCAGCCCCAGCACGACCCCCTACACTGCCCGAACACCACTGTACTGCCCTAAACCCTAAAACACCACCCCCTGCACCACCCCCTACACTGCCCGAACACCACTGCACTGCCCTAAACCCTGAAACACCACCCCCTGCACCGCCCCCTACACTGCCCGAACACCACTGCACTGCCCTAAACCCTGAAACACCACCCCCAGCACGACCCCCTTTACTGCTCGAACACCACTGCACTGCCCCAAACCCTGAAACACCACCCCCAGCACGACCCCCTACACTGCCCGAACACCACTGCCCTAAACCTTGAAACACCACCCCCTGCACGACCCCCTACACTGCCCGAACACCACTGCACTGCCCTAAACCCTGAAACACCACCCCCTGCATGACCCCCTACACTGCCCGAACACCACTGCACTGCCCTAAACCCTGAAACACCACCCCCAGCACGACCCCCTGCACTACCCGAACACCACTGCACTACCCTAAACCCTAAAATACTCCCCCAGCACGACCCCTACACTACCCGAACACGACTGCACTGCCCTAAACCCTCAAACACTCCCCCAGCACGACCCCCTACACTACTCGAACACCACTGCACTGCCCTAAACCCTAAAACACTCCCCCAGCACGACCCCCTACACTACCCAAACACCACTGCACTGCCCTAAACCCTAAAACATTACCCCCTGCATGACCCCCTACACTACCCAAACACCAATGCACTACCCTAATCCCTAAAACACTACCCCCCGCACGACCCCTTACACTACCCAAAGACCACTGCACTACCCTAAACCCTAAAACACTACCCCCGCACGACTCCCTACACTACCCAAAGACCACTGCACTACCCTAAACCCTAAAACACGACCTTCTACACTACACAAACACCACTGCACTACCCTAAACCGTAAAACACTACCCACTACACTACACAAACACCACTGCACTACCCTAAACCCTAAAAACTACCCCCAGCAGTACCCCCTACACTAACCAAACACCACTGCACTACCCTAAACCCTAAAACACGACCTTCTACACTACACAAACACCACTGCACTACCCTAAACCGTAAAACACTACCCCCTACACTACCCAAACACCACTGCACTACCCTAAACCCTTAAACACTACCCCCAGCAGTACCCCCTACACTAACCAAACACCACTGCACTACCCTAAACCCTAAAACACTACCTCCAGCAGTACCTCCTACACTACCCAAACACCATTGCACTACCCTAAACCCTAAAACACTACCCCCAGCAGTACCCCCTACACTACCCAAACACCACTGCACTACCCTAAATCACTACCCCCAGCACGACCCCTACACTACCCAAACACCACTGCACTACCCTAAACCCTAAAACACTACCTCCAGCAGTACCCCCTACACTACCCAAACACCATTGCACTACCCTAAACCCTAAAACACTACCCCCAGCAGTACCCCCTACACTACCCAAACACCACTGCACTACCCTAAATCACTACCCCCAGCACGACCCCCTACACTGCCCGAACACCACTGCACTGCCCTAAACCCTGAAACACCACCCCTGCACCGCCCCCTACACTGCCCGAACACCACTGCACTGCACTAAACCCTGAAACACCACCCCCAGCAAGACCCCTACACTGCCCGAACACCACTGCCCTAAACCCTGAAACACCACCCCCAGCACGACCCCCTACACTGCCCGAACACCACTGCACTGCCCTAAACCCTGAAACACCACCCCCAGCACGACCCCTACACAGCCCGAACACCCCTGCTCTGCCCAAAACCCTGAAATACCAGCCCCAGCACGACCCCCTACACTGCCCGAACACCACTGCACTGCCCTAAACCGTGAAACACCAGCCTCAGCACGACCCCCTACACTGCCTGAACACCACTGCACTGCCCTAAACCCTGAAACACCACCCCAGCACGACCCCCTACACTGCCCGAACACCACTGCACTGCCCTAAATCCTGAAACACCACCCCCTGCATGACCCCCTACACTGCCCGAACACCACTGCCCTAAACCCTGAAACACCATCCCCAGCACGACCCCCTACACTGCACAAACACCACTGCACTGCCCTAAACCCTGAAACACTACCCCCAGCAAGACCCCCTTCACTGCCTAAACACAACTGCACTGCCCTAAACCCTGAAACATCACCCCCAGCAAGACCCCTACACTGCCCGAACACCACTGCCCTAAACCCTGAAACACCACCCCCAGCAAGACCCCCTACACTGCCCGAACACCACTGCACTGCCCTAAACCCTGAAACACCAGCCCCAGCACGACCCCCTACACTGCCCGAACACCACTGCCCTAAACCCTGAAACACCACCCCCAGCAAGACCCCCTACACTGCCCGAACACCACTGCACTGCCCTAAACCCTGAAACGCCACCCCCTGCACTACCCCCTACACTGCCCGAACACCACTGCACTGCCCTAAACTCTGAAACACCACCCCCAGCACAACCCCCTACACTGCCCGAACACCTCTGCACTGCCCTAAACCCTGAAACACCACCCCCTGCACGACCCCTAGACTGCCCGAACACTACTGCACTGCCCTAAACCCTGAAACAACACCCCCAGCACGACCCCCTACACTGCACGAACACCACTGCACTGCCCTAAACCCTGAAACACTACCCCCAGCAAGACCCCTACACTGCCCGAACACCACTGCACTGCCCTAAACCCTGAAACATCACCCCCAGCAAGACCCCTATACTGCCCGAACACCACTGCACTGCCCTAAACCCTGAAACACCACCCCAGCACGACCCCCTACACTGCCTGAACACCACTGCACTGCCCCAAAACCCTGAAACACCAGCCCCAGCACAACCCCGTACACTGCCCGAACACCCCTGCACTGCCCTAAACCTGAAACACCAGCCCCAGCACGACCCCCTACACTGCCCGAAAACCACTGCACTGCCCTAAACCCTGAAACAGCAGCCCCAGCACGACCCCTACACTGCCCGAACACCACTGCACTGCCCTAAACCCTCAAACACCAGCCCCAGCACGACCCCCTACACTGCCCGAACACCACTGCACTGCCCTAAACCCTGAAACACCAGCCCCAGCAAGACCCCCTACACTGCCAGAACACCACTGCACTGCCCTAAACCCTGAAACACTACCCCCAGCAAGACCCCCTACACTGCCCGAACACCACTGCACTAAACCCTGAAACACCACCCCCAGCAAGACCACCTACACTGTCCGAACACCACTGCACTGCCCTAAACCCTGAAACACCACCCCCTGCACGACCCCCTACACTGCCCGAACACCACTGCACTGCCCTAAACCCTGAAACACCACCCCCTGCGCGACCCCCTACACTGCCCGAACACCACTGCACTGCCCTAAACCCTGAAACACCACCCCTCAGCACGACACCCTACACTGCCTGAACACCACTGCACTGCCCTAAACCCTGAAACACCACCCCCAGAACGACCCCCTACACTGCCCAAACACCACTGCACTGCCCTAAACCCTGAAACACCACCCCCTGCACGACCCCCTACACTGCCGGAACACCACTGCACTGCCCTAAACCCTAAAACACCACCCCCAGCACGACCCCCTACACTGCCCGAACACCACTGCACTAAACCCTGAAACACCACCCCGAGCAAGACCACCTACACTGTCCGAACACCACTGCACTGCCCTAAACCCTGAAACACCACCCCCTGCACGACCCCCTACACTGCCCAAACACCACTGCACTGCCCTAAACCCTGAAACACCACCCCCTGCACAACCCCCTACACTGCCCGAACACCACTGCAGTGCCCTAAACCGTGAAACACCACCCCTCAGCACGACACCCTACACTGCCCGAACACCACTGCACTGCCCTAAACCCTGAAACACCACCCCCAGCACGACCCCCTACACTGCCTAAACACCACTGCACTGCCCTAAACCCTAAAACACCACCCCCTGCACGACCCCCTACACTGCCGGAACACCACTGCACTGCCCTAAACCCTGAAACACCACCCCCAGCACGACCCCCTACACTTCCCGAACACCACTGCACTGCCCTAAACCCTGAAACATCACCCCCAGCAAGACCCCCTACACTGCCAGAACACCACTGCCCTAAACCCTGAAACACCACCCCCAGCAAGACCCCCTACACTGCCCAAACACCACTGCACTGCCCTAAACCCTGAAACACCACCTCCAGCACAACACCCTACACTGCCTGAACACCATTGCTCTGCCCTATACCCTGAAACACTAGCCCCAGCACGACCCCCTACACTGCCCGAACACCACTGCACTGCCCTAAACCCTGAAACACCACCCCAGCACGATCCCCTACACTGCCCAAACACCACTGCACTGCCCTAAACCCTGAAACAACAGCCCCAGCAAGACCCCCTACACTGCCCGAACACAACTGCACTGCCCTAGACT
The DNA here is from genome assembly GCA_963921515.1 of Calotriton arnoldi. NCBI lineage: Eukaryota > Metazoa > Chordata > Amphibia > Caudata > Salamandridae > Calotriton > Calotriton arnoldi. The sequence continues at coordinate 53,760 of CAWUFW010011963.1, read as the reverse complement.
CTGAAACACCAGCCCCAGCAAGACCCCCTACACTGCCCGAACACCACTGCACTGCCCTAAACCCTGAAACACCAGCCCCAGCATGACCCCCTACACTGCCCGAACACCACTGCACTGCCCTAAACCCTGAAACACCAGCCCCAGCACCACCACCTACACTGAACAAACACCACTGCACTGCCCTAAACCCTGAAACACCAGCCCCAGCACAACCCCTACACTGCCCGAACACCACTGCACTGCCCTAAACCCTGAAACACCAGCCCCAGCACGACCCCCTACACTGCCCGAACACCACTGTACTGCCCTAAACCCTAAAACACCACCCCTGCACCACCCCCTACACTGCCCGAACACCACTGCACTGCCCTAAACCCTGAAACACCAACCCCTGCACCGCCCCCTACACTGCCCGAACACCACTGCACTGCCCTAAACCCTGAAACACCACCCCCAGCACGACCCCCTTTACTGCTCGAACACCACTGCACTGCCCCAAACCCTGAAACACCACCCCCAGCACGACCCCCTACACTGCCCGAACACCACTGCACTACCCTAAACCCTAAAATACTCCCCCAGCACGACCCCTACACTACCCGAACACGACTGCACTGCCCTAAACCCTCAAACACTCCTCCCAGCACGACCCCTACACTACTCGAACACCACTGCACTGCCCTAAACCCTAAAACACTCCCCCAGCACGACCCCTACACTACCCGAACACCACTGCACTGCCCTAAACCCTAAAACACTCCCCCAGCACGACCACCTACACTACCCAAACACCACTGCACTGCCCTAAACCCTAAAACACTACCCCCTGCATGACCCCTACACTACCCAAACACCAATGCACTACCGTAATCCCTAAAACACTACCCCCGCACGACCCCTTACACTACCCAAAGACCACTGCACTACCCTAAACCCTAAAACACTACCCCCGCACGACTCCCTACACTACCCAAAGACCACTGCACTACCCTAAACCCTAAAACACGACCTTCTACACTACACAAACACCACTGCACTACCCTAAACCGTAAAACACTACCCCCTACACTACACAAACACCACTGCACTACCCTAAACCCTAAAAAACTACCCCCAGCACGAACCCCTACACTACCCAAACACCACTGCACTACCCTAAACCCTAAAACACTACCCCCAGCAGTACCCCCTACACTACCCAAACACCACTGCACTACCCTAAACCCTAAAACACTACCTCCAGCAGTACCCCCTACACTACCCAAACACCATTGCACTACCCTAAACCCTAAAACACTACCCCCAGCAGTACCCCCTACACTACCCAAACACCACTGCACTACCTTAAATCACTACCCCCAGCACGACCCCCTACACTACCCAAACACCACTGCACTACCCTAAACCCTAAAACACTCCCCCCAGCACGACTCCCTACACTACCCAAACACCACTGCACTACCCTAAACCCTAAATCTACCCCCAGAATGACTCCCTACACTACACAAACACCACTGTACTACCCTAAAACACTACCCCCAGCACGACCCTCTTCACTACCTAAACACAACTGCACAATTTGTTACAGGCGTTGCAACGCAGGCCTGTGGTGCTTACTGGAAGTACCTGGTGGGCTAGTTGGGCCCCAGGGACCCTCAGGATTCAAGGTGACCTAATCCCCCAACTTAAAACGCTCCACGGGGCGCGTTTGCACAGTCGTGAAGGGAGGGGGCGGGGCCTCAGGTGACATGTGCGCAAACACGAATTAATTCGCTTTGAATCCTGAGGGACCCTGGGGGCCAACTAGCCCACCAGTTACCTTCAGTAAGCCAACAGAGTTGCGTTGCAGAGAGGTGAAAAAAGGTGCGTGGCCACGGAACGCCTCTCTGCAACTCAGCTCTGTGGTCCTAACTGTAGGTACCTGGGGGGCTAGTTGGGCCCCAGGGACCCTCAGGATTCAAGGGGACTTAATCCCGCAACTTAAAATGCACCACAGGGCGCGTTTGCACACGTCACCTCAGGCCCCCCTCCCTTCACCACTGTGCAAACGCGCCCTGTAGCGCGTTTTAAGAGGTAGTTTTAATCCCCCTGCTAATCACAGGGGTACCCCAACGCATAGTGTTCCCTAGTGTATGTAGGTGTTTTCACTGTATTCTAAGTGTCTTTTAGCATAGCACTGGCTCTGGTTAGTCAGAGTCAGTTACCACCAGTACCCGTCTGAAAAAGTTGTGGGCACAGGATGATTTTGCAACAAGGCCTCTTTCTGCTCCTCTGTTGGTTCTTTCTGCACATCTTTTGCTTCTTTCTGTGCGTTTTTCTTCTTTCTTCACATGTCCTACCTCTGTAGGCATAGTTAGAAACTAGCATTTAAAAAACCTTTGACATTCACTTAAAAATCATAGGTTTCAGGCACGTTATAGTTAGAAATTAGCATTTAAAAACCTTTGAAAATCACTGAAAAAACCATACGTTTCAGACACGTTATAGTTAGAAATTAGCATTTAAAAAACCTGGTTAGTTGGACATTTCACTCGTACAAAACCATAGAAATTCCCCCGTTATAGTTAGTTCAGCTAACTATAACTCGCGCCCCATAATGCACTGCTGATGACGTCACATATTACATCACTCATGACATGGTCAGTGACATCACTGATGACATCACTGATGACATCTCAAATGACATCACTGATGACATCATCCATGTGATAATTTCATGCATCTTCTCACACCCTAATATAACTTTTGATACACCCACTCTAAATTACAGACTGCCATTCTCAAAACCATAGACACTCCAACACCAAAAACTACATACCCACTCACTGATTCTTAGGTCTACACACACATCCACTCACTCACCCGAACAGTCACTCATACTTACAGTCACTCAGTACAGGACTATCATATGCACTCATACACCTATATAAACACTCACACACCGCCACTCATCCATAGAGGTACTCACACACCTAGTCAGTCATGCAAAAAATTAATCACACACCCATTTACTCACCTATACAGTTATACACACACCAGCTCACTTACTCATACAAATACTAGCACATTCTTACGCTCTTATACAATAACTGATACAAGCACACACGCATCCATACAGCCACTCTCACTATCACACACTCTCACTTATAGCCATTTAAATACTCTAACACACATATATACTGCCTTTTACATATGTAGTTACTCGCACATGTACCACTGAGATATACATTCACTCACTAACACACCCATACACACACTCACCCACCCAAGCAGTCCATCACAGATGCACTCTTGAAATCATGCACCCAGTGAATCACTCACTCACACTTCTATGTACAGAGTCACACACACCCCACCCACACAAACACTCAGGCAGCCATACAGATACTCAGAGAACCAATCAATAACCTATATAGACACTCATGTAGCTATTCGCAAAGCCATGCATCCACTTACACACCAACAAACAGACGGATACAGACATTCACACAGTTTAGTCACTAACCCATGCATTCAGTAAGATACGTTTAATCACTCACTTGTAGAGTCAGTCACTCACGTACTAAATCATCCATTCAGACACTTATACACCCACTCATTCTTCAATTCGCCTTTCCCTATATATATTAAACATATTTAAACTTTACAGAAACACACAGTCACTGGATGATGTCATCAGTGATGTCATTTGAGATGTCATCAGTGATGTCATCAGTGATGTCACTGACCATGTCATGAGTGATGTAATATGTGACATCATCAGCAGTGCATTGCGGGGGCGCGAGTTATAGTTAGCTGAACGAACTATAACGGGGGAATTTCTATGGTTTTGTACGAGTGAAATGTCCAACTAACTATAACTGTCCCTTAAACCTATGGTTTTTTCAGTGAATATATATATATATATATTACCTACTGGCGGTCGCCAGTAGGTAGTTATAGTTAGGACCTAGTTTCCATAGGAAAAGCGTTTATTGTTTTCCCAATAACTTTGACGCCGTTTGACGAATCTTCGTGAAATTTTCCAAACTAGTGATCAGCTCCGGTCAGCTCCTGTCTTGAAAGTTTCGGGGTGATTCACCAAGCGGGGGCCGAGAAAAAAGGGGGGTCCCAAAACGCATTTTCCCCATGTTATTTTCCATAGGAAACTTTAGCCAAGGCTACAGCCCGAACTGCTGAACAGAATTACACCAAATTTGATAAAAAGGTAGTGCTTGGTTCAGAAAGCGACCTTTTTTTTAAATGGTGTTAATCCGTTCAGTAGTTGCTGAGAAATTCAAAAAATAAAAGTTTCGATATCTAGGGACGCGGTGGATTTGCGAACCCTCCCGACCACGAGCTTCACTGTGATTGGCTGTCAACTCTCCAAACCAGGAATTGTTGGCAGCCATCTTGTGACTCTGTAGAACTGAGTCACAAGAAAACAGTGAAACAAAGGTGAAAAACAAGAAAAGGGGGCAGGGTAGAAACAACCTGACCCCCTAGGCCTGCTCAGGGGGTCCCACAAGGACCCCTAGGGCCAAAAAAAGATTTAAAAAAAAAATTATTTTGGCGGAAGTCGCACTGGGGTCGCAAATCCCGCCGAAATTTTAAAAAAACAAAGCGCGGGCTCCCGCACTTTGTTTAAAAAAAGCCCCCGGGTGGGCCATGTCCCGGGGGCACTATAAATTCATTAGCGGGGGCCCGCAGGGGCCCCCGCAGCCCCAGGGACTACCACCTCCCCGGGGCTATGTATATGATATGCGGGAGGGCATGTGGCCCTCCCGCATCCCCGGGGACCGCCACCCCCCGGGGCTTGTGTTTTAATGTGTGGGGGGCCTCCAATCCCCCCCAAGTCCCGGGGGCCAGCACCTCCCTGGGGCTTTAAACACGTTGGGAGGCAGGCCACGCGTCCCCCCTCCTGGAGCCCTTGATGGCCCTGGGGACCGCCACCCCCCAGGGCCGGCTCCTGCAGTGTCCCGGGGTGCCTACCCCCGGTACACTGCTGTTTGCTATGGCAGGGCGGCTACAGCCAGAACTGCTGAATGGAATTAGACCAAATTTGGCAAAAATGTAGCCCTTGGTTGAGAAAGAGTCCTTTTTGCTAAATGGTGTAAATCCGTTCAGTAGTTCCTGAGAAATTCAAAAAATAAAGGTGGATAATCAATTTTCCATAGGAAACTTTAGCCAAGGCTACAGCTCGAACTGCTGAACGGAATTACACCAAATTTGGCAAAAAGGTAGTGCTTGGTTCAGAAAGCGACCTTTTTTTTAAATGGTGTAAATCCGTTCAGTAGTTGCTGAGACATTCAAAAAATAACAGTTTCAATATCTAGGGACGTGGTGGATTCGCTAACCCTCCCGACCACGAGCTTCACTGTGATTGGCTGCCAACACTCCAAACCAGGAATTGTTGGCAGCCATCTTGTGACTCGGTAGAACCGAGTCACAAGAAAACAGTGAAACAAAGGTGAAAAACAAGAAAAGGGGGCAGGGTAGAGACCCCCTGACCCCCTAGGCCTGCTCAGGGGGTCCCAAAAAAGATTTTTTTAAAAATAATTTTGGCGGAAGTCGCGCTGGGGTCGCGAATCCCGCTGAAATTTTAATAAAAACCGAAGCGCAGGCTCCCGCGCTTCGTTTAAAAAAAGCTCCCGGGTGGGCCAGGTCCCGGGGGCACTATAAATTCATTAGCGGGGGCCTGCTATGTATATGATGTGCGAGAGGGCACACGGCCCTCCCGCAGTCCCGGGGACCGCCACGCCCCAGGGCTTGTGATTTAATGTGTGGGGGGCCCTCCAAGGACCCCCCAAGCCCCGGGGACCAGCACCTCCCTGGGGCTTTAAACACATTGGGAGGGGGCCGCAGGTCCCCCTCCTGGAGCCCTTGATGGCCCTGGGGACCGCCACCCCCAGGGCCGGCTCCTGCAGTGTCCCATGCTGCCTACCCCAGTACACTGCTGTTTGCTATGGGAGGGCGGCAGCCGTGCGGCTCCTGCCCTGTCATAGCAAACTCTGCTTTGGATTTTGGAAGCGAGAGCAGGTTTCCTGCTCTCGCTTCCAAAATTCAAAGCAGATTGCTTTTCCACATGGGGAGCTGCATGTCAGCAGCTCCCTGTGTGGAAAAGCAATGCCGGCTCCCGCAGGAGACGGGGAGCCGGCAGGACCGTGGGGGCATTGGGTCTCCCCCCACGGTCCCTAACCATGAGGCCAGGTCCTGGGGGATGGGGTCCCCGGGGCCCAAAATGGCCCAGGAGGGGGGTGGCAGTCCCCCCTCCTTCTTTTAAAAAAAATAAAAATAAAAAATATATATTTGGGCATGCCCCGGGGGATGGGGTCCCCGGGGCGAATGTAAATTAATGCAAGTGGACAATTTTTTTTTGAAAAAAATTTGGAGTCGCGACCCTAGCGTGGCGCTCAGCGCGGCCCCCTAGTGTGAACGCGATGGGTGCGCGGCGCTCAGCGCGGCCCCTAGTGTGAACGCGATGGGTGCGCGGCGCTCAGCGCGGCCCCTAGTGTGAACGCGATGGGTGCGCGGCACTCAGCACAGCCCCTAGTGTAAACGCGATGGGTGCGCGGTGCTCAGCGCGGCCCCCTAGTGTGAACGCGATGGGTGCTTGGCTCTAATTCGCGCTGGGTGCGCGGCTCTAATTCGCGCTGGGTGCGCGACTCCAAGCAAAAAAATTAAGATTTTTTTGTATATAAATCTAGGTTATATGTTGGCTAATTGGGTGGCTCTAAAAAGAGCCCTTGTGTTTATTATGAGTTTCTTGCAGCTACATGTAAGTGAGGATGCAGAGCTTTAGGTTGTTGAGAAACACTCTGTTCCCTTCATCAGTGAAGTGTACTCCGTCACTTCTGTAGATGCCCTCCATATGGAAACGTAGATTGTTGTTATATATGGAGCCCATTCTATGGTCTCTGAGGTAAGCAGAAACAGCTTTATTGACATTCTTTCTAGCTTTCTCAATCTGAGGACAAAATTGATTGGACCACTTCCATTTCTGTCTTTGGCATATGTTAGAGTATACAAAGGCAGTTTGGGGGAAAAGCAACATCAATTCTGCAAAGGTGTCCTTCATTAGCATTTCCAGACCTACCCCAGTCAATGTGCCTAGGTCATTGCCACCACAGTGCACAATCATGAGGTCAGGGGGTTGGAGATGTAAAAGGTTTTAACCAAAGGCATCAATTGGTGCCACTTTAATCCTCTCTGTCCAATCCATTTAATGTCTACATTTTGCAAAGTTAGGACTTTGTCAATACCTCTGTGTTCAGCATACGTTTTGCACCAGAATACATAGCTGTGCCCAACAATCCACACTGAAAGCATCTTGAAGGGATGTCTGTAGGTAATCAAAAGATGTCTGTAGCTGAGGTAGTCAGTTGGTAGAATGAGAGATATCTAAAATGGTGGAGAAGATGCTGTTTTTAAGATAGTAGAGATTTGATTGGCTGTTTAAGAAGATTATACATTCAAAAATAGGGTGCAGTTTAGCTTGTTTAAAAAGCAAGTTTCTTATTGGTTAGTAAAACATGTTTGAAAGGTACAGCAGAAAGGATAAGGTCATGTTTTGCAAAGGCAACCAGACCTGCTGTTCTTATTTGCAACATTCTGTGGTGAACTTGTGACCTGTCAGTTAAGTTGAATGTTGCATGACCTGTTGCTATGGAAACTGACATTAAGCAGAAGGGGTGAAGAAGTCAGTTGATAAGGGATATTATTTGTGACCAATGGAAATGTGTTTTACAATTTGAAAATCTCTGGGAAGCAATGTCATTTGTTGCTTATGTGTATTTGTATGGAAAAAGAGAGGGAAACCTTGCCATTACTGGTTTCACCTTGCAGAGTCTGGTGATTTATATTGACTGTGTGTAAAAGAAAATCCTGTCTGAGTGTGTGAGATGTTTCATTCAACATATTTATTTGCAAGGTGAGTATATATTTTTGAGGTTTATTTAAAAAAGATTTGACATTATTCTAAAACTGTGTTGTTTGAAATATATTATTAAATGTAGAGATGTATATTGGAATTAGTTTTATTGTACTTGAAGTTTGTTTAAAAAACAGTCTGTACAGTAATATATATATTTTTAAGTCTGTTCAAAGGTATAGCTGAATGATGCCTCATATTTTTAGATAGTTGGCTGAACATGCACTACAAATGTGTATTTTGAAAGATGTTCATATAAGGTGTAGTTTATTAGGCATCATTTTTTCTTCTCTCTACAAAGGTACAGTCTAATGATACTGCATAATTATAGATAGTTTGGTAAAATGCAGCACAACTGTGCTGTTTGAAAGATGATCATATAAGGTGTTAATAATTAAGTTTCTGTTATTAGTTTGTACAGAAGGTAAAGTTAAATGATGCCATATGTTTTAAGATAGAATGGTGAAATAAGGTGTTGTTAATTATGCTTCTTTTTGTAGTCTGAGCAAAGGTATAGTTGAATGATGCCACATAATTTTAGATACAATGGTGACGATGTATAATAAAAGTGTGGTTTTAGAAATGCTCATAAAAGGTGTTGTTAATTAGTCTTTTTTCTTAAGTCTGTTGAGAGGTATAGTTTGATGATGTCGCATATTTCTAGATTTAATGGTCAAGATGTAGCTCAAAAGAAAATCACCACATATTACTCTTTCTGGTATGTTGTACTTATCTATTTAACTAGATAGTATGTAATGACTCATGTATGTGTTCAGATTGTATTTATATAGTTGTATGTATATTTACTGAATTATTGAGTGATGCCTGACTGATTACAGGCGTGCAAAGGTAGTGAATATGTGATTTTATAAGTACACGAGAAATTATTTACTGATTCTATATTGTGCAATCACTCAGTTAGTATCCAAGCACTACCCATGCATTCATGCAATGACTCATGCAGTGGTAAAATCTCCAGAGCACTACACATGCAGTCCAACAATCCCCCTGTCACTCCCTGTGGACTCTTTTAATCACTCTGCCATGTCCTTATCTAATCACTGTGCCAAAACACAAGCACTTATAAATTCACCATGCACTCTTGTTGCAGTACTCCAATCATCCAGTCGCTACCCATGTACTCATGGAATGACCCAGGCACTAAGTCATGCACTTCTGAAATCCTTTGAGTGCTACCTATACAGTTTAGTAATCTCCCTATTACTACCTATGCACTCTTCTAATTACCCAGCCAGTTCCATGTCCTTATCCAATCACTCTGCCAAAACCTAAGCACTTATAAATTCACAATGCACTCTCCTTGCAGCACTCTAAGTATCCTGTCGCTATCCATGTACTCATGCAATGACCCAGGCACTAACACATGCAGTGCTACAATCACATGTGCACTATCCATGCAGTCCTGTAACCACCTACACACTACTGATTCACTCCTCCAATTACCCAGGTAGTGCCCATGCAGTCCAGCAATCACACTCTCACTCCCAATGCACTCCTCCAATCACCGAGCCAGTACCATGTACTAATCCAATCACTCTGCCAAAACACAAGCACTTATAAATTCACCATGCACTCTCCTTGCAGTACTCTAATCATCCAGTCAGTACCCATGTACTCATGCAATTACCCAGGCACTAACTAATGCACTTTTACAATCCTTTGACTGCTACCTATACAGTTTAGTAATCTCCCTGTTACTACCTATGCACTCCTCCAATTACCCAGCCATTCCCATGTCCTTATCCAATCACTCTGCCAAGATTCAAGCACTTATAAATTCACCATGCACTCTCCTTGCAGCACTCTAAGTATCCAGTCGCTATCCATGTACTCATGCAATGACCCAGGCACTAACACATGCAGTGCTACAATCGCATGTGCACTATCCATGCAGTCCTGTAACCACCTACACACTACTGATTCACTCCTCCAATTACCCAGGTAGTACCTATGCAGTCCAGCAATCACACTGTCACTCACCGTGCACTCCTCCAATCCCCCAGCCACTACCATGTACTAATCCAATCACTCCGCCAAAACCCAAGCACTTATAAATTCACCATGCACTCTCCTTGCAGTACTCTAATCATCCAGTCAGTACCCATGTACTCATGCAATTACCCAGGGACTAACTCATGCACTTTTACAATCCTTTGAGTGCTACCTATACAGTTTAGTAATCACTGTCACTCCCCGTACACTCCACCAATCACCCAGCCACTACCATGTACTAATCCAATCACTGCGCCAAAACCCAAGCACTTATAAATTCACCATGCACTCTCCTTGCAGTGCTCTAATCATCCAGTCAGTACCCATGTACTCATGCAATTACCCAGGGACTAACTCATGCACTTCTGAAATACTTTGAGTGCTACCTATACAGTTTAGTAATCTCCCTATTACTACCTATGCACTCCTCCAATTACTCAGCCAGTCCCATGTCCTTATCCAATCACTCTGCCAAGACCCAAGCACTTATAAATTCACCATGCACTCTCCTTGCAGCACTCTAAGTATCCAGTCGCTATCCATGTACTCATGTAATGACCCAGGCACTAACATATGCACTGCTGCAATCCCCTCTGCACTAATCATGCAGTTCTCTAACCACTTACACACTTCTCATTCGCTCCTTCAATTCCCCTGGTAGTACCCATGCAGTCCAGGAATCACCCTGTCACTCTCCGTGCACTCCTCAAGTCACCCAGCCACTACCATGTACTAATACAAACACTCCGCCAATACCCAAGCACTTATAAATTTACCACACACTCTCTTTGCAGTACTCTAATCATCCAATCAGTACCCATGTACTCATGCAAAGACCCAGTCACAAACACATGCACTGCTGCAATCCCCTATGCACTACTCATGCAGTCCACTAACCACTTACACACTTCTCATTCACTCCTTCAATTCCCCTGATAGTACCCATACAGTCCAGCAATCACCCTCTCACTTCCCATGCACTCCTCCAGTCACCCAGCCACTACCATGTACTAATCCAAACACTCCGCCAATACCCAAACACTTATAAATTCACCACACAGTCTCCTTGCAGTACTCTAATCATCTACTCAGTACCCATGTACTCATGCAAAAACCCAGTCACAAACACATGCACTGCTGCAATCCTCTATGCACTACTCATGCAGTCCTCTAACCACGTAACACACTTCTCATTCGCTCCTTCAATTCCCCTGGTAGTACCCATACAGTCCAGCAATCACCCTCTCACTTCCCATGCACTCCTCCAGTCACCCAGCCACTACCATGTACTAATCCAAACACTCCGCCAATACCCAAACACTTATAAATTCACCACACAGTCTCCTTGCAGTACTCTAATCATCTAGTCAGTACCCATGTACTCATGCAAAGACCCAGTCACAAACACATGCACTGCTGCAATCCTCTATGCACTAGTCATGCAGTCCTCTAACCACTTACACACTTCTCATTCGCTCCTAAACCTCTACACATATACTCATTCAACCACCCATGCATTAGCATGCAGTTATTTCTCTTTTTTTAACCAGGTAAGGTAGTTCTGAAAAGTACTCTTTTTTTTCTTCTTTTTTTGCTTTTCTTCTTTTTTTTGTGTTTTTTAAACCATTTTGTATATTTTTTGGGTGTTTTTGTAAAAAACAGGAAAAACAACAGAACTAATTTTTAACTTTTGCAATTAAACAGTCATTGCAACCATAAAAAAAAAAAATTAACAGTGGTGATTCCTTGCTGCACGAACCACAGCATCCACAGATTGCTCCCCGCAACAAATGACACTCTTGCACTTGATGCAGTGTTGCTGCAGATTTCCAAATTCAGGACGAATGTCTGGACCTCGAGATGAGGAGCTTGAGGCTCCTGAAGTACTTGGACCAGCTCCCTGGTCATTCTGTTGCATCTCTTGTTGGGCACGTCGCAGTTGTTCACGTGCCAGAGGTCGAGGGTGAATTGTCTGCAGATGTTTCAGCATGCTAGAGGTTCCGCACGAATACTTTCTGTCACTTCCCCTCGACAGTACTCTAGGACAAAGAGTGCAGCTGACCTTGTGTGCATTCACCTTTTTTTCACCATTGGGAATGGTGAAAAATTTCCACACGATGGATTCCTTCTTTTTTTTTTAAAGGCAGGTCCAATTCCTCTTCTTCAGTAGCAACATCCACATCAGGAGTCAAAGAAGCCATTTCTCTTCAAGTAGCAAAACACCCAAAAAATATATTAACCAGCTCAAAAAACACAGCAGGTGTGTCTCCTGGGATGGTGTAGAAAGAATGAGAAAAATGGGTGGGGTCCTTCAAGTTCTAGAATGGAAAACCTTATGAACCAATGAAATGGTTTATTTTAAGGTCACATGGGAATCGCGCACCCAGCACGCACCTAGCGCTCACCCTACGCGACTTCGGGAAAGTATATTTAAGAGTAATATAACTTTATTGCAATTAGAAATATATGATTTTTATAATAAGTTTAGATAATTTCTTGGTCTAATATACATTTTGAACTAGTATACATATATGTCGTGTTTGGTGTCAAACACTTTGGAATACTACCCCCCCGCCAGTTCTGGCAGCGGGGGTAGCATTCCACCTTTCTAGAGGGAGAGACATGTACACACCGGTATACCCGGTATTAACTTTTCAGAGCCCTGACATCACAAAATGGATGCCGCTGCCACAGACACGGGTCTGGCCTCCTGCTGCTGACCGAAACTCCGGCAGGGGAGGCCTGGACAATAGGTTTCCTGTCACAGGGAGGTGTAACCACCTCCCCAGACAGGATAGTGTGTATTGGGGCTGGGTGGGAGCACTCTCTGGTGCTTTGAAGTCCTGCACTGGGGGCACATTTGGTGTCCCTGTGCATAGTCCAGTTCAAACTGGTTGCAGGGGCTACCTGCCCCTGCTCTGGTGCGAAACTGGACAAAGGAAATGGGGGTAGCCAACCCTCTTTCCAAACCCTCCCATAGGTGGGTCCCCAGAGTTAGTCCAACCCCTTTTCTTAGTATAAGTAAGGGAACCCTGGCAACAGGACTTTAGATATCCCTGGATGAAACTCTGAAGCTGAATCCTGGACCTTCGACGCTCTACATCAAGATTAGAGGACTGAAGAATCTCCCTTGGGGTCAAGGAGTGACTCCCCTACGTGGCAGGCACCAACAAAGCATCTGTCTGGTCTGCATCGCTGAAGCTCCTGCCGGACGCCGAAGTCTTTGCATCACCAGAGGTGGATTTTCAGACTTATCCAAGGTTGCCCTGAGTCCCCAGAAAAGCTGAGGCCCGTAGCTGTCGTGGGTAATGTGGAACCGTGACCCCTGGACACCAAGCACATTTGCAAGTGCATCAACTTCCTGACATCTCTCGAAGCTGTGCTTTGGGTTCCAAGTAGCCCTAGCCCCGAGCACCAACTGCAGTGAAGATCACTGGCCTACACTCCACGAGTGTCCCGTGGGCCAGCTCCCAGTGCGACTGTTTGAGGCTCCTTTGCAATCTCTAGTCCGTTGGCTAGTGGGTCCCCACGAAGGCAACTCTTCAATTGCTTGGGCTTTTCTGGTTGCTCCAGAAGTGCCCTGACTTACCCTTGCAGGGTGAGTCCCTCAGACCTTGCTGGTCTGCACTGCAGCCTTTTCTTCACTTTCCGTGACTTGCCGTTGCCAAGGCTTGTTGGGTCCAATCCGGTCGCTGACACTGCAGCACTCGACAGACTTTATGGGACAGCTCGAATCCAGCTCCTGGTTGTCATCGACACCTCCTGGACTTCGTGGCTGAAGAGTCAAGGCACCCATCAACTCACCTGAAGCACCCGACATCTGAGGGCATTCGACTATCGTGCCCCTGGTCACTGGCTAGTGACCCAGACTCTGTCCCCTCTGCTTTCAGGTCTTCCTCTTCCTCGATCCAGGCTTGGATCGCTCCGGACACTCTTCTTCTTCACGGCAGCAGCACTTTTCCAGAGGTCGCCATTGCTGTGTTCTCACACTGCACGCGTCCCCCGTGGGTCCCCTGTGTCACTACCTTGGGTGGTTTCTTGGGGTCCAAGCACTTCTACAGGCTCTAGGCCTTGTGTCTAGTTCGGTCGTGGTTCTTATACCACTATTTTAGTATATGGTTTGGTACGCCCCTAGGGCTCAAACGTGTATTGTGCTAAATACTGCTGATATTTGACTTGTAACTTATGTACTTCGAACTCTAGCCTCATAAAGAGACTAGAGGGGTGTGTTTAAGACTAAATACATATATTTTATATATATACCTGGTGTGGTCCTCTTTCATTTGGTCACTCAAGAGATTATAGACTGGTAAAACAAGCTGCTTTACATTCCTCCAAGACTTAGCCTGAAGGCTGCTCTCCATAGCTACCACTAGGATAGCTTTCATTAAAGGTTGTCTTTAACCTATCATCCATAAGGGGTTGTTTGGACTGGTGCAAGGTGCCCACTAGAACTAGTGGACAGCATATGCCAGGCCAACTTCTCACATTGGTGTGCAGCGTGTGGGATTCCAGCTTGCTATTGTTTTACCAGATAATCTCAAGTGTGTGACTAAGTGAAAACCACTAAGGGTACCTAAGGTACATATAAATTCAAGCTTAGAAATACAGTAAGTTCTACTGAACTTAGAGTTGTGTGTCAAGGGCTTAGCACACCCTTTCTACAACTCAAGAGAGTTTAGTAGGCCACACTAGAGTAGGTAGTGCATACACCACACCTCACTAGTAAGGTCTTCACTGCCAGGAACCAGTGGGCTCCTGCCATCCAAATATGACAACCTCCCATTCTTGGAATTGAGAGAGTTGTGCAAGATTAGGAAGCTGAAGACAGGCAAAAGTGCCAACACCCAACGTTTCATGGAGATGCTTCTGCTGGATGATCTCAGAAGACCCCTAGGGTCTGCAAGGGTAGGCAGAGAGGGTGGGGCAGAAGATGAGGAAGGGGCCAGGGGTGAAAATACCCAGGACCTGACCTCTGAAACTGGCCAGGAAGATGACAATGATCTTGCCCTGGAAAATGCAGCTCCTCCTGCAGATGAGGAGGAGGATCAGAATGACCTCCCCTTTGTCCCACCAGGAAGAGTTGTGAGTGTGCCTAGAAGGTCCAGATCTCCTTCTCAGGAGTCTAACCATTCTGACACCTCAGTAGGGACCTCTGTTTCTTCTCATAGGAGGGAATCCTCTCATAAAAGGAAAGAGAGACTGCTCAAGTATGAGGAAGCTCAGTTGAGAATCAGAAGAGAGCAGTTGGCTATAGACAGGGAGTCCTTAGAGCTTCATAGACAAAGAAGAAAGTTGGGACTAGAGTCCCGTGGTGGCAGCAACTTCCCTAGTGGTAGGGAAAGGTCTTATGACCATAGAAACCTGAGCAAGATTGTACCTCCCTACCAGAGTGGGGATGACATCCACAAATGGATAACTGCACTGGAAAGGGCCTGTAAAGTTCAGAGGGTCCCCCAGGAGCAGTGGGCAGCAATCTTGTGGCTCTCCTTTGCAGACAAAGGTAGAGACAAGCTCCTCACTGTAAGAGAAGAGGATGCTGATGATTACCAAGTCCTGAAGAGTGCCCTGATAGATGGGTTTGGCCTAACCACTGAGCAATACAGGTTAAAGTTCAGAGATACCCAAAAGGCACAGACACAGGACTGGGTGGACTTTGTAGATTGTGCTACCAAGGCTCTGGAAGGCTGGTTACTGGGCAGTAAGGTATGTGACTTCAAAGGATTGTATAATTTAATCATGAGGGAGCAGATTCTTAATAACTGTCAGAATCAGTTGCTACATCAGTACCTGGTTGACTCTGATCTGACCTCTCCCCAAGAATTGGGAAGGAAGGCAGACAAATGGGTCAGATCCAGGGTGAAGCAGAAAGTACAGAACCAAGGTGGTAACCAGAAGAAGCAAGATTTCAAAAACTCTGATAAGGGTGGGGAAAAGGGTAAAGACCAGAAGTCTTCTCAAGGGCCCCAAAAATCTGTATCTGGTGGGAAACCCCAATCTAATAAAGGAAAAGGCCAAAAGAAACCATGGTGCAAAGTCTGTAAGCAAAAGACTCACTGGACCAGTGATTGCACCAAGTCCAAAGACTCCACTCCAGCCACCATTGCCCCTAAGGCAACTGTTCCCCCTAGTCCAGCTACAAGTGGTAGTGGAAACACTCAGAATAAGGGTTTAGTAGGGTTGACCCTGGGTACTGAGATGGACTCTGGCCTAGTCAGAGTGCCAACTCAGGCTGTCCTAGTCTGTGATGGGGGCATGGATATGTCCCCCTTTGTGAGTCCCAATAACTTGGGCAAATACCGACAGCAGCCTTTAATTAATGGAAGGGAGGCTTTGGCATTCAGGGACACAGGAGCAAGTGTCACCATGGTGACACAAGATCTTGTGGATCCTGGGCAGATTATACTTGGTGAAATGTACCAAGTGACCAATGCTAGCAAGGTCAGAACAGACCATTCTCTGGCAGTTGTTAACTTCTCCTGGGGAGGGGTAACTGGCCTTAAGAAGGTTGTGGTGAGTGCAGACCTACCAGTTGAATGCTTGCTTGGCATTGATCCTGAAACCTCAGCTTTGGCAGAGGGCTAGCTCAGGAAACATGCAGAAATGCTAGGGATCCCTGCACATGTCTTTGCTGTGACTAGGTCACAGGCAATACATTCAAAAGCTGAACAGGCCCTGGATTCTGGAATAATGGACCAGGTGCCTCCCAAGAGAAGGAGCAGTAGGGTCAAGGCAGTGCCTTCCCCCTTGGCTCAGGAGGAAGATCAGTCTTTTAAGGAAGATGATCTCAGGCCTGAAGAAGGAACTGTCCCAGAGGGGCTTGAACCTGATCAGGTTGAGTTCTTGGGGACAGGGGGGCCTTCCAGGGCAGATCTGAGCCAGGAGCAACTGAACTGCCCCTCTCTTGAACCCCTCAGACAGCAGGCTGCTGCTGAGGCTGCTGGGAATGCTAGTGGCACCCATAAGATATATTGGGATGATGGACTCCTGTACTCAGAGAGTAGAGACCCCAAGCCTGGAGCAGCCAGGAGGTTGGTTATACCTCTGAAGTTCAGGGGCTTCCTATTGACACTAGCCCATGACATTCCCTTAGCAGGTCACCTGGGCCAGAACAAGACTTGGGACAGAATTGTCCCTCACTTTCACTGGCCCCACATGTCTGAAGACACCAAGGAGTTTTGTCGCTCCTGTGTAACCTGCCAAGCCAGTGGGAAGGCAGGTGGCACCACAAAGGCCCCCCTGATACCACTACCAGTGGTGGGGGTTCCCTTTGAGAGGGTGGGGATTGACATAGTTGGTCCCATGGATCCCCAAACAGCATCTGGGCACAGGTTTATCCTGGTGGTGGTGGACCATGCCACCAGGTACCCAGAAGCCATTCCCATTAGGACCACTACAGCTCCTGTGGTGGCAAGGGCCCTCCTGGGAATTTTCTCAAGAGTGGGCTTTCCTAAGGAGGTAGTAGCTGACAGATGTGCAAACTTTATGTCCAGTTACTTGACTGCAATGTGGAAGGAGTGTGGAGTGACTTATAAGTTCACCACACCCTATCACCCACAATGCAATGGTTTAGTTGAGAGATTCAACAAAACTTTGAAGGGCATGATAAAAGGGCTCCCAGAAAAGCTTAGGCGAAGATGGGACATACTCTTGCCCTGCCTTTTATTTGCATACAGGGAGGTGCCTCAGAAGGGGTTGGCTACAGCCCTTTTGAACTTTTGTTTGGCCATCCTGTTAGGGGTCCATTGTGTCTGGTGAAGGAAGGTTGGGAGTTACCTCTCAAACCCCTAAACAGGACATAGTGGACTATGTACTTGGTCTCTGCTCCCGGATGGCTGAATATATGAAAAAGGCAACCAAAAACCTTGAGGCTAGCCAGGAATTACAGAAAGCCTGGCATGACCAAAAGGCTGTGCTGACCGTTTACCAGCCAGGACAGAAGGTGTGAGTGCTGGAGCCAGTGGCCCCAGCAGCCCTCCAAGACAAGTGGAGTGGCCCCCATACAATTGTTGAACAGAAGGGAGAGGTTACCTATCTGGTAGACCTGGGAACTCCCAGGAGCCCCCACAGGGTGCTCCATGTCAACAGGCTGAAGCCATATGTGGACAGGGCTGACATGGGCTTGCTCATGGCAACTGATGAGGGCCAGGAGGAGGAGAGTGACCCTCTCCCTGACCTGCTCTCTCAGAACCCTGATGATGGGTCAGTGGATGGTGTAGCCTTGGCAGGCAGCCTCACTGCCCAGCAGCAAACTGATTGTAGACAGGTGCTCAATCAGTTCAGACACATGTTCTCTCTGACTCCAAGTCAGACCACCTGGTGCACTCATGAAGTGGACACTGGAGACAGTCTGCCTGTTAAAAGTAAGATTTACAGGCAACCTGACCAGGTCAGGGACTGTATCAGGACAGAAGTCCAGAAAATGTTGGAACTGGGTGTCATTGAGCCTTCAGATAGCCCTTGGGCTAGTCCAGTGGTCCTGGTGCCAAAACCTCACACCAAAGATGGTAAGAGAGAGATGAGGTTTTGTGTGGACTACAGAGGCCTCAAAGCAGTCAATAGGACTGATGCCCATCCAATCCCCAGGGCAGATGAGCTAATAGACACTTTGGCCTCAGCCAAGTATCTAAGCACATTTGACCTAACAGCTGGCTACTGGCAGATCAGACTAGCTGATGATGCAAAGCCAAAAACTGCATTTTCTACCCCTGGTGGGCTTTACCAGTTTGTGGTGATGCCCTTTGGTTTGAAGAATGCACCTGCCACTTTTCAGAGGTTGGTGAACACAGTCCTTACGGGTCTGGAAGCCTATAGCGCAGCTTATCTAGATGATATTGCTGTCTTTAGCTCCACCTGGGAGGATCACCTGGTCCACCTCAGAAATGTTTTGGAGGCCCTGCAGAAGGCAGGCCTCACTATCAAGGCCACTAAGTGCAGAGAGGGCAGAGTCAGGTTGTGTACCTGGGCCACCTTGTGGGTGGAGGCCAGGTTCAACCATTGCAGAGCAAAATCCAGACCATCATGGACTGGGTTACTCCAACTACCCAGACTCAGGTGAGAGCCTTTTTAGGCCTGATTGGGTACTACAGAAGATTTGTCAAGGGGTATGGATCAATAGTGACACCCCTGAATGACTTAACCTCTAAGAAAATGCCCAAAAGGTTCAGTGGACAGTTAGCTGTCAAAAGGCATTTGATGACCTGAAGCAGGCCATGTGCACTGCTCCCATTCTGCAGAGTCCTGACTACTCCAAAAGTTCATTGTGCAAACAGATGCATCTGAGTTGGGGGTAGGGGCTGTACTATCACAGTTGAATGATGAAGTTCAGGATCAGCCAGTAGCTTATATTAGCAGAAGGCTGACCCCCAGAGAGAAACGTTGGTCAGCCATTGAGAGGGAGGCCTTTGCTGTGGTTTGGGCTCTGAAGAAGCTGAGGCCATACTTGTTTGGTACTCACTTCCTTGTTCAGACAGACCATAAGCCCCTCTTATGGCTAAAACAGATGAAGGGTGAAAACCCCAAACTTTTGAGGTGGTCCATTTCCCTACAGGGGATGGACTATACAGTGGAACATAGACCTGGGAGTAACCATGCCAATGCAGATGGACTCTCCAGATATTTCCACTTAGAACATGAAGACTCAACTGGTCAAGGTTAGTTTAATGTCCCTGCGTTTGGGGGGGGGGGGTTGTGTAGGAGAGTAGGATCTGCCTCTTATGGTTACCCCCACTTTTTGCTGATGTTACACTGTTTTTCGACTTTAGTCTAGCTGGGGCCCTGCTATCCAGGACCCCAGCCTAGCTGCTTCCTCTCTAAATTGATTCCATGTACTTTAGGTATATCCCAGATTGGATTCTGGAGCGCCTTTATAAGTCCCTAGTATATGGTATACTATGTACCCAGGGCATAGGTACCCCAGAGGCCTACCAGGGGCTGAAGCATGTATTGTGCCACCCCTGGAAGGCCATCCAAAATGACACCACAGGACTGCTACTGCAGCCTGAGTGAGGTGGTGCATGCACCCCTTACAGAGATATAGGTTCACTATATCTCACCTATCACTGCACATAGAAACCTATCAGTCACCCCTATGGCAGGCCTTATCAATCCTGAAGGCAGGGTGCTTGGTTATGTGTGAGAGGGTGCCCATGCATGAGCAGAGCCCCTCTGCAGCCCTCAGAATCTCCTATCCGGGGTTGTCTGTGGTGCAGCCTGACCATATACTCTTAAGTGCATTATAACCTTGCGGTAAAATGCTAACTTTGGACTGGCTGCACAGAAACATGTTGTGTTTGGTGTCAAACACCTTGGAATCCTACCCCCCCGCCAGTCCTGGCGGCGGGGGTAGAATTCCACCCTTCTAGAGGGAGAGACATGTCCCACCGGTATACCCGGTAGAAACCTTAAAGAGCCCTGGCATCACAAAATGGATGCTGCAGCCACAAACACGAGTCTGGCCTCCTGCTGCTGACCGAAACTCCAGCAGGGGAGGCCTGGACATAGGTTTCCTGTCACAGGGAGGTGTGACCACCTCCCAGACAGGCTTTAATGAATTGGGGCTGGGTGGGTGCACTCCAAGAGTGCTTTGAAGTCCTGCACTGGGGGCACATTTGGTGTCCTCGTGCATACCCCAGTTCAAACCGGTTGCAGGGGCTGCCAGCCCCTGCTCTGGTGTGAAACTGGACAAAGGAAATGGGTGTAGCCACCCCTCTTTCCAAACCCTCCCATAGGTGGGTCCACAGAGTTAGTCCAACCCCTTTCTTAGGTATAAGTAAGGAACCCCTGGCAACAGGACTTTAGATATCCCTGGACGAAACTCTGCAACTGAATCCTGGAACTTCGACGCTCTACTCAAGACTAGAGGACTGAAGAAATCTCCCTTGGGGTCAAGGAGTGACTCCCCTGCTTGGCAGGCACCAACAAAGCATTTGCCGGTCTACATCTCTGAAGCTCCCACCAGACTCCGAAGTACTTGCAGCCCAGGAAGAGGATTTCCAGACTTCTCAGAAGCTGACCCGAGTCTCCAGCAAAGCTGAAACCCGCAGCCCTCACGAGTGACGTGGAACCGGAACTCCTGGACACTGTGCACATTTGCTAGTGCATCAACTTCTCGACAACTCTTGAAATCCTGCTTTGGGTTACTTGTAGCCCAGGTCCCGAGCACCATTTGCACTGAAGATTGTGAGCCTACACTCCACGAGTGTTCCGTGGGCCCACTTCTTGCATTTCTGCTCCAGGCTCCTTTGCGATCCCTGGTCCGTCAACTGGTGGGTCTCTGTGAAGGCATCTCTGATTTTCATTGGGCGTTTCTGGTTGCTCCAGACATGCCCTAACTCCCCACCAAGTGGTGAGTCCCTCAGACCTTGCTGGTCTGCACCAAAGCATCTTTATCTTTTCTGCGTGGGTTGCTGTTGCCAAGGCTTGTTGTGTTCAATCCGGACACCAACACTGCAGCACTTGCCATCCTTTGTGGGACGGCTTGAATCCAGCTCCTGGTTGTCATCGACGCCTCCTGGTCCTCGTGGCTGAAGAGTCAAGCTTCACCTCTTTCACCTGAAGTACCCGACATCGGTGGGCATTCGACTATCGTGCCCCTGGTCACTGGCAAGTGACCCAGACTCTGTCCCCTCTGCTTTCAGGTTCTTCTCATCTCCGATCCAGGCTTGGATCTCTTCAGACACTTCGCATCTTCCCGGCAGCAGCACTTCGTTGCAGGCTGCCATTGAAATCGACAGCTGCGACCCGACACCATTCGACACCTATGCACCCGGCTTCCCTGGGTGAGGTAACTCGAGTACTCCGGTGCTCCCGTGGGTGTTAACCCTAGAACTGTCTAAGTCCAAGAGGGTTTGGTCCTAGTCCATTTCTAAGTGTCCTTAAACTCTAAAACTCTTACCGCGACTTTCCCATAGACTTTAACGGAGCTCGTGGCTGTGTTCACACACTGCACACAGCCCCCGTGGGTCCCCTGTGTCACTACCTTGGGTGGTTCCTTGGGGTCCCAGCGATTCTACAGGCTCTAGGCCTTGTCTCTACTTAAGTCGTGGTTCTTATACCACTTTCTTAATATATGGTTTGGTACGCCCCTAGGGCTAATCGTATATTGTGCTAATTTACTGTGCTATTTGACTTGTAACTTGTGTACTTTCACCTCTAGCCTCATAAAGAGACTATTGGGTAGTGTTTAGTAATAAATACATATATGTTATATATATACCTGGTGTGGTTCTCCTTTCATTTGGTCATTCACGAAAAATAATAGAAACAGTTCTCATTCAATAAATCAGTCAAAAATTCTCATTGCAAAATTTCTCATATGTAAGTCCAATTTAACAGCGTAATATAACTGCCTAATTCATTAGTGATGTAATGTGTATATACAGATTAAGGAGAAAAACTGGCACCACAACGCTTGTTGTGAAGTTGCGCGCTCGTGCATCTATGTTCCACACATCATGATGTGTACAGTAGGCATACTGGCATACTTCCACACGGACAACTAGAAATCTAGGCTCTAAGTGGAAGTGAGAGGGATAAGGAAAGTAAGACTGGTAGAATTGATTCTATCAGTCTTGAGGTGTATTATGTATTATGTAGTAGTGCTTTACTGCTTGTAGTGATATTTTAATATATGAAAAGCTTTATTTTGAAACTTTTAAAATTATTCAAGAACTGTGATGTTTGAAATATGTTATTAAATGTAGAGATGTGTATTGTAGTTTGTTTTATTGTGCTCAAATGATGATTGAAATAGATTGTGCATAGTAATATGTGTACATTGGTAGATGGATTAGTGATTATGATAGTTTGTATTAGTGTGCGGAAATGTACAATTGAAGAACACCGCATAATTTTAGGTGTTGCTTTCAAATTGGAAGTGCAGTCTGTCAAGTTTTAAGGTGTGCATGGACTTCTGATTGAGGTATGTCTCTACTTGCATATGTATTCTCATATGTCTTATACATTTGAAGATGCAAGATGTATAACAGAGAGGTGTTGCTGCTTTGTATTTGGCTAGGCTCAACACTGTGAGTAGTACTAGAATGGTGAAGCTGCAGCACAAAAGTGAGGTTTAAAACATACATGTTGACATGAGGTATTAGTGATTAAGCTACTTTGTATAAGTCTCTAGAGAGGTACAGTTGAAATATGCCACCTCATTTTTGGTGTGCGCTTGAAATGGGAAGCGTGTTCTGTGAAGTTTTCAGGTCTGCATAGTGTTGTGATTGAAGTATGTCTCTACTTGGAGATGTATTCTGATATGTGTTATGCATTTGAAGAAGCTTTACATATAAAACACAGGTATACGTCTATTTTTATGTTTCTTTTATATATGGTGTCACTAGCAAAAGGTACAGACATATGCATGCATGCTTTCAGGAATATAGTGAGACTTACAACAGAGACATGTGAAGGGTTGCTGCTTTGTATTTGGCTAGGCTCAACACCCTGAGTAGTAATAGAATGTTGAAGCAGCAGCACAAAAGTGAGGTTTAAGACATGTTGCCAGAGGGATTAGTGATTAGGTTACTTTGTATGAGTAATTTATGGTGTTGTGAATGACGTATGTGTCTACTTCTACATCTATTGTCTGATGTATTATACATCTGAACCTGGTTGGTTTGGGTAGTAGTAGAGAAATCCTTTAGTTCTGCTCTGTCATTCTGTTGCAGAGGTTATGATGTCTTCTGAATGAAGGAATTGTGCAGTGTCTGATATAGCTTGTTCAATACCCAGGTGTCATATTTTATGAGTAGAAATGAATACATACATTTTTTTTACTCAAATTTAGATAGCATGTGTTCTGAGATGTTACTGTTTAAAAGTTTGGTTCTTATTATAGGTTTGATAATATGTAAAGTATAATATTCTAAACATTTATGTGTTATGGAGACATTTGAAATGCAATTGAAAGTATTTGTTTATTTATAGATGAGAATATTTGTATATAATTATTTTAATAATATGAAATTATTTTTAGAAACTATTTAAACCTTTCTTTTTTCAGATATTTACCATTATTAGTAAGAAAGATTGACTATGGCAAGAAAAGATCAAAAGAATAGACAAGAAAAAAACAGTACTATTTAAAGGAAAGAGAAAAGCAGAAATTAGATAAAGTGCACAATGTTTCATTGAAGAAAACGACTTTTGGTAAGAGAACTAAAGAGTTTGTTAAAAGACTTTTGAAGAATGAAAAGAATTTTCAAAATGTGGAAAAGAGAAAGGAAAGTTTTACAACCAATTAGAAGGAAACTAAAAAAGGACATATTAATAGAAACTCATGTTATGGGAAAACAATCCATGTTGAAAGAAGGCTGAAACAATATAAAGATATAAGGAAGAGAATGTATAGAAGTAGAGTACTACAAAATTTATTGAAAGATTGTAAAAAATTTAAAAATAAATCAGTACTTTATAGGAAAAAGCAACAAATTGAAAGTGTAGAAGAAAAAGATTTTGAATTGAAATGAAAATTATTTATATTGGTATTGAAGTGAATGAAAACATTGAATAAAACAATGCAGTTTATGAAGGAGAAAAGAAAAAGAAAAAGACTGGTTAATAGAAGTAACTTTTGCAAAACTTTTACTGGTGAATGGAAGCACACTTCTAGTAATGAGCCTTTCTTTAATGAAGAAAGCTATTGTCAACAAAACACATTAGTTCATGCAGTTGATACTAGTGGTCGTTGCTATGAGATGAAAGGTGGTTGTCCAATTCAAAAAGAAAAGATGGTTCCTAGGAATGTGGAAGAAGTAATAGCTGAAGAAGTTCAAGGAAGGTGTACACAAGCTCCTGTATTTAAGTGGGATTGTACTAGTATTTGTAGTATTCGACAGGAATCTATTGACATATTATGAGTTTTTTTTACGAGAATATGCCAAAAAAAGTCTTAAACAGAAGATTAAGATGTTACAAGGACTAGATCCATGTAAAGTAGGAAAATATACTAAGTTGCAGGATCATTCCCTGGCTTGTCTTTGTAGAAAAGTGTGTAAAAGTACATTTCATCACTTAAGAAAGTTAGCAGTACACCACTCAGAAATGCGGAAGTTAGTAAGGAGACTCTACTATGTAAAAAGTCCTGCATTATCTTTAAGTGAAATGAACACAGCTCTTTTGCATGGTTCAGTATCAGATGTAAAAAAAAGTTTGTGATGATATACAGTTTCGTTTCTTTGGTTCACAAGAAGAGTGTAGAGAAAGTGAGAGTTTGATAAGTATAGGTGTTGAAGAACAGGTGGAAGATATTAGTACTGACAAGTTTGCAGAAGAAAATAAAACGTTTAAGATAGTTTCATCTGAAAAACCAAACTATGTTTGTATTTGTTGTTGACGTACTCACTATAGAAGTCAAACTAGGAATGTTGATCTATATTTAAAAAGTGAAAAGGAAAAGGTGATAAGTGGGAGCAATTTGGTGCTTATTTGTTGGTGGAAGGTCGTTTTGAGTTGGCTACTGTTCAATGTATTTGTAAATATTACAACAAATTAGAAGAGAACAAAATGCCAGCTAGAGCTGTACATAACAACTTAGAGTTGGTAGGTATTCCTCCGGAACTGGCAGATTTAAATGCATATGAGTCCATTCTTATTCAATCTGTGCACCCGTTTCAGGCTATAGTTTGTATGGAGCCTAAAACAGGTAAGCTGCCTCCAACAGATTTACAAAGAGGTCTGAAAGGAAGAGTTGTGTACTTACCTTTAGATTTTAAGAAAAATATTGAAATTGTTGGTATAGACAGGGAGGAAAGTGAGCCTGTAGTTATTCTAGTTAATGGTGTACCAACAAAGAGTCGAAAAATATGGCAAGAGTTTGTAGATGTTAACAAACTTCAAAAGGCTACATTATATCTGGTACAGAATAATATTTATTATAAGAATGTAAATGTGGATGAACAGGAAATATGTTTAGAAGATGAAACAGAAATTTCAAGTGGCCAAATAGAAAAAGTGGACAAGTCCAGGAGTGAAGAGATCTATGAACATTACACTATACATCCTCTACATTCAAAAGAAGTGATAAAAAAAGTATTGAATTATTTCAAATGAAGGAAGCAAAGGGAACTACCATGAGTGTATGGGAAAAAAGTTTAGAAGCTTGTTGTTTTCCACAACTGTTCCCCACTGGAGAAGGTGGGCGATTTGATGAGCGACCTGTACAGATTCCAGCTTCAGAATATCGCTCGACAAGATTGTACTCTGGAGATCCAAGATTTCGACAGTGTATTCCATATATATTTCATCTTCTGTTTGAAAGTGATTTGTCTGCACTTTCATATGCAGTGAACCATGTATTAAAAACAGGAGTTCATCTTCCACATGATTCTGCAAAGGAATTCATGGACAAAGTTCAACCAAGAGATGAACAGTTAGAATCTCAGTTAATTAATTTGATGGCGTGTCAACGTGGAACCAATGAGTATTGGTATCGTCGTCTCGGAGAACTTAAATGTATGTTAAGAAACTTAGGTACTCCTACATATGGTTTGTGACATTTAGCTTTGCTGAATATGCATGGGACGATTTACTTGAATTTCTATGACAAGCAAATTCAAATATTAAAAATATTGAATTGAAGACAGCTGGAGAACTCTGTTCCTTGGATCCTGTAAATGTCTGCAGGTATTTTAACTATAGGTTTCAAGCTATGATGTCATTTATCTGTAATAAAAAAATTTCACCTCTTGGAGAGGTAACAGATTTCTTTTGGAGAAAGGAGTACCAAGCCAGAGGTGCTCCTCATATTCACATGCTATTATGGATCAACAGTGCTCCAAAATTTAGAACTGATACTGATGAAAGTGTTTTGTCTTTCATCGACAGTATGTTACCTGTGCGATTCCAAGAGAAGGAGGAGAAAAAAGCTTGAGACAACAAGTTTTACGCTTTCAAAGTCATCGATGTGGAAAATACTGTAGATGAAAATACAAGTCTAAAGGGAAATTTTATACAAAATTTCGTTTTGGATTCCCACGCCCAATCATTTCTAGAGGAAAAGTAAAAGGTTTTATGTCAGCAGTAATAAATAACTCGGAAATCTCCAAAGAACACACACAACTTAAAAAGAACAGAAGACTCAAAGTATATTAATGACTACAATCCAGTGATTTTGAAAATGTGGAATGCAAACATGGATATTCAATATGTTGCAGATAATTCAATTGCTGTTGCTCGCTATGTTACATCATATATAACCAAATCTGAAAAGACAGAGATGAAAGAAATGTGGGAAGAAATTTCACAAGAAAAGAGTCTTAGTAAGAAGTACAGCTTCAACTTGAAAATGCTTTCCCATCAAGAGATTGGATCCTATAAATGTTTGGCTCGATTGAGCTCTGCGAGTTTATATTCAAAGTCAAGAGGAATCATTTGGGTAAGTCTAGGTCTTGCCGCTACACAAAATAGAGTATTGAAAACATTACAAGAAATTGAATACTTAGCAGTGAATGAACCAGAAAGTACTGATATTGTTAAAACTAATATGTTGGATACATACTATCCCAAAAGGAGTCCACATCTCGAAAATCTTTGTCTGTATGAAATACTTCAACATTATAGCTTTAAAAGAAAAGTTAAAGAAAATATAAAAGAAGAAAAATATGCAGTAATTGGATGTGATGGATGTTTGGTAAGACAGAGGTACTGGCCGTCACTACAGACTCCAACCCCTGGAGTGACCGCTTTTGGCCACAAGAGCTAGGCACATATCCGGAGCCGGTCTTGGCCGTAAAAAGCCTGGGCATCAAAATTGATGCCAAGCTTTCCATGACCCAACAGGTGTCGGCAGTAGTGGGAACATGTGTGGGCATGCTGAGACAGATGTGAAAACTTGCCCCCCTTCTCACCTTCGCCACACTTAGAATGGCTGTATCGGCTCTGATACTGTCGTGACTAGATTATGGGAACTCCCTGTACATCGGCCTCCCGGGAAAACTGCTGGCCAGACTACAGGTCATTATGAATGATGCCGCCAGACTTATTTTCAGAGTGCCTAGGAGAGCCCACGCCACCCCCCTCCTACAGCAAATGCACTGGCTCCCGGTCTGCCAGAGAACAAAGTTTAAGGGCCTCTGCATTGCACATAAAGCCATCTATGGCCAAGCCCCTAGTTACATCAAAGATCGTCTTGTTAACTATACTCCAAACAGGGTGCTACGATCTGCGGAGGCCAGCCTGCTGGCCTGCCTTCGCTTTAGCTTGTCTTCCAAAGGAGGAAGAGCCTTCTCAACCTCCATTCCCCAAATTTGGAACAACTTGCCGGAGAATGTACGTAAGGAACGCGCCCTTCTCCCGTTCAGGAAGAAGTTAAAAACAGTTCTTTTTTCGGAAGCCTGGGGCACAATCTAATCTACTACATCTCCTCACGTGCTAGGGTATGGCTCTCTCTCATAGCGCTTAGAGACCAGAAGGTGATAACGCGCTCCACAAATGTAAAATACAAATACAAACATGACAAAGGAAATCTTATTAACCATAGAAAACTCAGCTGTGAAAGTTCAGATAAGAGGGAATTTTTCTATTTAGCACTTCTACAAATGTTTAAGCCTTGGCGTAGTGAAACGGAATTACTTGGACATTTTGACTGCTATGAAGATTCTTTTCATGCATGTCAAGATACCATTAAATGCATAATTTCCCCTACATATCGACAAATGTTAAATGAAGAGATTGAACAAGAAAGTACAATTGCAGCTGAAATAGCTAGAGACAGTTCTCAAGATAGTCAAAGTTCTGTTCCACTAAGTCAAGATCCACTGGGACAACCAATTATCTAAAATGAAGCAGCAATAGCCATGAATGAGGTAGAAACTGCAATGCAACAAGCACAACAACGTAAATATTGAACAGAAAGAAATATATCTACAAGTGAAAGAACAGATACAACATGGTTTGCTACATGAAAAAAAAGAATGCCAATGTTCATCATTTAAACCTATTCTAATGTACATCAGCGGTCAAGCTGGAACAGGAAAAAGCTTCTTAATTAATTAATGTTTTGACCAGTTCTCTAAAGAAAACTACAGAATCACATTTATCTTGTGTTGTAACAGCTCCAACTGGATTAGCAGCACACAACATTAAAGGGATTACTTTACATCGATTACTTATGCTACCAGTTGAACATGATAATAAATTGGAATATCAGAAGCTATCTGGAGAAGCTCGTTATGAAGTCTCAAGAGTACTGAAGAAAATGAAACTTTTAATCATTGATGAGGTGAGCATGGTCTCAAACTTAATGCTTGCCTTTGTACATTTAACCCTTTGGGTGCTCATGACGGAATGGTTCCGTCATGAGCACAGGCTCACAAAATCCCTCTGCTACAGACAGCAGAGGGATTTCCCATTTTTTTTGCCTTGGGAGGTGGGAAAAAGCTTTCCCATCCTCCCCAGCCCTATTTTTGGATTTCCTTGCAATGACGATCGCGCGCATGACGCACGATCGTCATTGCATTTAAAACAAAACTGAAACTTAGTTTCAGTTTCACAGTTTCGGTGCTTGTGGGGCTATCTCAGCCCCCGAGCACCGAAACAGATGGGAGAGGTATCGCTGGAAAGGGGAGAATCTCCCCTTTCCAATGGTACCCTTCCCTAGTGGATCCCTGCTTGGGGATCACCCCAGGAGGGCGATCCCCAAGCAGGGATCCACCCACTAGCACTAGGGAGGGAGAGCGGCCCCTTGGGCAAGGGCCTTTGCTCCCTCATACATTTTGGGCACAGACAGTATTTCTGCCCCCCCTGGGGAGCAGAAAGCACCCGAGACCAGGGATTATATTTCTATAGGCCAGGGGTAGGGGCTGCCCAGAATGGGCATCCCAATGCCCCCACCCTACCCCCCAAAGAAGGAAAAAGACTTTATGCCCCTCCCAGGAGGCAGATGGGGCAATAGCCCCTGATCATCCCCCCGGGGGGCAGAAAGCCCGCTAGGCACCAGGGGTTTTTTTTATACGTAGGGGTGGGGGCTGCCCAGAATGGGCATGCCAATGCCCCCACCCAAAAAAATTGTACAGTCTTTCTGCCCCCCCGGGAGGCAGATGGGGCAATAGCCCCATATCTGCCCACCCGGGGGGGGGGCAGAAAGCCCACTAGGCACCAGGGATTTTTTTTTCTTCAAAATTCGGGGTGGGGGCTGCTCAGAATGGGCATGCCAATGCCCTCCAAAAAAATGCCACAGTCTTTTTGCCCCCCCAGGAAGCAGATGGGGCAGTAGCCCCTGATCTGCCCCCCGGAGGGGCAGAAAGTCCACAAGGCACCAGGGATTTTATTTTTAATATACGTAGGGGTGGGGGCTGCCCAGAATGGGTATGCCAATGCCCCACCCCAAAAAAATTGCCACTGTCTTTCTGCCCCCCAGGAGACAGATTGGGGCAAAAGCCCCTTATCTGCCTCCGGGGGGGCAGAAAGACCAATAGGCATCAGGGAATATTTTTTTTTTAATTCAGGGGTGTGGGCTGCCCAGAATTGGCATGCCAATGCCCCCATCACACCCCAAAAAATGCCACAGTCTCTCTGCCCCCCAGGAGACAGATTGGGGCAGTAGCCCCTGATCTGCCCCCCATGCGTGGGGGTGGGGGCTGCCCAGAATGGGCATACCAATGCCCCCACCCCCCAAACAAATAGCCACAGTCTTTCTGCCCCCCTTGGGGGCATATCAAGGCAAACCCCCCCGATTCCCCCCCAGGGTGGCAGAAAGTCCACTAGGCACGGACTTGTTTTTAGCAATGTGCCTACCTGTGGATTTTGGGCCCTAGCGCAGCCGGCGCAAAGGGAAACCTAGCAAACCTGCATATTTTTGAAAACTAGACACTAGGGGAATCCAGGATGGGGTGACTTGTGTGACTCTCACCAGGTTCTGTTACCTAGAATCCCTTGCAAACCTCAAACTTAGTTTAAAAAAACACATTTTCCTCACATTTCTGTGATGGAAAGTTCTGGGATCTGCGTGGATCCACAAAATTCCACCCACCGCACATTCCCCAAAGTCTTCTGATAAAAATGGTACCTCACTTGTATGGGTAGGCCTAGTGCCCGCAACAGGAAACGGCCCAAAACGCAACGTGGACACCACAATTTTACAGTGAAAACGGACCCTTTTTTGCAAACTGCCTAGCTGTAGATTTTGAACCCTAGCTCTGCCGGTACCTAGGGAAACCTAGAAAACCTATACATTTTTGAAAACTAGACACCCAGGGGAATACAGGATGGGGTGACTTGTTTGGCTCTCACCAGGTTCTGTTACCCAGAATCCCTTGCAAACCTCAAACTTCGTAAAAAAACAACACATTTTCCTCACATTGCTGTGGTGGAAAGTTCTGGAATCTGCCTGGATCCACAAAATTCCACCCATCCCGCATTTCCCAAAGTCTTCCGAGAAAAATGGTACCTCACTTGTGTGGGTAGGCCTAGTGCCAAAAACCCAGGTGACCTCCCTTGCAAAACCATGTTGTTTTGTGATAG
Organism: Calotriton arnoldi; assembly: GCA_963921515.1. NCBI lineage: Eukaryota > Metazoa > Chordata > Amphibia > Caudata > Salamandridae > Calotriton > Calotriton arnoldi. The sequence continues at coordinate 22,373 of CAWUFW010011963.1, read as the reverse complement.
GTCATTTTGATGTCTCCTCAATACGTTTTGGGCCCTTGCCTGTAGCGGGTACTTGAGCCACCCATGCGAGTGAGGTACCATTTTTATTGGGAGACCTGGGAAACGCTGGGTGGTAGGAAATTTGTGGATCCATGCAGATTCCAGTACTTTCCCACACAGAAATTTGAGAAAATTTGATTTTTTCATCACAATTTGAAGTTTGCAGGGGATTCTGTGTAGAGAAACGTTGGGGGATCCATGAAAGCCATACCTCCCTGGACTCCCCCGGGTCTCTAGTTTTCAGAAATGTGTGGGTTTGGGAGGTTTCCCTAGATGGCCGCCAAGCCCGGAACCAAAAACTCATGTGATTCCCCTTGCAAAAGCAGATCGTTTTGTGATAGGTCATTTTGATGTCTCCACAATACGTTTTGGGCCCTTGCCTGTCACGGGTACTTGACCCACCCACAAGAGTGAGGTACCATTTTTATCGGGAGACCTGGAGTAACGCTGGGTGGGAGGAAATTTGTGTCAGGCCGGTGATCCTACAACTTTCCTACACAGAAATCTGAGACAAATTTGATTTTTTCATCAAAATTTGAGGTTTGCAGGGGATTCTGGGTAGGGAAACGTTGGGGGATCCATGCAAGCCATACCTCCCTGAACTCCCCCGGGTCTCTAGTTTTCAGAAATGTGAAGGTTTGGTAGGTTTCCCTAGATGGCCGCCAAGCCCTGGATCAAAAACTCATGTGACCCCCCTTGCAAAAGTAGATCGTTTTGTGATAGGTAATCTTGATGTCTCCTCAATCTGTTTTGGGCCCTTGCCTGTCGCGGGTACTTGACCCACCCACAAGAGTGAGGTACCATTTGTATTGGGAGACCTGGGGGAATGCTGGATGGTAGGAAATTTGTGTCAGGCCGGTGATCCTACAACTTTCCCACACAGAAATATGAGAAAGATTTGATTTTTTCATCAAAATTTGAGGTTTGCAGGGGATTCTGGGAAGGGAATAGTTGGGGGATCCATGCAAGCCATACCTCCCTGGACTCCCCGGGGTCTCTAGTTTTCAGAAATGTGTGGGTTTGGTAGGTTTCCCTAGATGGCCGCCAAGCCCTGGACCAAAAACCCATGTGACCCCCCTTGCAAAAGCAGATCGTTTTGTGATAGGTAATTTTGATGTCTCCACAATAAGTTTTGGGCCCTTGCCTGTCGTGGGTACTTCACCCACCCAAAAGAGTGAGGTAGCATTTTTATCGGGAGACCTGGGGGAACGCTGGGTGGTAGGAAATTTGTGTCAGCCCCGTGATCCTACAACTTTCCCACACAGAAATATGAGAAAAATTTGAATTTTTCGGCAAAATTTGAGGTTTGCAGGGGATTCTGGGTAGAGAAATGTTAGGGGATCCATGCAAGCCATAACTCCCTGGACTCCCCCGGGTATCTAGTTTTCAGAAATGTGTGGGTTTGATAGGTTTCCCTAGATGGCTGCCAACACCGGAACCAAAAACGCAGATGCCCCCTATGTATCCGAAAATGACCTGGTTTTGCAAGGGGTCACATGAGTTTTGGTCCCGGGCTTGGCGGCCATCTGGGGAAACCTGCCAAACCCACACATTTCTGAAAACTAGAGACCCAGGGGAGTCCAGGGAGGTATGGCTTGCGTGGATCCCCCAAAGGTTCCGTACCCAGAATCCCCTGCAAACCTCAAATTGTGATGAAAAAATCAAAGTTTTCTCAAATTTCTGTATGGGAAAGTTGTAGGATCAATGGGCTGACACAAATTTCCTACCACCCAGAGTTCCCCAGGTCTCCCGATAAAAATGGTACCTCACGCTTGTGAGTGGATCAAGTACCTGCGAGAGGCAAGGGCCCAAAACGTATTGTGGAGACATCAAAATTACCTATCACAAATTATCTGCTTTTGCAAGAGGGTCACATGAGTTTTTGGTCCCGGGCTTGGCGGCCATCTAGGAAACCTACCAAACCCACACATTTTTAAAAAACTAGAGACCCGGGGGAGTCCAGGGAGGTATGGCTTTCATGGATCCCCCAACATTTCCCTACCCAGAATCCCCTGCAAACCTCAACTTTTGATGATAAAATCTAATTTTTCTCAAATTTCTGTGTAGGAAAGTACTGGAATCTGCATGGATCCACAAATTTCCTACCACCAAGCGTTCACCCAGGTCTCCTGATATAAATGGTACCTCACTCGCGTGGGTGGGTCAAGTACCCGCGAAAGGCAAGGGCCCAAAACGTATTGAGGAGACATCAAAATGACCTATCACAAAACAACCTGGTTTTGCAAGGGGGGTCACCTGGGTTTTTGGCCCTGGGCTTGGCGGCCATCTTGGGAAACCTATCAAACCCACACATTTCTGAAAACTAGACACCCGGGGGAGTCCAGTGAGGTATGGCTTGCATGGACCACCCAATGTTTTCCTACCCAGAATCCCCTGCAAACCTCAATTTTAGCTGAAAAAAACACATGTTCCAAATATTTATGTGTGCAATCACCGTACCAGCACAAATGTCCTACCCCACAGCATTCCCCTCAGTCTCCCGAGTAAAATTATACCCCACTTGTGTGGGTGGGGCAAGGGCCTGTGACTGGGAAGAGCCAAAAACATAGGGATTAAGGGTATAACACCGAGAATTCTAAGTACTACATTTTTTTAAAAATAGGTTTTTAGCCAATTCTGCATTGGACACCCACACAAGTGAGGTATCATTTTACTCGGGAGACTGAGGGGAATGCTGTGTGCCGGCACGGTGATTCCATGCAAAAATATGTGGAAAATGTGGTTTTTTCAGCAACATTTGAGGTCTGCAGGGGATTCTGGGTAGGAAAACGTTGGGGGATAAACATAAGCCATACCTCGCTGGACTCCACTGGGTGTCTAGTTTTCAGAAATGTGTGGGTTTGGCAGTTTTCCAAGGTGGACGCCGAGCCCGGGGCAAAAAACCCAGGTGACCCCCCCTTGCAAAACCAGGTTGTTTTGTGATAGGTAATTTTGATGTCTCCTCAATACGTTTTGGGCCCTTGCCTGTCACGGGCACTTGACCCACCCACGCGAGTGAGGTACCATTTTTATCGGGAGACCTGGGGGAACGCTGGGTGGTAGGAAATATGTGGATCCATGGAGATTCCAGAACTTTCCAACACAGAAATTTGAGAAAAATGTGATTTTCCCAGCTAAATTTGAGGTTTGCAAGGGATTCTGGGTAGGAAAACGTTGGGGGGTCCAGGCAAGCCATACCTTGCTGGACTCCCCCGGGTGTCTAGTTTTCAGGAATGTGTGGGTTTGGTAGGTTTCCCAAGATGGCCGCCGAGCCCGGGGCCAAAAACCCAGGTGACCCCCCTTGCAAAACCAGGTTCTTTTGTGATAGGAAATTTTGATGTCGCCTCAATACGTTTTGGGCCCTTGCCTGTCGCAGGTACTTGACCCACCCACGCGAGTGAGGTACCATTATTCTCAGAAGACTGTGGGAAATGCTAGCTGGGTGGTGTTTGGTGGATCCACACAGATTCCAGAACTTTCCACCACAGAAATGTGAGGAAAATGTGGTTTTTTGACAAAGTTTGAGGTTTGCAAGGGATTCTGGGTAACAGAATCTGGTCAGATCCAGACAAGTCACCCCATCCTGGATTCCCCTCGGTGTCTAGTTTTAAGAAATGTATAGGTTTGCTAGGTTTCCCTAAGTGCCGGCAGAGCGGGGTGGGTGGAATTTTGTGGATCCACGCAGATTCCACAACTTTCCACCACAGAAATATGAGGAAAATGTGTTTTTGTTTTACAAAGTTTGAGGTTTGCAAGGGATTCTGGGCAACAGAACCTGTTGAGAGCCAACAAGTCACCCCATCCTGGATTCCCCTGGGTGTCTAGTTTTCAAAAATGTATAGGTTTGCTAGGTTTCCCTAGGTGCCGGCAGAGCTAGGGTTCAAAATCTACAGCTAGGCACTTTGCAAAAAAAGGGTCAGTTTTCACTGTGAAAATGTGGTGTGTCCACGTTGCGTTTTGGGCCATTTCCTGTCGCGGGCACTATGCCTACCCACACAAGTGAGGTACCATTTTTCTCTGGAGGCTTTGTGGAATGCGGGGTAGGTGGAATTTTGTGGATCCATGCAGATTCGAGAACTTTCCACCACTGAAATGTGAGGAAAATGTGTTTTTTTAAAAAAAAGTTTGAGGTTTGCAAGGGTTTCTGGGTAACAGAACCTGGTGAGAGCCAAACTAGTCACCCCATACTGTATTCCCCTGGGTGTCTAGTTTTTGAAAATATATAGGTTTGCTAGGTTTCCCTAGGTCCCGGCAGAGCTTTGGTTCAAAATCTACAGCTAGGCACTTTACAAAAAAAGAGTCCGTTTTCAATGTGAAAATGTGGTGTATCCATGTTTTGTTTTGGGCTGTTTCCTGTCGCGGCCACTAGGCCTACCCACACAAGTGAGGTACCATTTTTCTCGGAAGACTTTGGGGAATGCGGGGTGGGTGGAATTTTGTGGATCCACGCAGATTCCAGAACTTTCCACAACAGAGATGTGAGGAAAATGTTTTTTTTGACAAAGTGTGAGGTTTGCAAGGGATTCTGGGTAACAGAACCTGGTTAGAGCCAGACAAGTCACCCCATCATGGTTTCCCCTGGGTGTCTAGTTTTCAAAAATGTATAGGTTTGCCAGGCTTCCTTATGTGCCGGCAGAGCTAGGGTTCAAAATCTACAGCTAGGCACTTTGCAAAAAAAGGGTCCGTTTTCACTGTAAAAATGAAGTGTGTCCACGTTGCGTTTTGAGCCATTTCCTGTCGCGGGCACTAGGCCTGCCCACACAAGTGAGGTACCATTTTTATCGGGAGACTTAGGGTAACACAGAATTGTAGAGTAACTGTTATTATTTATTGACTTTTGATGCTTTTCTGCCTTCCAAATGAAAGACAATGTGTAAAAAAGAAGTCATTTTGAAAAATGTCCTATAATTCTCATGCTACTATGGGTACTCACAATTTCGGAAATGTGCAAATAGCTACTGTTTCTAAACTCTATATTTTGTTCCAATTTCAGAAGTACATAGGTGTCTTTCATCCCGATTTTTCACTATATATATTTTTCCAAATGAATTGCTATGTACCCGGTACATAATAAAAAACCATTGCAAGATGCTGCTCAGTTATTGGCTCTGGGTTCATCGGGTTCTTGGTGAACCTACAAGTCCTATATATCCCCACAACCAGAAAGGTCCAGCAGATGTAACGGCATATTGCTTCAAACATCTGTCATAATTAGAAGAAGTTACAGGTGAAAACGTTGGCACAAACGGCTGTTTTTTTCAACTCATTTAAAATTTTTCCCATTTTCAACTGTTAGTTTCTATAAAGAAACCTTGAAGGATCTACACAAATGACCCCTTGCTGAATTCAGAATTTTGTCTACATTTCTAAAATGTATAGCTGTCCAGGATCCTTTATTGCTTTCATACCCATGTCTACCATTAACTGGAAGAAGGTTGAAAGCACAAAAAATAGCAAAAATAGGCTATGTCCCAGTAAAATGCCAAAACTGTGTAAAAAATGTTGGTTTTCTGACAAAAGTCTGTCAGTCTCTGAAAGCTGGGAAAATTGTGATTTCAGCCCCAAAAACCCTTTGTTGATACCATTTGCAGGGAAAAAACCAGATGCTTTCATTTGCAGCACTTTTTTCCCATTTTTCCAAAACCCCCCAAACTTTAGCTGTATTTTGGCTAATTTCTGGGTCCCCTCCAGAGGAATCCACAAACCCTGGGGTCCTTTAGAATCCCCATGATGTTGGAAGGAAAGGACGCAAATTTGGCGTGGATACCTTAGGTGGTCAAAACGTTACAGGGGCCTAAGCGCGAACTACCCCAAATAGCCAAAAAAAGGCTTAGCACAGGGGGGGAAAAGGCCTAGCAGCGAAAGGGTTAAGAATGCAACAGATTTTAAAAACAGATTATGATGTTCTGTTTGGAGGAAAACACTTAATTGTATTCGGAGATCTACTACAACTTACTCCTGTAAAAGGACAACCTGTTTTTAAAACACTTGTTCATGAAGACGCTAGGAAATCTTTAGGAAGTATTGGAAATGTAAACATTTGGTTACATTTTGAATATAAAGAACTAGTAAAGAATATGTGATGAAGATTATGGAAATATTCTTCAAGATATAAGAATTGGTGTGTTGATGAAACATGGTAAACAAGCTTTAGAAAGTCGACTACTAAGGAACTTGTTTGCAACTGGAAACACAACGGCTGAAATAATGTATAATAAGCTCGAAGAAAACAGGTCTATAGTGTGCCTAATGCCTACTCTGCAAGAGTGTTCTACATTTAATCAGGAACTTTTGAAACTGGAAAATCAAGAAATAGTGGAAATTGAATCTATTGATCTAAATTGAACGCCAGGGAGTGACTATTCTTCTTACAGAGAAACTACAGGCTAAATTGGATTCTTTGGAAAAGTCTGTATCTAAAACTGCAGGCTTAGAAAAGACTTTACATGTGTGTATAAACTGTCAGGTAATTTTATGGCGTAATTTGAATGTAGAAGAAGATTTAGTAAATGGAACAATGGGAAAAGTGATTGATTTCAGAACAGAGATGGTATAGAATTTTTGATAATAAAATTTGATCAGATTAAAGAAGTAAGGCAAATTGGGCTTTGCGTTGTACGTTTTTTACTTGTAAAAGATTTGTATGTTCCTAGAAAACAGTTTCCTCTGTCCTTGGCATATGCAGTAACTATTCAAAACAAAAAGGAGAGAAAGGGATTTTCACAGGATAGGGGGGAATACTCCTGGTCCCCTTAGAGTCAATTAATCAAATCAAAGAAAGGAGTATAACCCAAAGACAGCAAACTGTCTATATGGTGTTGGGACAAAAGCACCTGTGCTTTTGTCCCAACACCATATAGACAGTTTGCTGTCTTTGGGTTATACTCCTTTCTTTGTTTTGATTATATGCAGTAACTATTCATAAATCTCAAGGTTTAAGTATAGACAGTGCTTTTGTAAATATCGAAAGTACAGTGTTCAAAGAGGGAATGGCATATGTTCCATTATCTCGAGTTAGAACATTATCTGGTTTGTATTTGATAGATTTCGATGACAAAAAGTTTAGTGCTGATTCAAATTGTGTAAGAGAGTATAATCGTTTAAGAAGACTTTATGGTCCTAATTTAGTTGAATATCCCATATATGAGAAACGTATACTCTGTCCAAAAAGGAAATATGTCAAAGATGGAATTGAGGTTCAAAAAAAGAAAACAAATGAAGAGAAACTTGAAGTCGTAAAGAAAAAGAAAATGGAAACTGTTGATGAGATTGTAGGATACCAGTTAGAAAAGAGTTCAGGTATCAACTGCTATGCTAATGTGATTTTGAATGTTGTGTTTTTTCTAGAAGAGCTTCATTGTGAAATCATGGGAAATCATGAAAAAAGATTCTGTTCTTTAATACATCATGTATTTCAACAGTTGGTAACTGACAGAAGTAAAATCCATACTGCTTCTTGGATTCGGCATCTTTTGGATATATATATTGGTTCATTAAAATTTACTCTCAATGTACAACAAGATGCACAAGAATTTCTAATGCTTATACTTGGAGTATTTGAAGATGAAGGAATACAGATTGAAAACTTATTTGGGCTAAGTTACAGATGGGATCATAAATGTGAAGAGTGTTCATTTACTAACCACCACTGAGATACAAACTATAAATCAGTACCTTTTAACAAATTGATAAAAACAACCAATCAGGACATGAAGTGTTCGCATTGTAGATCAGAGATGTTGTCTACACTACATATAGAAAGATTTGGAAAATATATCATTTTAATGCTACAAAGTTGTAGAGCAAATGGAAGAAAATTGGAAACCAAAATTAACATTTTTAATGCAAGTCAAATATCTATTTCAGGAAGAACTTTTATAGCAGTGGCTATTATTTTCCATGATGGACCTACTACAACATCTGGACACTATACTGTGCATTTTAAAGTGTAATAAAGGATGGACGCATTGCAATGATGCCCACTTGGAATTCAAACCTAGATTGCCTTATGAATTACCAAATTCATATTTGATATTTTTGAAGCTAAAGTTTTGAGTACATCATTCGGCCAATTGGGAAGATGTGAACAGAAACTAAATGGGAATGCAAACTATTAGTATTTATAATTAGTGTTTGGATTATTATTTGTGGTAATTGATATTGGATTTGGAAAATTCTGTTGAAAAGGAAATAGTTTATATATTTGTTGCCTATTTTGTACCAGATGTAAATGAAAGTCTATATTTTGGCAAATGTATTTGAGATAAATAATAGAGTTACTGTAGATGAAGGAAGTAATTAACAAAGTGTAGATAGAAAAATACACAGCTACACATATTGAATATGATGCTTTATGATGTGTTGTGTAGTTCCTATAAAAACGTATACAGGATCTGCACATTCGGTCAACATACACTGTAGGACTGGTGTCAGACTGATTCGAAACACCCCCACCGGGTATGTTGGCCTTCTGTATCAGCTAGCTCACAGTGCCACTAGAATCTCCTCTTACCAAGGAGAGAATAGTTATTGGCAACCATCGAACATGACAACCCTGATCCCTCAGAACTGTGGAAACAGTGTACTACTTTTCACTCAGTCACTCGTGCTCACGTAGTCTCAGAGAGATACACAGAATAAATGGTCTGGACATTTTTCAATAAGCATTTATTGAACAGTCGTTATTCTAGTGTAAAATAGATGAGCTGCAACAACCACTAGACAGTAACAGATATAAATGATTAGAAGCACTATGAAAGTAAAAGGATGATAGAGTTCTACCATCTTGCAATAATCATGAATACATACGAGTATATAAAATACATGATAATAAAAAGTGCGTACTCCTACGATGCCTCCCTAACTAGATGTACCTAAGTGTACCTAGCATGTGTGTAGATGTTAAGCCAAGAATCCCTCTAGGATAAAGTCAACCTCATTACCTGGATTGAGAGACTGTGGTACCGCGTCCAGGCCTCGGGTTGGACACACCGCAAGGGATGTTAGACCACTGCGAGCTGGAGTATCTGCATGCAGGAACCTCAGCGTCTTTGGTCAGTGTGTCGGCCGGGAAGTCCTGGTCTCCTCTGCCTGTCTTAGCAAGATGTGATGTATATATACCCATAGGTCTCCCCGGGGGTTCTACCTCGCTGTATTACTTTGTCGGACTTAGGATTACATCTCGAATGAACTTTGTACATAGATATTATACAGGAGATGGTAGTCCTGCTGTGCTTCCAAGAATCCTCATGAATAATGTATGAGGCTTTTACCAGGGAAAATCCAGCGTTCTGTGTGCAGTGTTGTATCTAGGTAAAAGGTCAGTCCCTAAGAACCTTGTATGTATGTAATGTAGAGGAGAATATAGGTGAAGGGTTATGATGTTACCTGAGCCTATAACAGGGTACCTATATGGAATATAACAGATGATTTTAAGTTTTTTTCTACAATCAATTAGTTAGTTTTTTCCCCGCTATTCAATGATGATACCAGATTGAAATCCCTGTGTCTGGTGAAGTTAAGTGGAATCTGAGAACAGCAAAAAAGGGAATCTAAAAATGTTATGTAATTGTAAATTTATGTTGCGTTGCTGAAAATATAATCTTACAATTTCAGTAATATATTATCATTAAATAACAGTTTTTCTTCTTCTTCTTTATAGTAGGTACTGTTAAAGTTTGAGAAGAGTTTTAATGCTGTTTATGACAACACTACTCTAAAAATGTTTGACTGAGTAATGTATCTAAATTATTTAAAAGGTAAGAAACCATAATATAATATGCATGATAACGTGAAAAAATGTTTAAAGTTGAATTAAATGCTATTTATTTTTAATATAAATAATGTTGAACCTTTAGACTACTTCAAAATTTTCATTATGTTGTGTATGTAATCAAGGAGGCAGTTATCCTTACATGTAGAAACTACCAATAGACTTATGCATTCTCTGAAGCACAAGTTTTGCAGTAATAGCAAAACACAGTCATTAGCTTTGCATTCTTTATTTTACATAGGCACAAGCCATGCACTCATCCATTCACTCAGGCACTAACTATGCACTCATCCAATGATGCAGGCATTAGCCTTGCACTCATCCATTCCCTCAAGCAGTACCCATGCACTCATGCAATGACCCAGGCATTACTCTTGCAGACATCCTTTTACTCAGATACTACCCATGCACTGATCTACGCACCCAGAGATTACTGTTGCACTCATAATATGACTCAGGCACTAGTCATGCACTCATCCAATCACCGAGACAGTACCTCTGCACTTATGCAATTACCCAGGGACTACCCATGCACTCATGCAACCACTCATGCACTATTCTTGCACTCAACCATTCACTCAGGCACTACCCATGTACTCATCCATACACTCATGCAGTACCTATGGACTTATCCATTCACTCACGCACTATCCATGCATTCATGAAATCACCCAGGCATTACCTTTCCACCCATCCTTCTACTCAAGCACTACTTATACACTCATCCCATCACTCAGGGCACTACCCCTGCACTCATGCAATCACCCAGACACTACCCATGCACTCATACAGTCACTCTGGCACTAATTTTGCACTCAGGCATTCAGTTAGGCAGTACCCATGCACTCATCCATTGACTCAGGCACTACCTATGTACTCATTCAATAATGCAGGCGTTAGCCTTGCATCCATGCTTCCACAGATGCACTACCTATGCACTCATCCAATCACCCAGGCACTACCCCTGCACTCATGCAATCACTCAGGCACTATCCATGCAGTCATGCAATCACTCAGGCACAACTGTTGCACTCATCCATTCCTTAAAATACTATCCATGCATTCATTTACCTACTGAGACACTACTTATTTACTATTCTAACATTAATCATACACACATTCATACAATCATTCACTTTCATTACGCACAATTTGTATTTTTATTTTATTTTCTAATTTTTTAATTTTTTGTATTTTCTGAATTTTGTTTTTGGGGTGTTTTTCATTTTTTTTAAAAGAAAAAAGGAAAGTTAAACAGTCCAACTCTGCTGTTTCTGTATAATTTGAAACATAAGCAACAACAACAAAAAAATTAACATTTGTGACTATTGAGGAGCGTCTTGACAGCGTCAATATATAACTCTCCCACACACAGTGTCGTAAGGCAGTGGTGACAGACGATGTCAGCATCCACCAACTCCGGAACTATCAGGGGTTGTGGAGTGGTCAAAACAACCCCTGCAGATGTTGATGGTTGTTGTCCATCATTGTTGGCTGCTTCCTCTTGTCTACGATGCTCCACCTCATGTGCCAGGCGAATAGGATGCATTGTTTCCAGGTGTTTTTTCATTGAAGAAGTACCACAAGAGTACTTCTTCTCGGAGCCTCTTGATAAGATTTTGTGACAGATGGTACATGTCACCTTACGGGCATTTACTTTTTTTTCACCTTCAGGGACAGTGAAGAAGGCCCACACAATGCTTTTCCTTCCTCTTCTTCACTGGCTCTTCCACCTCCTCCATCTCCTCCTTGTGCTCCTCTGGGAATGCTGATGGAATTTTTCTTGAAGTAAAATGAAAAACACCACAAAAAAAAGAAAAATGACAGAGCCTACAAAACAGTTTGTCTTCAAGCCAGACACACCCAAAAATAAAGGACTGTAACAGGTGTTGGATCCACTCATTAAGAGAATGAAAAGCTGCTCAACCAATGAGAAGCTTTCTTTCTATGTCACATGGGGCCACGTAGGGTTACCGCACCCTAAGCGTATCCGTCGCGCACCCTTAAAATGTACTAAATGTTATATATATAATGGTAATTTTCTAAAAAGACATTGTGTTCCAAAGTATTTCAATGAAAACTCTTTATGCAAAACCGATATTTAATTTGGAAACAGTCATATTTTAGAGTTTTAAAATTACACCGGAGTCGCGTCTCCTACGTGAACCCGAAAATACGTGAAGGCAGGGTTCGCTCACCCACCGGGTAGAACCGCGTCTCATACGCGATACAATCGCGTCCACAAAAATCTATCAAAAACATTTGAAAACAAATTTAAAACACATTTATTACTATTTTTATGTAGTCAGTAATAAACCTCTACGTCTAAAACATTTATGAATTTGTTCTAAATGTGTTTTTGAGATTGACATTGGTATACTGGATCCGCGCACCCATCACGTGGGATCGCATAGGGTGCGCAACTCTTTTTTGTAAATTTAAAAAAAAAAAGGTAAAAAAGGTAGTTATCATAAGAATACAACAAAATAACTTTCATAGTATTAAAATCAATCTTACAAAATTTAACTTAGCAAAAAATACTTGAAAAAAACCTATAAATTTAAAAAAACAATTATTTTTCAATTGAAAATTCTATCATATTATATCACACTGATCAAAATTATAAACCATAAAACAATGTTAATTTAAGTAGATAACACTATAAATCATTCATCAGCTATGTTATATATTTTTTAAAAACAGATTATAATTATTTTAAAACATAATAAAAATACTTAAAAAGATATAGACATAAAATAAAAAAATAGTTACAAACATCTTTTCATAAATAAAATCATGTACAAAAACTTAGAAATTCACTGAAATAACCACAGGTTTCAGGGACGTTATAGTTAGGAATTAGCATCTAAAAAACCTTAGAATTCACTGAAAAAAACACAGGTTTCAGGGATGTTATAGTTAGTATTAGCATTTAAAAAACCTTAGAAATTTACTGAAAAAACCATAGGTTTCAGGGACGTTATAGTTAGGGATTAGCATTTAAAAAACCTTAGAAATTCACTGAACAAACCACAGGTTTCAGGACCATTATAGTTAGTGATTAGCATTTAAAAAACCTTAGAAATTCATTGAAAAAACCACAGGTTTTATAGTAAGCTGAGCTAACTATAACACGCGCCTCTGCAGTGCACTGCTGATGATGTCACATATTATATCACTCATGAAATGGCCAGTGACATCACTGATGACATCACTGAGGACATCACTGATGACATCATCCACTCAATATCTGATTCACCTCCTCACACCCTAATATAACCTTTGATGCACCCACTCTAAAATACAGACTACCATTCTCAAAACCATAGACACACCAATACCAGTTAGTACATACCCACTCACTGTCATAGGTCTACACACACATCCACTCGCTAACCCATACAGTCACTCATGCACGCAGTCACTCATCAATACAGCCACTGATATATACACTCATAAACCCATACAGACAATCACATACCACCACTCACCCATAGAGCTACACACACACCTAGTCGGTCACCCAAAGAATCAATCACACTGCCATTTACTCACCTATACAGTTATACACACACCACCTCACTTATTCATACAGATTATAACACATACTTACTCTCTTATGCAATCACTGACACAAGCACACACTCATCCATACAGCCACTCTCACAGTCACTCACTCTCACATATAGTCATTCATTTACAGTCAAAAGATTAAATATTAAAACATCACCATTACTGACCATCTGGAGAAAGTTCGACAGGTCCGGCGTCATTGTTTTTCATCAGAAAATTGATTTTTGGAGTGTACAAAATATTATTCAAAATGTCAATTGGATCATGCCTCATGTTGAATAACCCCTTTTTAAGGCCTCACAGTGACCAAAATTGCCATTTTTACTGACCTTTTCTCCTACTCAGAAGCTTCTATTTTGACCGATTTCGGGCAGGAAAATGACTCTAAACACACCTATTTGAGTTCCAAAAGTGATAATTCATATGCAATAGTTATTTACAGTGAAAAGATGAAACATTAAAAAATCACCATTACTGACCATCTGGAGAAAGTTCGACAAGTCTGGGGTCATCGTTTTCATCAGAAAATTTATTTTTTGGACTGTACAAAAAATGAATCAAAATGTCAATTGGATCGTGCCTCATGTTGAATAACCACTTTTTAAAGCCTCACTGTGACCAAAATTGCCATTTTTACAGATTTTTCCTCCTACTCAGAAGCTTCTATTTTGAAAAATTTCAGGCAGGAAAGTAGCTCTAAACGCACTTATTTCAGTTCCAAAAGTGACAATTCATATCCAATAGTTATTTACAGTCAAAAGATTAAACATTAAAAAATCACCATTACTGACCACCTGGAGAAAGTTTGACAGGTCCAGGGTCATCGTTTTTCATCGGAAAATTTATTTTTGGGACTGTACAAAAAATTATTCAAAATGTCAATTGGATCGTGCCTCATGTTGAGTAACCACTTTTTAAAGCCTCACAGTGACCAAAATTGCCATTTTTACTGACCTTTTCTCCTACTCAGAAGCTTCTATTTTGACCGATTTCGGGCAGGAAAATGACTCTAAACACACTTATTTTAGTTCCAAAAGTGATATTTCACATGCAATAGTTATTTACAGTCAAAAGATTAAACATTAAAAAATCACCATTCCTGACCATCTGGAGAAAGTTCGACAGGTCCTGGGTCATCGTTTTTCATCAGAAAATTGATTTTTTGGAGTGTACAAAATATTATTCAAAATGTCAATTGGATCATGCCTCATGTTGAATAACCACTTTTTAAGGCCTCACAGTGACCAAAATTGCCATTTTTACAGACTTTTCCTCCTACTCAGAAGCTTCTATTTTGACTGATTTCGGGAAGGAAAATGACTCTAAACACACTTATTTTAGTTCCAAAAGTGATAATTCACATGCAATAGTTATTTACAGTCAAAAGATTAAACATTAAAAAATCACCATTCCTGACCATCTGGAGAAAGTTCGACAGGTCCGGGGTCATTGTTTTTCATCCGAAAATTGATTTTTTGTACTGTACAAAAAATGATTCAAAATGTCAATTGTATTGTGCCTCCTGTTGAATAACCACTTTTTAAAGCCTCACAGTGACCAAAATTGCCATTTTTACCAACTTTTTCTCCTACTCAGAAGTTTCTATTTTGATCGATTTTGGGCAGGAAAATTACTCTAAACACACTTGTTTTAATTCCAAAAGTGATAACTCACATGCAATAGTTATTTACAGTCAAAAGATTAAACATAAAAAGTCACCATTCCTTACCATCTGGAGAAAGTTTAACAGGTCCATGGTCATCGTTTTTCGTCAGAAAATTGATTTTTTGGACTGTACAAAAAATTATTCAAAATGTCAATTGGATTGTCCCTCATGTTAAAAAAACCACTTTTTAAGGCCTCACAGTGACCAAAATTGCCATTTTTACCGTCTTTTCCTCCTACTCAGAAGCTTCTATTTTGACTGATTTCGGGCAGGAAAATTACACTTATTTGAGTTCCAAAAGTGATAATTCATATGCAATAGTTATTTACAGTCAAAAGATGAAACATTAAAAAATCACCATTACTGACCATCTGGAGAAAGTTCGACAGGTCTGGGGTCATCGTTTTTCATCAGAAAATTAATTTTTGGGACTGTACAAAAAATGATTCAAAATGTCAATTGGATCGTGCCTCATGTTGAATAACCACTTTTTAAAGCCTCACTGTGACCAAAATTGCCATTTTTACAGATTTTTCCTCCTACTCAAAAGCTTCTATTTTGAAAAATTTCAGGCAGGAAAGTAGCTCTAAACGCACTTATTTTAGTTCCAAAAGTGACAATTCATATCCAATAGTTATTTACAGTGAAAAGATTAAACATTAAAAAATCACCATTACTGACCACCTGGAGAAAGTTTGACAGGTCCAGGGTCATCGTTTTTCATCGGAAAATTTATTTTTGGGACTGTACAAAAAATTATTCAAAATGTCAATTGGATTGTGCCTCATGTTGAGTAACCACTTTTTAAGGCCTCACAGTGACCAAAATTGCCATTTTTACTGACCTTTTCTCCTACTCAGAAGCTTCTATTTTGATCGATTTCAGGCAGGAAAATTACTCTAAACACATTTATTTTAGTTCCAAAAGTGATAGCTCACATGCAATAGCTATTTACAGTCAAAAGATTAAACATAAAAAAACACCATTCCTGACCATCTGTAGAAAGTTTGACAGTTCCAGGGTCATCGTTTTTCATCAGAAAATGTATTTTGGGGACTGTACAAAAAATGATTCAAAATGTCAATTGGATCATACCTCATGTTGAATACCCACTTTTTAAAGCCTCACAGTGACCAAAATTGCCATTTTTACCGACCTTTTCTCCTACTCAGAAGCTTCTATTTTGAACGATTTCGGGCAGAAAAATGACTCTAAACACACTTATTTTAGTTCCAATAGTGATAATTCATATGCAATAGTTATTTACAGTCAAAAGATTAAACAATAAAAAATCACCATTACTGACCATGTGGAGAAAGTTCGACTGGTCCGGGATCATCGTTTTTCATCAGAAAATTGATTTTTTGGACTGTACAAAAAATGGTTCAAAATGTCAATTGGATCGTGTCTCATGTTGAATAACCACTTTTTAAGGCTTCACAGTGACCAAAAATGCAATTTTTACAGACCTTTCCTCCTACTCAGAAGCTACTATTTTGACCGATTTCAGGCAGGAAAATGACTCTAAACACACTTATTTTAGTTCCAAAAGTGATATTTCACATGCATAAGTTATTTACAATCAATAGACTAAACAATAAAAAATCACCATTACTGACCATCTGGAGAAAGTTTGACACGTCCGGGGTCATCGTTTTAATCAGAAAATTGATTTTTTGGACTGTACAAAAAATGATTCAAAATGTGAAGTGGATCGTGCCTCATGTTGAATAACTACTTTTTAAGGCCTCACAGTGACCCGAATTGACATTTTTACAGACCTTTCCTCCTACTCAGAAACTTCTATTTTGACCGATTTCGGGCAGGAAAATGACTCTAAACACACTTATTTTAGTTCCAAAAGTGAATATTTCACAAGTAATAGTTATTTACAGTCAATAGATTAAACATTAAAAAATAACCATTCCTGACCATCTGGAGAAAGTTCGACAGGTCTGGGGTCGTTTTTCATCAGAAAAGTGTTATTTTGGACTGTACAAAAAATGATTCAAAATGTCAATTGTATTGTCCCTCATGTTGAAAAAACACTATTTAAAGCCTCACGGTGACCAAAATTGCCATTTTTACAGACTTTTCCCCCTACTCAGAAGCTTTATTTTGACTGATTTTAGGCAGGAAAATGACTCTAAACACAGTTATTTTATTTCCAAAAGTGATAATTCACATGCAATAGTTATTTACAGTCAAAAGATTAAACATTAAAAAATCACCATTCCTGACCATCTGGAGAAAGTTTGACAGGTCCGGGGTCATCGTTTTTCATCAGAAAATTTATTTTTTGGACTGTACAAAAAATAATTCAAAATGTCAATTGAATCGTGCCTCATGTTGAATAACCACTTTTTAAAGCCTCACCGTGACCAAAATTGCCATTTTTCTAGATTTTTCCTCCTACTCAGAAGCTTCTATTTTGAAACATTTCGGGCAGGAAAGTAACTCTAAACACACTTATTTCAGTTCCAAAAGAGATAATTCATATGCAATAGTTATATACAGTCAATAGATTAAACATTAAAAAATCACCATTACTGACCACCTGGAGAAAGTTTGACAGGTTTGGGGTCATCGTTTTTCCATCAGAAAATTTATTTTTTGGACTGTACAAAAAATGATTCAAAATGTCAATTGTATCGTGCCTCCTGTTGAATAACTGCTTTTTACAGCCTCACAGTGACCAAAATTGCAATTTTTACCGACTTTTTCTCCTATTCAGAAGCTCCTATTTTGATCGATTTTGGGCAGGAAAATTACTCTAAACACACTTATTTTAGTTACAAAAGTGATAACTCACACGCAATAGTTATTTACAGTCAAGAGATTAAACATAAAAAAATCACCATTCCTGACCATCTGGAGAAAGCTTGACAGGTCCAGGGTCATCGTTTTTCATCGGAAAATTTATTTTTGGGACTGTATAAAAAATTATTCAAAATGTCATTTGGATCGTGCCTCATGTTGAGTAACCACTTTTTCAAGCCTCATAGTGACCAAAATTACAATTTTTTATACCTTTCCTTCTACTCAGAAGCTTCTATTTTGATCGATTTCGGGCAGGAAAATTACTCTAAACTCACTTATTTTAATTCCAAAAGTGATAACTCACATGCAAGTTATTTACAGTCAAAAGATTAAACATATAAAAACACCATTCCTGACCATCTGTAGAACGTTTGACTGGTCCAGGGTCATCGTTTTTCATCAGAAAATGTATTTTTGGACTGTACAAAAAATGATTCAAAATGTCAATTGGATCATGCCTCATGTTGAATAACCACTTTTTAAAGCCTCACTGTGACCAAAATTGCCATTTTTACAAATTCTTCCTCCTACTCAGAAGCTTCTATTTTGAAACATTTCGGGCAGGAAAGTAGCTCTAAACACACTTATTTTAGTTCCAAAAGAGACAATTCATATGCAATAGTTATTTAAAGTCAAAAGATTAAACATTAAAAAATCACCATTCCCAACCAGCTGGAGAAAGTTCGACAGGTCCGGGGTCATCGTTTTTCATCAGAAAATTGATTTTTGGGACTATACAAAAAATGATTCAAAATGCCAATTGGATCATGCCTCATGTTGAATAACCACTTTTTAAAGCCTCACTGTGACCAAAATTGCAATTTTTACAGATTATTCCTCCTACTCAGAAGCTTCTATTTTGAAAAATCTCTGGCAGGAAAGTAACTCTAAACACACTTATTTAAGTTCCAAAAGTTATAATTATATGCAATAGTTATTTACAGTCAATAGATTAAACATTAAAAAATCACCATTACTGACCACCTGGAGAAAGTTTGACAGGTCCCGGGTCATCGTTTTTCATCAGAAAATTGATTTTTTGGACTGTACAAAACAATGATTAAAAATGTCAATTGTATCATGCCTCATGTTCAATAACCAGTTTTTAAAGCCTCACAGTGACCAAAATTGCCATTTTTACCGACTTTTTCTCCTACTCAGAAGCTTCTATTTTGATCGATTTCAGGCAGGAAAATTACTCTAAACATACTTATTTTAGTTGCAAAAGTGATAATTCACATGCAATAGTTATTTACAGTAAAAAGATTAAACATAAAAAAATCACCATTCCTGACCATCTGGAGAAAGTTTGACAGGTCCGGGGTCATCGTTTTTCATCAGAAAATTGATTTTTTGGACTGTACAAAAAATGATTCAAAATGTCAATTGGATCGTCCCTCATGTTGAATAACCACTTTTTAAGGCCTCAAAGTGACCAAAATTGAAATTTTTACCGACTTTTCCTCCTACTCAGAAGCTTTATTTTGACTGATTTCGGGCAGCAAAATGACTCTAAACACACTTATTTTAGTTCCAAAAGTGATAACTCACATGCAATAGTTATTTACAGTCAAAAGATTAAACATAAAAAAAAAACATTACTTTCCATCTGGAGAAAGTTCGACAGGCCGGGGTCATCGTTTCTCATCAGAAAATTGATTTTCTGGAGTGTACAAAAAATGATTCCAAATGTCAATTGGATCGTCCCTCTTGTTGAATAACCACTTTTTAAATCCTCACAGTGACCAAAATTGCCATTTTTAAAGACTTTTCCTCCTACTCAGAAGCTTCTATTTTGACTGATTTCGGGCAGAAAAATGACTCTAAACACACTTATTTTAGTTCAAAAAGTGATAATTCACATCCAACAGTCATTTACAGTCAAAAGATTAATCCTTAACAAGTCATTAAGAAATCACCATTACTGACCATCTGGAGAAAGTAGGATTTTTTGGACTATACAAAAAATGATTCAAAATGTCAATTGGATCATGCCTCATGTTGAATAACCACTTTTTAAAGCCATACAGTGACCAAAATTGTCATTTTTAAAGACTTTTCTTCCTTCTCAGAAGATTCTATTTTGACCGTTTTTGGGCAGAAAAATTACTCTAAACACATTTATTTTAGTTCCAAAAGTGATATTTCACATCCAACAGTCATTTACAGTCAAAAGATTAAACATTAAAAAATCACCATTCCCAACCATCTGGAGAAAGTTTGACAGGTCCGGGGTCATCGTTTTCATCAGAAAATTGATTTTTTGAACTATACAAAAAATGATTCAAAATGTCAATTGGATCATGCCTCATGTTGAATAACCACTTTTTAAAGCCTCACAGTGACCAAAATTGCAATTTTTAAAGACTTTTCTTCCTTCTCAGAAGATTCTATTTTGACCGATTTCGGGAAGAAAAATGACTCTAAACACACTTATTTTAGTTCCAAAAGAGATAATTCATATGCAATAGTTATTTAAAGTCAAAAGATTAAACATTAAAAAATCACCATTCCCAACCAGCTGGAGAAAGTTCGACAGGTCAAGGGTCATCGTTTTTCATCAGAAAATTGATTTTTTGGACTATACAAAAAATGATTCAAAATGCCAATTGGGTCATGCCTCATGTTGAATAACCACTTTTTAAAGCCTCACAGTGACCAAAATTGACATGTTTAAAGACTTTTCTTCCTTCTCAGCAGATTCTATTATGACCGACTTCGGGCAGAAAAATGACTCAAAACACACTTTTTTAGTTCAAAAGTGATAATTCATATGCAATAGTTATTTACAGTCAAAAGATTAAACATTAAAAAATCACCATTCCCAACCATCTGGAGAAAGTTTGACAGGTCCGGGGTCATCGTTTTTCATCAGAAAATTGATTTTTTGGACTATACAAAAATCGATTCAAAATGAGAAATGGATCATGCCTCATGTTGAATAACCACTTTTTAAAGCCTCACTGTGACCAAAATTGCCATTTTTAAACACTTTTCTCCTACTCAGAAGCTTCTATTTTGACTGATTTCGGGCAGAAAAATGACTCTAAACACACTTATTTTAGTTCAAAAAGTGATAATTCACATCCAACAGTCATTTACAGTCAAAAGATTAATCCTTAACAAGTCATTAAGAAATCACCATTACTGACCATCTGGAGAAAGTAGGATTTTTTGGACTATACAAAAAATGATTCAAAATGTCAATTGGATCATGCCTCATGTTGAATAACCACTTTTTAAAGCCATACAGTGACCAAAATTGTCATTTTTAAAGACTTTTCTTCCTTCTCAGAAGATTCTATTTTGACCGTTTTTGGGCAGAAAAATTACTCTAAACACATTTATTTTAGTTCCAAAAGTGATATTTCACATCCAACAGTCATTTACAGTCAAAAGATTAAACATTAAAAAATCACCATTCCCAACCATCTGGAGAAAGTTTGACTGGTCCGGGGTCATCGTTTTTCATCAGAAAATTGATTTATTGGACTATACAAAAAATGATTCAAAATGTCAATTGGCTCATGCCTCATGTTGAATAACCACATTTTAAAGCCTCACAGTGACCAAAATTTCAATTTTTAAAGACTTTTCTTCCTTCTCAGAAGATTCTATTTTGACCGATTTCGGGAAGAAAAATGACTCTAAACACACTTATTTTAGTTCCAAAAGAGATAATTCATATGCAATAGTTATTTAAAGTCAAAAGATTAAACATTAAAAAATCACCATTCCCAACCAGCTGGAGAAAGTTCGACAGGTCAAGGGTCATCGTTTTTCATCAGAAAATTGATTTTTTGGACTATACAAAAAATGATTCAAAATGCCAATTGGGTCATGCCTCATGTTGAATAACCACTTTTTAAAGCCTCACAGTGACCAAAATTGACATGTTTAAAGACTTTTCTTCCTTCTCAGCAGATTCTATTATGACCGACTTCGGGCAGAAAAATGACTCAAAACACACTTTTTTTAGTTCAAAAAGTGATAATTCATGTGCAATAGTTATTTACAGTCAAAAGATTAAACATTAAAAAATCACCATTCCCAACCATCTGGAGAAAGTTTGACAGGTCCGGGGTCATCGTTTTTGATCAGAAAATTGACTTTTTGGACTATACAAAAATCGATTCAAAATGAGAAATGGATCATGCCTCATGTTGAATAACCACTTTTAAAGCCTCACTGTGACCAAAATTGCCATTTTTAAACACTTTTCTTCCTTCTCAGAAGATTCTATTTATACCGATTTCGGGCAGAAAAATGACTCTAAACACACTTATTTTAGTTCCAAAAGAGATAATTCATATGCAATAGTTATTTAAAGTCAAAAGATTAAACATTAAAAAATCACCATTCCCTACCAGCTGGAGAAAGTTCGACAAGTCCGGGGTCATCGTATTTCATCAGAAAATTGATTTTTTTGGACTATACGAAAAATGATTAAAAATGTCAATTGGATCATGCCTCATGTTGAATAACCACTTTTTAAAGCCTCAC